>CANTUT010000194.1:1172500-1244701 GCA_947687605.1 Reutealis trisperma
CTTTGTTATCTGTATTTTATGTGATCATCAATTATTATGTATATTCCGAGTTAAGAATTGTTTGTTAAGCAGAGTCTAGTAATATGATATTTGTATATTGAAATGATTGAGTTAATAGGTCAGAATGGCTTGATTGTGATTTGTGTTGATAGTTTAACTGGATCTACTTAGTGTTTGGGCCCATAGCCCTATTATATGGTATTTTGTCGTCTAGTGTGTGGTTAGGCTTACTACGGGCAGTGGTAGCCACGTGCATTTCCCGTGTCCTAGTGCCGGTCACATGTCCTCGGGTTCAGAGCGTGACAAGTACCATATTTTAAATTCTAATTTCTGAAAAAATTAGTATTATTTATAGTTTCTGAAAAACTAGTACCATATTCTAAATTCTAATTTTTGAAAAAATTAGTATTATTTATAGTTTTCAAAGAACTAGTACTATATTAATCAAATTCTAGTTCCTGAAAAATTAGCGTTATATTTTAAATTCTAGTGAAGAATTAGCACTATATTTCAAATTATAGTTCCTGAAGAAAATAGTATTATTTACAGTTTTTGAAAAACTAATTAAATAAACAACTAAGATATAAATTCCTAAAGAATTTTTGGCCTAAGTTCCTAAAGAATTAGAACTATATTTTAAATTATAGTTCATGAAGAACTAACATTATATTTTAAATTCTAGTTCCTGAAGAAATGATAATCTCTATAGTTCCTGAAGAAATGATAATCTCTATAGTTCATGAAAAAACGATAATCTCTACAGTTCTTGAAAAAACTGATAATCTCTACAGTTCCTGAAAGAACTGATAATATCTACAATTCCTGAAAAACTAATCAAATAAATAAAATAGACATCCCTAAAAAATTGATATTTTATGTTCCTGAATAACTAATAAATTTGATTTAAGCTACACATATTGAATAAATTGTATGTCAATAAAGTATCTGCGTATAGCCATAATATTAAAGTAAACCCTTTTGCTTTGATTTTTCTGTTTTGGGTGTTTCATTATTGTTTATATGTATTGGAATGATGGGTATGCCCTATTTGATTAACTAACCAAATTGCAACTTTTAATTGGTTATCAATTATAACAACACATTTTATGTATAGTTTTAAGGTCATGGCTTACAATTTTTTTTTTTTTAGAGAAAAGAATACAATTTTTTTTTTTGCATAATCATTTCAATTTTTTTTTTTGGCATAAAATCCGAACCTAAATTATTCATTTATTGATTGATTGATTTGTTTTGTGGAGAAATGGTGATCTTGCGTTCATATTAATAGGTTTACTTGATTCATTAAATTGAGATCGATTCTACTAGTGTATATATTATTACATATCCTTTGGTTTTAAATTGAGAAAGTTGTGTGTTTTATATATGTTTTGAATTTACTTATGTCAATATGCATTAGATGTAAAAGCAATTAGAGATTTAAATGTGAGATGAGATGAATATAAATTATATAAGTGACATGATTTTGTTAATTTGTGAATTGATGAATTTATTTTCGGATTGCATATATTGTTGGATTTATATTGGTATAGAGAAGCATAATTAGTACTTACCTTTCCTTTGTAGGATAAATTATGAATTTAATGTTTATTAAAATTAAAATTAATTTATTTTCTGATTGGTCTATTTAGATATATTTTAAATATATGCAAATTAAGTTATTTAAATAAAGTGAAGTATAGTGAATTAAAGTTTGGTTGATAATTTTTATATGCTCTTGAATTCAATGGAAATAATTTTTGACATGAGTTATTGATGATGAAATGCATTTAGATACTAGCAAAAGCAAAAGCTATTATTTACTTAAGCCTCATTTAAGTGAGGATTTAAAGTTGAATATCTCACTATTAATGATTTTTATATTTTTTAGAAAAGTTTTAAAGATAGATATAATCACTTAAAATATGTGGTACTACCACAAGCTCAATATGATTGGCTAAATTTATGCCTACAAGACTTAAAATCTATTTGAGAATATAATTTAATCATGTTTAAAATTACTTCACAGTTAAAATTGTGCGATAATAAAGTTTCATACTCCTGTAGTAGCAGTATAAAAAATAAAAATTTACAAATATTATTTTTCTAGTGGTTGCAAAGAATAATTGTTAATAAGAAATAATCAAACAATGCCCACTAGTACAACTACATTCCCTAAAGTGAATGCTATAAATCATTTGGTAGATAATGAGAATTCTAAAAGAATAATTGCTAACGATAAATCATCAAATAATGTCCACTAGTACAACTGTATTTTCTGAAGTGAATGCTATAAATCATTTGGTAAATCATGAGATTCTGAAAGAGGAACCGCCCACATAGAGGACACAACTCAATTCAATTTTGATGATTTTATGTAAACTCCTTGAATGAGTAATTTGCAAAAATTTTACAAGTTGTGTATTATAATGAGTTATTTCATTACTATTTTATCCCTAGTATACATGCACAATATATTGCATTGAACCTGCAGTTCAAGCATTGAACTTATAGTTTAATAATTAAACCTTGAAAGTTTGGCATGAATGCCATTGTGTACATCATATATACTCTCCCTTGAAACTTGTATAAGGACATGAGCCGTTTTTTTTTTTGTGTCATTAATATATTAATATCACTATCTCAATGTGTGATAATAGGTTCACAAAAGAGACTAAGAATTTATTTTGATGAGGCATATTTTTGGATATTAGAGGAGGAAAAACACCTGCAGTGCTAAAGAATGTCGAGAAATTTATTAGAAGGAAAACACTTTAAATAATTTTGGTCCATGTATAAATTAGAGTGAACCAGAAGTTCACAAAATAATATAATTGCAACAAATTGCAACTTAACTGCCAAATGCATTTATAGATGCTAAAAGAGTGACAAAGTCTCATATTACAGCTGCTAATACCCTAGCAAGGGTTGTGATTTCAATTGCAAATAGAAAATCAATCAATCTCACTACACGCCAGAAGCGTGGATAGTAAATTGGAACCAAAGATAAAAATTCGCGGAAAAGAAAAGTAGCGCCACTCATAAAATCTCCTGAAGAGGAACCTCTTGAAGAGGAAGATCTCAGTCAAAGAGCTATAGCCAATTATGAGACACAGACTAAGACTACGGAACAATTAGATTCTCCAGATATGGCTTCTAGAGTTGATGATCATAGAAATGAAAAATATGAGATCACAATTATTTTTGTGGTATAAGAAAGAGTTGATAGAAATTTAATTATCGTCGATGATGAATTTGCCTCAACAGTAGCTCTTACTATTACAAGAGAAAATATGGATCCAAAATCTATAAGTATAACTGAATATTAGCATAAACATAATTGATCATCATGGAATGAGGCAATTAGAGTACAACTAGACTCATTCTATCAATGACTATGAGAAAAATAATTCTCTTATTATGGAAATTATCATGTTCCGATACTTAATTAATATGGCAGTTAATGAAAGACTTATTGTATACCTTATGAAAGCAATAAGAGTCCCAGAAAGATTAAGTATATCATAAATGAATACACATTAAATATGTGATTAAATATGTGACATATATTTTATCAAATTGCAAAATCTATATATGGATTAAAGCAATATGGACATGTGAAATGATTGTTTCAGTAAATTCTTATTGAAAGAAAGATATGTGAATAATACACTATGTCCATTTATATTCATAAAAGACCATAGAATAGTATATATTATTATTATAGTATAAGTTGATTTAAATATCAATGTGACTCCTAATGAACTTAAATAAGTATGTACCTATTTGAAAAGTGAGTTTGAGATAAAAAAATTTAAAGGAAATGAAATTTTATATCGACCTGCAGACCGATTACTAAGGAGTACTAATATACCAGTATACTTATGTGAAAAATATATTTAAGCAATTTTTGCATGGATAAATCTTCTCCCTGAAGCACACCAATAGGTAGTCTGCTCACTAGAAGTGAAGAGAGACCCTTTTAGACCTAAAGAAGATAATAAAGAGCTATTTGATCTTGAAGTATCATATATAAGTGTTATAGGATATTCTTGTATCTTGCAAATTCCATCAGGCCTGATATTGCATTTGTAAGAAAAAAATTCCTAACTAGGTATAGCTCTGCACCTACAAAGAGATATTAAAGTGGTGTAAAAAGTTATTTTCAATATACTGTTAATATTATAATTCATATTTGAAATTGTTCACATGCAAATATTGGTTATTTGCTTAGTCTCCATGATGGTAGATTTTAGACTGGCTATGTATTCACTTATGGTGGTACTGCAATTTTATAAAGGTTTTTATGGTTATGAAGTACCTCACTAAAATATACTCCCATTGTATTTTGAGAATAATGCAATTTGCATTACATGAATTAAAGGTGGTTATATTAAGGATAATGAAGTAGACATAAACTTCACTCAAATTGTTATATATACATAAGCTCCATAAGAGATATCCATCAAATTCACTTGAGTAACAATTTAACAGACTTATGTATTAAGTTTTTACTTAATTTGGTATTTAAACAGCATTATTTTATTAATTAGTATACGTTGTGTTAAAATCTATTATCATCAGGGGGAGCGAATTAGTATATAATTGTACTCTTTTTCCTTAGTCAAGTTTTTATCCCATATGGTTTTCTTGGACAAAGGTTTTAATGAGGTAATCTGTGCAATGACAAAATAGCACATAAAATGTACTCTTTTTCTTAGCTATGTTTTTTCCCATTGGGTTTTCTATCCTAAGGGAGTACTATAAATAGATTATTATATGTAAATATTACTTAAACATCATTAAGTATACGGTTTGACAACTTAATAGATTTGTTTACAAAGACACTTCCTACAACCATATTTGAAAAGTTAGTCAACAAAATTGGCATGCACCGATTAAGAAATATTTGATAGAAATCATGTTTTTATGAGGGGGAGATTTTGGTACACTGTACTCTTTTTTTCTTAACCTAGGTTTTATCCCATTGGGTTTTCCTGGCAAGATTTTTAACAAGGCAGTGTTATGGTTCAAATCTTTATAAAATTAATGTACTTTTTTTCCTTCATTAAATCCCACAGGATTTTTTTTTAGTAAAGTTTTGACAAGGTATATTTTTTGTAAAAGATATCAAGGGGAGTGTTATAATATATTATAGGATTTGATTGATATCTTTCCATATACATGAATATTTTAGTTTTTATATTAGTATTGATTTTATTTTTTTTTTATTAGAAAAGTTTCATATTTTTTTTCCTTCTGTACTCTATATAAAGAGCTTAATACTATTGAATAAAATAACTAAAAAACTATTATTTTCTTTATATTTTTTATTTTTGTTTTTCTTCGTTATATTTATAACAATGCTCAATTTGTTTTTTCTTTTTTTATAAAGGAAAGGAAAGGGAAGAGGGCATTAATTAAAAAAAAAAAAAAGGAAATTCAATCACGTCTTAACAACATATTAGATACACGTTGCAGAATTTTTTTTTGAGTTTGGTGTCTACAATTAATGTAAATGTCCTTTCAATCATAAGCAGCTGAAAAGTTGCTTAATAAAAATAATTCAAACACATCATACAATAAAATATTATATAACTATCCTTAATTTTATTTAACTCAATTGCATTATTTAAAATTATAAAAAAAATAACGGTAATAAGTTACTAATGATATTATTACTTAGTTCTATAAAAAAAAATGATATTATTACTTAGAATTTGGTAATAAGTTAAGGTAAGGTAGCAGGCAGAGGTATGTTAATATTATATTAATTAGTGTTAATATTATATTAATTAACATTTCTAGTTTTTGTTGTTACAAATGATAATTTATTAATTTTAAATAAAACACATTTAAATTTTAAAAAAAAAAAAAGAAAATGAATATTGATATAAATGAATATTATGGTATATGTTTGGTTTACTTTATTTATATATTTGGTTAACATTTGATTGATTTGATGTATATGTTTATTTGATTTTGTATCATTTTATTGTTATGTAATGTTTTCTCAAATTTTCTTTTCTATATAATTATTTTTCTTTTTATATTATTTTTCAGTAATGAAAATATTAATTAGCATTTCTAGTCTTTTGGATTTGGCAAATTTCAATATAATTAGTTTTTTTTTTTTTTTTTTTTTTTTTTGTTATGAGGATGCTAAAATAATGATTTTAATTATGATAATTGATGATAGAGATTGGTCATTTTTCCTTTAAATTTTGGTTCATCAAGTTAAGAGGTCATGTATTTGATGCCATGTCCATTTATGTGCTGCAAGCATAAGAATGGCTAGATTGTGACTAGAAGGACAAAAAGTAGCATGTGGAGATCCATCTTTTCTTTTCTGTCATCCTAAAGGAAAGGGCAACTGCCTTAAACTCAGATTAGTTTCATGGACATTATTAGACTGCAACCTTTATTGATTTATGCTTTAAGGGAGTGATATGGTTATTTAGAAAGCTTCATGACAAACGACATTATTATTTTGTATAGGTTATCATTTCACAAATAAGTTTTGAATTTTTTGCATTTTTTTTCCATTTGTATATTAAGATTCAGTATTAGTATTGCTAAACTACTTTAATAGAGATGATAGAATAGGTTGAGAATTAGGTTGTCTTTTGGCTAATTTGTAATTGATTACAGGTTGTTTGTTAGCTGATGACAGGTTAATTTCAGGTTAATTATAAGTTGATTAATTGTTTTTGTGTATTTTACTAGCAGTATTGCTATACTGATTGTTTTTTTTTTTTATTGATCATAGGGTGATTTATGATTGATTATAGGTTGATTGTTGGTTTTTGTATATTTTTGTATTAGTATTTCTAAAATACTGAATTTTGAAAAAGATGATGGAATAGCTTGAGAATTAGGTGGGTTTTTTTTTTTTTTTTGTTGATCAAAGGTTGATTAAATTTTTTTTGGGAAAGTATAATAAACTACTATCTATTTTATTTTCATGACACTTTAGTAAATATATATGTATTTGTGCATATATATATATATATATATATATATATATATATATATATATATATATATATATATATATATATATATATATATATATATATATATATATAAGCAAAATAGCATAGTTTTAAAGAATTGAAATTGTGCTTTGACCCACTAAATAACAATTATAAAATGATCTATATTTATACTATAAAGAGTAGTGACCAATTTGATTCAACTTGTATAGTTTAATGGTCTCAATAGCATTTAAATGATAATGCAATAATAGATGATGTGTCGCTGATGTGTTATACTGACATGTTTAATATGCTGATATGATATGACAAGTCAGTATACTGCCCGGAATGTATCTCCGATCCAGCCAAGTGATTGTATATCAATACAATTTTGAAAGATTAGTGATATATCTAAGACGAAAAAATGATTAGTGATCGATTTGATATAATGCTTATAGGTTAATGACCTCTGTAGCAATTTACCCACAACTGCTGCATTTTTCACCCTCATCCAATGATCTATGGTTCATAGATAATAAATTAATCTTTCATAAACAACAGTGAATGATATTTAATTAGTTGGCATTTTCAATTTGTTTTTTCTTTTAAATTGAAAATAAAAGGGAAGAAGGCATTAATTAAAAAAAAAAAAAAATCCAAGCACGTCTCAACTAGAGATTAGATACATGTTGTAGAATTTTTTTGAGTTTGATGTCAACAATTAATGTAAATTTCCTTTCAATAAGAAGCAGCTGGAAGGTTGGCAGCCATTATATTTATTTATCATTAAAAAATTATTTTTATATTGCTTGTTAATTGATTATCATAACTAATGCAAATGTTTAATGTCAAATAGTAAAAGAATACTTTCTCTGTTTCATAATAATAATTATTTTAAAAGGCTACATATATATTAAAAAAACTATTAAATTGCTTCAATTTATATTGAGATAGATAAATATACCCTTATTTTATCATTAAAAATAAAAAAATGTTGCATAAAAAGTGTAAGTGAAAATGAAGTTAGAGATAAAGGTAAAATTGAAAAAAATATAATCAATGCTGCATAAAACCCACTAAAATGACAATTAGTTTGAAATAATTTTTTTTCTTAAAATAACTATTATTATGGAATGGAGAAAGTATAATTCAATTTGATTTCCTCTCTCAATATTAAAAAAGGCAATATTAAGTAATATAAATTATAGAAAAAATTGATGCAAATTAATATAATTTGAACACATCATACAGTAAAAATACTAATAAAAATAATTCAAACACATCATATAATAAAAATATTATATAACTACCCTTAATTAATTTTATTTAATTCAATTGCATTATTTAAATAAAAAAAAAGCGATAATAAGTTACTAATGATATTGTTACTTAGAATTTGGTAATAAGTTAAGGTAAGGTGGTGGGTAGGGGTGTGTTAATATTATATTAAGTAACATTTCTAGTATTTGATAGAATATATTGAAAATTAGGTTTTCTTTTGGTTGATTTGAAGTTGATTACATACTATTTGTTAGTTGATAAAAAGTTAATTTCAGGTTGATTTATAGGTTGATTGTTGATTTTTGCGTATTTTACTATTAGTATTGCTATAATACTAGTTATTTTTTTATTAATCGGATGTTAATTTGTGATTAATTATAGGTTAATTATTGGTTTTTGTGTATTTTAATATTAGTATTTCTAAAATAATGTAATTTTAGAAAGATAGTGGAATAACTTGAGAATTAGGTTATTTTTTGGTTGATTTTGTGGTTGATTAGTTTGATTGTGTTATAAATTAACTTTTGATAATTTGTTGTTGATTACTATCCAAACCTTTAATTTTATCTCAATTTTTAATGATTTTCTCCTTTTTTTTGAACTACGGAAAATGAAAATTTTGTACTCTGATTTCACTGTTTAGGTAAATCTTGACTTATTTAATAAAAATTATTAAAAAATTATTTCTGACTATTACACAATTCACAATATAATTTTGATAATTTGACTTGAGAAGAATTAAAAAATACCTATATTATAAATGTATTATTTTTATTTTTTATATTAATTACTATTTGTTTTGGAGAAATAAGAATCACAAAGTATTCCATCAAAAAAAAAAAAGAATCACAAAAATAAATTTAATTTAATATTCTAAAATTCATATGTGATATCATATTTTTTTATTCGCTTGGTTAAAAGTATTCTGAAGTCTTGGTATGAATTGAAATGATATATTTCATATAATAAGGTATTAGAGAAAATCAGAATTATAAGCGCAACAATAAGAAAAGAGAAAAATAAAACAAACAAATTTTATATAGTTTGATTTCTCACTAGACCTACATCTACTGTTTTTTGAAAGGAAAATCTACTAAGTTATCAAATCAATATATTACAATTTTTGAATGGACAAAATTGCAAATCCTCTCACAATATCATCATCCATCACAAAGACATTCTATTCATGCATTTTGTGTCACACTCAATCAATGGGTAAAAAACTAAACTGAACTATTTAGTAAAAGGCCTCATATCCTTGAACCTTGGACAAAAATAAAAAAACATCTCTTATAATACTCCTATTTATAATATTACTTAATATCAATCCCAACTTAATGAGAATTCTCATCCAAATAGAAATAATATTAAAATAAAAATTCTATTTTATAAAGGAAATAATCTTCCACTCCATTGAAAGAATATTTCTCACATACAAAATAGGAAAAAGGTCTTATTCCAAGTCCCATGAGTCATAATCTTAACATAAGGCATAACCAAAAGTTACAATATAAAATTATTAAAATTAAAAATAAGTGATAAAATTATTAGAGAATATTAAAATTTAATTTTTTATCTTTATTTTCATCTTATCATAAAATATATATCATTCTTCTTATAATTAGATTAAGATATCAATTTTAAAAAATCATAAAATATTAGAAAAGTATTTATTTAATGAAAATTTTTTGTATCCAATATATATACACACATTTTTATTATTAAGTTAACCATTATTTACAATTTTACTTTTTATGTTTCAGCTTGGCTTTTCAATTTTTTTTTTCTTTGGCCTAGAATATATGTAATACTCTGAATTTTCATTTATTTTATAAAATCTTATTTTTGTACTGAATTGTATTATTTTCTTTTTTAAAGCAAAAATTGAAATTATATTTTATTAAATTTAATATAGTCATACGATTTGAAAAATATTATTACTTGTAATTTCATTTGAATATTATATCAATATATCTAATTGAAGAAAATATTTTTATGGATATTAATTATGTGTTAATTAAGGTTTATAATTGTGATTATTATTATTTTTATTATTATTAGTAGTTTTATTGTGTGTGTGTGTGTCTCTCTCTCTCTCTCTCTCTCTCTATATATATATATATATATATATATATATATATAAGTTTTTAAAAGAAATAAAAAGAAGAATAAAAGAGGAGAGCCATCTGATTGGCTGGAAGAGGAAGCAGCCAATTAGATGGCTGTGAAGGAAAGAACAAAAAGAAACAGGAGGTAGAGAGGAGAGAGAAGACTGAGAGAGAGAGAGAGAGACCGTTGGTGGGATTTCGGCCTGCGGTGTCGAGCACCGCCACCATCAATGAGAAGGGCAGTGGCCAACGAGTTCAAGAGAGGCAGCGGTGGTCGAGACTAGTGGCGAATGGCGGCGCACGCGTGGTGGAAACTCCACTGGCATCGAATCTTCAACTACAGATTTCGGTCGATTATAGTGGCCAAATCGAGCGAGACCGGTGCCGTTCGACTCCTCACCTTGAGAGCTTTTGTTTGATACCTGTCCCGTTCCTTGAAGCTTGCTAGATGTGGAGATCGAAAAACTCAAAATCGAAGCTTATTTAGCATTTTTTGGTGAGATGCTGGCGAGTGGTGGCAAGTGGTGATGATGTTCGAGATCCTGGCGTTGGGGCAAAATTGCTGGTGTGATGATCGCTCTATTCCGCCACTAGCAGCGGCGGCGTGTGGCGATGACGCGCAAACCTTGATCCAGCAGCTTCGTCTTGCTAATTCGATGCAGTTTTCCATGTTCGTTAAATCGAAAATTGCGAGGGTAAATATGAATCTCTTAATTTCTATATTTTGAGTTATGTTATTAGATTTAACTAGTAATTGTTACCTTGATGTTTATGAATATAATTGATAATTGATTTGTGTTGATAATTGTGAGTTGAAAGGACCCAAGAGGGGTCATTGATATGATGTTGGGTTATGAAAATTAATTAGAAGTATTGTGTTATCTGTTGATTTTGGGTAATGTACTAGTTTAAGAGAGATTCTACCATAATTCCAGCGAGAATTTCAATAGTCTGTCACCTGTGCCTTGATAAGTGAGTCGTTCATGTTCTAATGCTATCGTTTGTTATTCGAAGTCAATGTCTCTGGCTTTTGTCTTCAAAGGTCGCACTTCCGAAGATAGTCGGTATAATGAGTTGTCAGCTAGGTGAGTGATACTCCTTAATGTATTATACTTTCTTCTCATGCATCTACATTTATTGTATGTATTTATATATGTATATATTATGCATTATTATTGCATAGATGCAATGTTAACATTTGATAGTGATTGATTAATTGATATTCTATGTTATATAATGGTTGTGGTTGACGGATGGAGATCGGGATGATACAATACCACCTAGGAATCATGGATATGATTACGATTATGATTACAATTATGATGAGATTGAGAAGATGAGTTATGACTGGTGAATGCTGGCCGAGCCTACTCATCGCCAGGGCCGCTATCAGTCGAGTTAGGAGTGCGTGGTACAGACCAGTGGTAGCCGGGCCCATTGAACATAAGAGACAGATTGTTGGATTTAAAGGGCCAATATAGGGGGATCGGCTCCCCATGTTGAGTATTAGTGTGGGATTGTGGACTGTATCTCATCCTTGGTTGCTCGTGTGATTTTTTTGTTTCTGTGATATATTACACTAGCATGAATGTTAGATACATGTTTATTGGATATCAGTTTAATATATTAGTAATTATCATTCATTGAGTCGAACGCTTATTCCTATTCAAATTATATTTTCAGGTCGTGAAATGAGCTTGTGAAGGGATTGTAAATTGAGATAAACTGCCAATTGTCTTTCGACAGTATTCTGTATTATGATGTACTGAGTTATGTAAATAGTATGTGTATAATTATATTGGTACTCTAAAACTCCGCAATATTACATCTGAAATCTGTATTCTATTTATTATTAGTTATTGTATATTTTCCGAGTTAAATAATTGTTTGTTAAGTAAAAACCAATAAAATGTTAATTGATATTTTTGAGATGACAGTAATGATAGCAAATGTGGCTTTGATTTAAATATTGTTTATTTGGATCTGCTTAACCTATGGGCTCATAGTCCTACTATGTGATGGTTTGTTGTTTTGTATGTTGTCTGGCTTACTATAAGCACTGGTAGCTACGTGTATTACCCTTGCTCTAGTGCTTATCATGTGCCCTTAGGTTCAAAGCGTGACAATATATATATAAAATTTGGATGTTGTTAAAAAATTCAATAATAAGTACTTATGACAGATAAAGCAAATTACATGATATTATATAGTTCATGGAACAATGTAATTCCGGTATTACTGAACTACAATATATAGCTTGCTTAGAGTTAAAAGTGAAGTATGATACTTGGGCTTTCTTAGAGCAAGAGACTCCTAATGATTTGGCTGACATAAGTTCTTTTTAAAGGCCATAGGCCATTGCAATCTATATACGCCATCTATCTATTTTTTTGTTTCATTTATTTTTATACCCCATTTTTCAAAACTTTACTTTTTTGGTTTTTTATTTTTTCTTTTGTACGCTTTTTATATTTGTATTTGCTTTTTTTTTTACATTTTCTTTTGTCTAAAGCAAAAAAAGAGCTAAAGAGCATGTACAAGTGTTACATTAAAATAAATTAATCGATTTAATAACTCTAAATTTCACAAAATGAATGTTTTTATTTAAAAAAACATATATAAATATTAAAGTAGCATACACAAAGGATGAAAACAAGGGTTTCATGATTTGAAAATATTAGACATTCATATAATTATTTAATTTTAATGACTTGTTTAATTAATATTTTTTAAAATTAAGAATTTTCTTCCTGAATTTTGCTTTTTTAAGAAAAAAATTTGGAAACTTTTTATTATTAAAAATTTAATGAAAACTATGTAATTTTTTGAATTATACTACACGTTGCATTTATAATTAGTTAATACATATATGTATTAGTTTTATATAATTAACAATTAATAAGTAATTTCTGACTAAAATATTAAGTAATTTCTCACTAAATATGATGTCCATTTTTGTAACCATAATGCGTATTATATTGCTGCTAGTATAATATTTGTATTGCCTTGCTTAAAATGAAACAAAAGGTAATAATTAAGTAAAATTACACATCTATTATTATATTATATTATATGTATTATCAATTAGATATGTAGATTATAATTCAAATTTAATTATATCAATTTGATCAAATATGTAATTTTATAATTTTAAATATATTTTTAAAATATATATTATTTAAATAGTAAATTATTAATTCCAATTTAAATTTAAATTTAAAGTGTTCGGATAATAAATTTTTTGTTGGCTAGATTTTATTTTATTTTTTATTTTTATCTTTTTATTTAATATTTTATTATGTAATATTTTTAAATTTTTTAATTGAGATGTGGCACGGAGGAATCTTGAATGTGAGTGTATTAATAAATAAGTTTCCAACTTTATTTATTTATTTATTTATAGTAGTGTTTAAAATTACTCTTAAATGCTAAAAAAATATATTTAGTAAAACTGAAAATTTATTAATACTTTTCAATCGTAAGAATGACATTAAGTTCATTGAACTAAAGTTTATTGATATTTTTTGACTCGTCAAATACTAAAAATTAGATGGTATTGACTTTCTTATTTATCATGTTTTATTTTAGCATACTTATAGTTTATATGTTTGGTTAATTTTATTTATATACTTGGTTGGCATTTGAGTTCAAAAGAAAAGATTTTTAAATCTAAATAGGCAAACTTGAGTAAAAATAACATTATTAAAGAAAAAGGTTGAGGATGTTTAAGTCTCTAAAAAAGAGGAAAGCATCTTTTTCTTATATATATTTAAGATATATATAAAATATACTCATTATATACTTGAAATAAACCAGAAATACATCTAAAATATACTCATTATATACTTTTTACTGTGAATCCTAAAAATTGTTTATTATTTTTTTAAGTATAATTTTTTTTTATCTAAGATATACTTAATATATTCCTTTTATATACTTATATTCATGTAATATTCAATATCCAAAAATTTTTGAAAATATATATCAAATAAAAAGAGCCAATAAATTATAGGAATAAACTTTTTTAATTTAAACATTGTTTTATTATTTTTGTTTATATTTTAATGTTAATTTTGATGATGATTCTCACTATAAAAAAAGAAAAAAAGAATGTTGATTATGCTTCTTCAAAAAAGAAAAAAGTTAAGGTTATTAAGTCTTTTAAGGAAGATGAAAGCATATAATTATAGTATATATTTAAGATATACCTAAAATATACTCATTATATACTTAAAATAAACCTAAAATGCACTTGTTATCTACCATTTACTATGAATTCTAAATTCTATTTATTTTTTTTATATCACAATTTTCCAGTCCACATAATAAAAGTGATTTTTTTTTTAATTTTGAGCATATGTTTGTTTTATTTTGTTTTTATTTTTTTATTTGCACATTAGAATAATTAGAAATTATGGTAATTGAAAATTATCTAATTAATCACCGTATGTCAAAGATTTAAGCTTTAAAAGGAATCCATTTGAACATGCATCGATTGGATATAAATCTTGTTACACATGCTGATTTGCACATTAAAATAATTGAAAATTATGTTAATTAAAAATTATATAATTACACCACATGTTAAAGATTTAAGTTTTAAAAAATAACCATTTGCGTATGTGTCAATTGGTGGCATAACTCTAATTACACATGTTACTAATTATCTAATTAAGCACCACATGTCAAAGATTCAAGTTTTGAAAAATACTCATTTGACATGTGTCTATTAATTATAACCTTAGTTACACATGTTGCATATTCTTTGTATTACTCAATTGATATGGATTTTACAGCATTAGTATTTTATATTTATTAGGTTTTATTTTGATTAATCAGATGTTGATTTGTCGTTAATTAGATGTTGATTTGTCTGTTTTTGCATATTTTATCTTTAGTATTACCAATATATTGGTTACTTTTGAGTTTTTTGCAGATTTGTGATTGATTATAAGTTGATTGTTGATTGATTGTAGGTTAATTTTAGGCATAGTATAGGTTGATTGTTGGTTTTTATGTATTTAGAGTTAGTATTGCTAAAATACTGGTTGTTTTTAGTAGATTAGAGGTTGATTGTTAGTTGATTAGAAGTTGATTGATTATTATTTTATTTCTATATTTGTATAGAGGAAGGAAAAAAAATTGGATTTCAAATCAAAATATATAGAAGCGAGTAAGAATTGTATTATCATATAGGTTACAAATATTCAGAACATATCTAAAATATACTCTTTAGTGTGTATTATTAAAAAATATTTTTTTATAAATTAAAATACAATATTATTATTTTTTAAAAAATAATTTTCAACTTATAAATTTTTGTTTTGCCAATACTAAAACAAGATTTCATTTTCACATTTCAATTTTAAATTTTTATTTTTTTATTTTTAAATTTTATTATTCAATTTACAAAATAAACTCTCACACAATTTAAAATCATATAAAAGATAAAAAAAAATTCAAATCAATAAACAAAATTTAAAATAAAACTTATAAAATTTTGTTTAAACAATAAATAAAATATTTTAACAAAAATATTCATTCTATTATTTTGAATATCTAATTTGTTGTTAATTGTTGATTTTTGCGTATTTTAGCATTAGTATTACAACTCAATTTAATTTATATTTTCTTACTTATGTCCATTGTGATGTATAGATAATTGTACATCACAAATTGTATTACAAAAAAAAAGATAATATTAAAAAGACAATATTAGATGGCACAAATTGTATAAAAAATTAATATAAATCAATATAATTTGAACACATCGTACATTAAAAATATTAATAAAAGTAATTCAAACACATCATTTAATAAAAATATTATATAACTACCATTAATTTATTTAAACTCAATTGCATTATTTAAAATTATAAAAAAATAGTGGTAATAAGTTACTAAAGATATTATTACTAAGTTAAGGTTAGGTAGTGGGGAGGGGTGTGTTAATATTATATTAATTAATATTTCTAGTCTTTGTCGTTACTAATGATAATTTATTAAATTTAAATATAACGCATTTAAATTTAAAGAAAATGAAAATGAATATTAGATACAAATGAATATTCGGGGTGTATGTTTGGTTTATTTTATTTATATATTTGGTTGATTTTATATATAAGTTTAGTTGATTTTGTATCATTTTGGTTGATGTTTGGTTGATTTTGTATCAAAACTTGAATTGGTTTCATGGACGTTATTAGATTGCAGCCTTTACTTATTATTTCTTTATTTTGGTGAAGAAAGGTTGTGATTAGTTATGTTTTATGTTTTATGGGAGTGACCTAGTTATTTACAAAGCTTGATGATAAACGGTACTATTATTTTGTGTTGATTATCATTTCACAAATAAGTTTTGAATTTTTTGTATGTGTTTTTAGTTTTTTTTTTTTCATTTGTAAATTAAGAATCAATATTAATATTGCTAAACTATTTTAATTTAAGAGAGATGATACAATAGGTTGAGAATTAGGTTATCATTTGGTTGATTTATAGTTGATTATAGGTTGTTTGTTAGTTGATAATAGGTTAATTTCAGGTTGATTATAGGTTGATTGTTAGTTTTTGAGTATTTTATTATTAGAATTGTTATAATACTGGTTGATTTTTATTGATTAGAGGTTGATTTATGATTGATTATTGATTTTTGTGTACTTTAGTATTAGTATTTCTAAAATACTATAATTTGAGAAAGATGATGGAATAACTTCAGAATTAGATTGTTTTTTGTTTGATCAGAGGTTGATTTTGTGGTTTATTAAGTTGATTGTTTTATAAGTTAATTTTTGGTAATTTGTTGTTGATTACCATTCAAACCTTCAATTTTTTTCTCAATTTTTTAATGATTTTCTCATCCTTTTTTTTTTTGTGCTAAGAAAAATAAAAAATTATATACTTCGATTTCACTGTTTAGGTAATTCTTTAGTTATTTAATAAAAATTATTAAAAAAATTATTTCTTATAATTACATAATTCACAATATAATTTTGATAATTTGACTCTAGAGGAATTAAAAAATACATATGTTATAAATGTATTTTTTTTAATTTTTTATATGAATTACTATTTGTTGTGGAGAAATAAGTATCACAAAAGTAAAATTAATTTAATATTCTAAAACTCATATGTGATATTGTATTTTTTTATTCACTTGGTCAAAAATATTCTGGAGTTGAAATAAAATCTTTTTCGTGGGCCAATCAATTTTTTAATAAATAATATTATATTAATTTATTATTTGATTCTTAATATTACAAAATTTTATGCTTAAATTAAAAAGATTAGGTATATAATTATAACGACACATTGATGATAATTATCAAATATTAAAAAATATTGATACTATTATTAATTATAATATTATTAAAAATTTAATTATTAATTTTTTATATATTAAATGTAGTTGCAGGTGTTTATATAATATTAAATTATATATATATTATTATATTTGAAAAGAGGTATAATTTGTTGTAACCACTTTAAAGTATTGTTTTGTAAGGCTGCCAGCTATTTGTGAGTATTGTGTGAGCTAAATACACGGAATAATGCCCACTTTTACTAATAGGGGACAATTAATTTCTCCCTTTTTGAAGAAATTACAGTGGATTAAAAAAAAGGGAGAAGACGTATAAAGTAAGAGTTCCAAAATTAATGCATAATTAAAAATCACACTCTTCTCCAACGTGGCATTTTTGTAGAAATTCCTAAAAAATATATATAAGAAAATTAATGTGATAAATCACTAATTTTTATTTTGGCTGACATAAGTTCTTTTTATAGGCCATAGGCCATTGCAATCAATATAAAAATTATATATAATAGACTTGAACGTTTTTTTTTAAAAGGACTCAATGCCGTGAATTATTAATTTAAAAAAAAAATAAAAATTTATAACTCAACTGATTTATCAATGGGATTTTTTTTTTCTCAAATTAAATTGATTGAATCTAAAAACCAATAAACGACCACAAATAAATCAAATGAATTCAAGCCTTCAACTTACGTTAATTATTGACCGTACAAAATACAAACAACAAAAATATGGGCGACCATCATCACTATCTAATGTGACTTCACTCACCGGTCTACATAAAATATCATACTCTCTATACATTCCCATGTATCCCAGCCCGTCTAATTTTGTGATTAATCATCCTCCATATAGCATCATCCTGACCTTGGTTATCATCATCATTAATCAGAAATCACTATCCAGAAAACCAGACAGAAACAGAGTTGAGAAAAACAGGGGGAAATAGAGTTGGAAGAACATAGCACAAATGACTAAGCAAGAGCTTCATGTAGTGATGTTTCCATGGTTTGCGTTTGGTCATATAAGCCCATTTGTTCAGCTTTCTAATCAGCTTTCTTTTCATGGAGTTCGAGTCTCTTTTCTTTCAGCTCCAGGTAATATTCCGCGGATTAAATATTCTCTTCTTCTAAGTCCCAATGTCAAAATAATCCCTATCTCAATTCCTCCAGTTGAGGGTCTCCCTCCAGGCCTTGACAGCACCTCAGAAATGACACCAATAATGGCTGAGCATCTCAAAAAATCCTTAGATCTTATGAAACCACAAATCAATACCCTTTTATCTCAACTTAATCCTGATTTTGTGTTTCTTGATTTTGCTCAATATTGGCTTCCTAAAATGGCCTCAGAGCTAGGTATTAAAACAATATGGTTCTCTGTTTACTCTGCTATCTGCTGTGCCTATCTTATTGTACCAGAAAGGGCAAGAACAAGGAATCCCACTGTTGATGATCTTATGAAAATCCCAATTGGGTTTCCTTTGGAATCTCCTACCTACGTAAAAAAATTTGAAGCTCAAAACTTTTTATACGTGTTTAGGAGCTTTAACGATGGTCCTACTGCATTTGACAGAACTTTTGAATGTATCAATGGCTGCTCTGCTGTAGTCTTTAAGACATGCAATGAAATGGAAGGACCTTATCTGGATTTCTTCAGAACCCAACATAAAAAGCCAGTTCTTTTAACCGGTCCATTAGTTCCAGAACCTCCCTCCGGTTTTCTTGAAGAAAAATGGGCTAAATGGTTAGGTCAATTTCCTTCAAAATCTGTAATTTTCTGCAATTTTGGAAGTGAAACATTCTTGAATGATGATCAAATAGAGCAAATCTCTCTTGGATTGGAGCTCACTGGCTTGCCATTTGTTCTTGTATTGAACTTTCCCGCTGGGGTTGATGCCCAGGCAGAGCTAGACAGAGCTTTGCCAGAAGGGTTGCTGGAGAGGGTGAAGGACAGAGGGATGTTTCACACAGGTTGGGTTCCACAACAGCTTATATTGGCCCATAATAGTGTGGGATGTTATTTGTGCCATTCAGGGTTTAGTTCTTTGATTGAAGGTATAGTGAATGATTGTCAATTGGTTCTTTTGCCATTGAAGGGTGACCAATTCTTGAATTCCATTCTTTTTTCCGGTGACATGAAGGCTGGGGTGGAAGTAAATACAAGAAATGAAGATGGGTATTTTAGTAAAGATGACATTAATGTGGCCCTAAGAAAAGTGATGGTAGAGGTTGAAAAAGAATCATGCAAGTCCATAAGGGCAAATCATAAAAAATGGAAGGAGTTCTTGTTGAATAAAGACATTCAAGATAAGTTTATGGCAGATTTGGTCCAGGAATTGAAAGCCCTTCTTTAACCAATATTTGAAACCCTCTCAAGACAGATCAAATGGTGAAGTTTCGAAATTAAATCAGTCTGATAAAGAAGAAGAAAAGAAAAGAAAAGCCCTTCCGCAGGCGTTTTCTATTTTTATATTGCCTAATATTAATAAGGCCAATTTATGTAATAAATTAGTCTTTGCTTCAATAATACTGAAATGGATTGTAAAGCTATAATTTTGAGTTGAAGTATTGAAAAAGTATCTTCACTTCAACATTATCCCCTGTTGATGGCAAGTGCCGGCCTGGATTGAGGTTGGTGAAAGTAGGCTGTTTTTGTTTGTTATTTTTATTTTCCATATACAAATTAGTTAAAATCTAAAGGATTTATTAAAATATAATTTCTTTTAAAAAGAAATAAAGTAATATTAATTTTAAAAAGTCTTTATTTTCAAAATCATTTCCTCTACATAATAATTGTAACCTGTATTTTTAATAAAGTATTTGTATTTAATTATAATAAGCACTATCATTTCAAATAATTAATTAAAACTTATATTTTTCTTTCATCCAATTCGTTTTGAATTATTAACGAATTATTATTATTATTTTTATATTTGATCGTATTGTATGCCACATCTCTATACATTAATTTTATCCTCTTTAACATTAATTTCATTATATCATTTGTTTTTTCTAAAGTAAATTGTCATGGAGTGGAGGAGATATGGAGCCATTGAGGCCTTTGTATTGGCAAGGTGTTAAAAATCAATTTCATATTAAAAAAATATAGTAAAAATATATGATATATAATGATATAAGCTTAATTATCTAATTAGTTAAATTTAATTTTTTTAGCAATTATTTATTTAAACTCATTAAAAATCTTATTTAGTTGTGGACTTAACCTATACCTATTCAAATAACCTCTATTTTTTGAATTTCAATTCAGTGTTGTCGCTGCATTCAAATTTCAATTTTAAGGGGAGAAATTCAATTTTAAGTGGTCAACTAGATGTTAAAGTCAAATCCTAATTGACACTTGAGGAAAAAATATTAAGAATTAATCTTACACTAAAAAAATATATTAAATAATTAACTCAAACTCATTAAAAATCTTATTTATTTATGGACTTAATTTATATTTATTCAAACCACCTCTCAATTCAATTTCTATTACAAGGCATTTGCTATTGTTTTTCTACTTGTAGTGACTCGGTCTTCATTTGCTATTGTTTTCCATTTTAGTGCGGCACCTAGCTATAAACTTCATTAGCAGTATATGATGGGACAATTTTAAGCTTATCCAATTTGGTGTTAACAATAAATGACAGGACATTTTAAGCTTATCGAATTTGGTTCATACATAGTTCGTTTGCTTTGCCAGAGGCAGCAACTGAAGTAGCGATGCGAGCCATGGCCCACTTCATTTGCTTTGACTGTCTTCCTGGTACTTGGAGTGTTAAATGTTTTTTTTGTATATTTATGGGATTCTCTCTGTAAATGGGCTCCATCTCCACTAAGTTTGATAGACTTTAACTTTATATGCCTTTGTCCTTTCTTTTCCCTGATATGGAATTCTTTATCTTCAACGCTCTTCTTCAAATGCAATTGGCCTGGCTTCTTGAAGGTCTACTTATCACTTGTTCTCTTGAGCTGGTATCAAATCTTAACTCTTAATTGGCTCATAGGGTTGGTCTTCAGTATTATTCTAACTTTTCCTTGAATTCAGAGGATTGGTATTCGGTTTTATTCTAATTTTTGGTCCATGATCCATCATCAATTGGACTTCATTTTTTCCAAGTACAACCTCTTTAAACCTTTTCATGTGCTGGGGTTGTTCACTTGAGCGTCATGCATTTTCTCCAGAGCCTCCAGGATTTTTCCGACTTGTTAGGCCACTAGTAAACTGTAATACCATGTTGAAATTTTTGTTGAACATGGCCTCATTTCATTTGCTTCGACTTTCTGTTTCATATTTGGAGTGTTGAGAGCTTCTTGTACGTTTGTGGGCTTTAATAGCCCAACACATTTTGGTTTGATGGACTTTAATTTTATATACCTTTTCTTTTCCTTTCTTATTTGGGTTTCTTTATCTCCATTAAGGTGTTGGCGATGGCATTGCCATTGCGAGCTCGTGAAGAATGCAAAGGCGGAGCTTTGATTAGGGCTGGCTTTGCCAATGACAGTGCTCGGTGGAGATGGATCCCCTTCATCACTTGTCGAATTTTGTTGCAGGTGGGATCTGGGACAAATGATTGTGTTCATTGGAAAGAGATTAAAGAGAGAGCATTCTAGGTGTTAAAAAATTATTTTATTTTATTTTTTATTATTTTTAAAGGAATTTCAAAAAAATAGATGGAATAATTAATAAGACTTACGAAAACAAAACGCAAAAACTTTTTAATTAACTTGACAAAACAAAAGACTTCTTTATTAATTAAGTTGAACATCAAAGTCGAAATAGTAATTTTCTATTTTTCTCTAGACATCTTCCTTTTTTTTGTCTATTTTGTTTTGATATTTAAAAAATAGCTAGCATTTCTAAAGCTTTTTCTTTTTTAAATATAATATTGATACATGTGGAATTTATGATTGCCTATTGGCTCAAATTCCACGATTTTAATTTGATTAATGTTGAATGATGAATTGAGTTGTTAGAACTTTTTTTATTTCAGATATAGAGTGGAGTAATAGCGAATCAGTTTACTCTTATTAAATTAGTTGATTTTATGTCAGGTCATTTTCTATTATATTCTGCTATTGATGATTAATGAAATTTAAATTTATTTAAAAAAAAAAAGGTTCTCTTATTTTCTTAATAGATATTTGGCAAAATTTTTTGATATGGCTCTTAACTTTTTGGCTCTTAATAAGTGTATCAAACCTATTTATTTTTTGATAAATTATTATTTAATATATGAGATTTGACCTAATTAATTAACTTATCTTTATTTTTTGAGAAATTAATTAATTAGTTCCTTCATTTTGATTTCGTTAGATTATTTAATCATTCCTTCAATCTAATTTTTATACTTTCTTTTTGTTAAATTTATGAAAAAGACAAAAATGCTCTTATATATATAATAAATTTAATTTTGATTTTATTATTTAAAAATAAAAAATTAAAATTAAAATTAAAATTAAAATTAAAATTAAAATTAATAAAATTAAATAATAATTATATAATTGTATAATTATATAATAAATATTAAATTTTATTAATATAAATATTTTTTATTTTTATTTTTATTATATATAATAATTATATATTATATAATAATAAATAATTTTATAATTTGATAATATTAAATATAATTATTATATAATTGTATAAATATTATTTCCTGTTATTAATTTAAATTTTTTATTTTTTATTTTTATATAATAAAATCAAAATTATATTTATTATATATGTAAGGTATTTTAGTCATTTTCTAAAAATTTAATAGAAAATAGTACAAAAAATTGACGAAAGACTATAATCTGACAGAAATAGTCATTTTTTTTCAAAAAGCAAGAATGAGTTTGTTAATTATATCAAACTTTAGTTACTAAATAGTAATTTATCATTTTTTTTAATGATAATTGTTAGCTGTTAGGTAGTCAAATAATTATTCACAAAAGCTCAAATTAATTTCACTCATCATTTTTAAACATATGACTAATGCACATTATTGTTCTCTATTTAAATAATGTCCCACAAATATCAGTGAACTATCACCGTTTATAATATTAAAGTCTTTCCATCTAACTTTTCGTTAGAAATCTAACAGAAAACTGACATTCCAAGCAAGCTAAGCATTTTTTTTAATTTTTTACGCCACGTAAGCTTTTTTTCTTTTTCTCTCTCTAAATTTTCTCACTTTTTCTCTAGGCAAATTGAAATCTATTTGTACTTCTAAGATACGCCACAATCAAATTTTTGATCCATCATAAAAATCCTATTTATTCATCGTCTTCAACAGAAATCACCATATTAGAGTTAAAAAAATAAATAGAAAAAAGCAAAAAACTAGACCAAGCAAAAGAGCAAGAGAAGATGATTGAAAAAGAAGTAAAGGCTTAAGTTTTCTAAAGGCTTCAATTTTGCACAAAGTCCAAAATAGATCATTGATCGAAGTTAACTGGAAAAAAAAATTTGAAAGTGCACACAAACCAAAGCAATAAACTTTGTATACCTATGAATTCAACACAAGCAATTCAAATTACTTGGAACAAAAAATCAATACCCAAAAAAGAAAATCATTCAAAGCTCAAATAAGAAATCAAATAGTTAAGAGAAACTTGGATAAAGATTAGAGTAAAAATTGAGTGTTGGACATTGACGTTGAAGAAAATAGTGAAGATTTGAGTTTTACGCGAGTGAAATTAATTGTCAAGATTCATTTTCAGGAAAAAAATGAAACTTGAAGTTCACTAAATTAAAGCTGGAAATTAAAAAGATTGACATAAAAAATTATAAAATCTAGAAAATAATTGATAGAAAATAGTTAAGTGATCTCTGAAAGTAATTTATCAGAGAAAAAAGATAGACTCAAAAACTAAAAGAAAATAAAAAATATAGAATTAGAGCGAGGGCAAGTGAGGAGGAGTAATTGAGGAGTTTGCAGAGGAAAATTGGTGCATTACCTGAAAACTCAACTCATGGAAGAAATATGTGATTATCGATTGAATTTGAGACCCGTGAAAATTGATTATTCTCAAATGCTGCAAATTCCAAAGGAAATGGGGAAGAAATGCTGCAAATTCCAAAGGAAATAGGGAAGGAAATTGTTGTCAAATTTCAATCTTTGTACGTCCAAAAATCCACCTTTGTATCTTATAATTGATGAAGAAATTGTCCAATTCCCTTCTAAAGCCACTTCAATTTCTTTAAAATGCATATGTAATAACAAGAAATAAGCCAAAATACCATTATTTGAGAAGATAATAAGCCACCCAAAATCTAGATAAAATCAAACTCTTTTGAATTGATCATCTCATTTGTTACATTCTATCTAAGAATCTCAATGAAATAAATCAAATTTTCAAAAGTCCCAATAAGATATTAAAAAAAGAAAATAAAAAACACATTTAGTAGAAATTTCTTGCGAAAAAACCTTCAAATCCCTAGCAATTTACCTATGAAAGTAGAACTTAGATAATCAAATTAATAGTCAGGGAGAGAAGATGAGAGAGAAGGGATAAGTTAATTACGTATATGCAAGGAGAGAAACGGAAGCATATGAAAGAATAACATGTTTAAAAAATTAATAAGAAAGCTTAATGGGAGTGCCATGTTAGCTAGAACTAACGATCGTTAGACAGAAGTACCATCTAGTTACACTTTTATAAATGATATTTGTGGGATGTTTTTTAAATGGAGAATGATAATGTATATTAGTGGTGTTCGCGGACAATATCATACTAATGTGGAGTTTTCAGTGGTGTTCGCGGTCCCAACAGGCTCCTCTTCAAACTTGTCAATTCTCGATTCTTTTTTTCTTTTTTTTTTTTTGGAATCCTTCCATGCTCGATTCTTGTATTTCCTTCTTCTTCTTCTTCTTGTCTTTTCTTCTTTCAAGATTCTCTTTCTCTATCCTTGCTTGTCTCTATGCATTAGTCATCTTTGTATGCTCTTTAATAGCTTGTTCAAAGGCAGCAAGAAGATTTGGGTCGAAAAGGGTATCGAAATTCAAATCGTTACCCTTCACATTAAAACTCCAATTTCTTCTGTTTTAAAATCCTCATTAAAAAAATTGTGTTTTTGCTGAAATTCTCGGCAAATCGGCATCCACTTTCGCTCCATTGGCTAGTCGAATCATTCGAGGAAGCCAAAGAAATCACTTTTCTGCACTCTATCCCGCAGTGAACCACCATGCAAAATTTTCCCAAGAACCCATTGTTGTTCTACAGTGTGTTTTTACTGCTACTGATTCTAAGAAGCCGAGTTAAGCGAGTTACTTCTCTGAGTCATTGAGTCAGAGATGAAGGTGGCCCAGGAAACTGATGATCATGACCGGGTAAGTACTTTTTAGGTTTTTTTTCACTTCCGAGTTTATTTGGTTGCTTATAAAATGGAATTAAAAAGGTCTGTGATTTTTACACTGTTTAGAAAAAATAGATAAGGTAAGGTAAGATTTTACAATGTAAATGAAGGTAAGATTTTTAGAATATAAGATAAAATTTTTCATTTTACTTTGTTTGAAAAAGTTGTTTCTGTTTTATATTATTTTAATTTAGGAATGGAAAGATATCTAATTTCTTTCTGCAATAAATTTTAAAATGAGAGGAAAATGCAAATATATGTAACTTTTATTTAGGTTAAATATATTTCATTTTCTTTTCTTTTCCTCTTCCTTCCCTCTCCAAACAAAGCTTAAAGGGCATTTGATGCTATGTTTAGTTGTTGAGGAAAATTATAATAAATATTTTTTAATTATGTATACTCTTTTTTGCTGAGAAAATGGAGGAAATGAAGTTCTGAATGTCCGATTATTTTATTTTTAAAATATAAAAAATTTAGAGTAGGGACTCAGGGGTAGAAGCCCATGCAGCTGAAATTAGTAAACATATTTAGAACCCATTCCTATCAAAGAAAAAAGAATATCAGTGGAAAGATTTTTTATTTTATTTTATTTTATTTTTTATATCAGTGGACAGATGGAGCGTTATCATTGTTAATGAAAAATACAATCTCCTTTGCTGAAGAACAGGAAGGTGACCGCCTTACTAGCGAAGAGTGAAGCTCCGTTTGTTATTAGGTTTATTTGGGCCAAATTTAAAAATAAAATGTTCAGTTGCACCATAAAAAACAAGGAATTTCTACAAAAATATCTAAAAAAAATAAACTAATTTATAATTATACTCACTTTCAGATTATTACAAAAACGCCTAAATACCTTTTTTTTTTAACTTTTTTATGTTCTTTAACTTTTCAACAAAAATCACTGATTAGAAGACTAAAATTCATAAAAAAAAATGACACATAATAAAACCATTGTTATTATTATTATTATTTGATTATTTTTACGTGATGCCCACATTGAATTTGTCCTCTTGTGTGTTAGAGTAACAACCAAAAGAAGCATTTGTGCATCTTTTTGTTGTCCCTTTGGGTAAATTCTATCAGTTTTTTTTTTAAAATTAAAATCATATTAAATTTACTTTAAAAATACAAGGGACAAAAAAAAATTAAATAAAAAATATATCTTTTTTTAAATTTTATCTACATTTTTTGCTTTGATTTGTCTTATAGAAATTTTTTTTTTGCTATTTTTGAAGTTATTTTTATTATTGTTTTTTACTTTATTATCAAATCTTTACATTTATTTGTTTGTTTTGTAGGCCATTAGGCTATGATATTAATGTTGATGATTACCACAGGTGATTAGAAAAATCTTAAATCTTTTGATTTTCAAATTTGTTTATAGTGAGAATCATCATCAAAATTAATTTTTATAAGATATTATTAAGTTTTAAATAAAATCAATTTAGATCTGCAGTTTTTTGAAAATTCAATTAGCTTAATTGATAAAATATTCACTTCCTCGATAGTTTGAGAGGTAATTTGAATTTTATAGATATGTTTTATTAAAATTTTGTATTTTTTAATTATTATTGCATTAAAAATCTTCAAAAGTGAGGAGATTATGTGATTTTTTTTTAAGAATTTGAAAGTTTTAAAATATGAAAATTGAGTTTCAAATCTGAAACTTATAAAAACCAATGAAATAGATATATTTTTCAGCAAACTCAGGAAACAGTATATCTAGAGTATATCATAAGTATATATTTTACTAAATATGATTAACTTGTATTTATTTAATATAATCTTAAAATATTTTTGGATATTGAATATTACAAAAATATAAGTATATAAAAAGAATATATCAACTATATATTAGATAAAAAAAATTATATTCTTAAAAAAATAACAAATGATTTTCACAATAAACAATATACCTTAAGTATATAACAAGTATATTTTAGGTATATCAAGTATATAACGAGTATATTTCAGGTATATGTTAAGTATATAAATGCTTATGTATTACTTAGATACTTAACACACTCAACTTTTTTCTTTGAAGAAATATCATCAACACTCCTTTTTTTTTTTTTTTTTAAATGTGATTCATCATCAAGTATGAATGAAAATATTAATTAGAATATATGAATATTTTTAAAGAATTTAAAAGTTAAATTAAATTTTTAAGAGACTAAAAAAAATTAACAAATGATTTTTAGTTTTTACAGTAAAGAGTATATTTTAAGTATATCACGAGTATATTTTAGGCATATTTTAGATATATCATAAGTATATACCAGAAATAAATTATTTCATCTTCTTTGGAAATTTAACACTCTTAATCTTATCTAACACACTCAACTTTTTTTTTTGAAAAAATATCATCAACACTCTTTTTTTTTTTTTTTTTTAAATGTGATTCATCATCAAGTATGAATGATAATATTAATTAGCATATATGAATATTTTTAAAAAATTTAAAAGTTAAATTAAATTTTTAAGAGACTAAAAAAAATTAACAAATGATTTTCAGTTTTCATAGTAAAGAGTATATTTTAGGTTTATTTTAAGTATATCATGAGTATATTTTAGGCATATTTTAGAAATATCATAAGTATATATCAGAAATAAATTATTTCATCTTTTTTGGAAACTTAACACTCTCAACCTTATTCTTTATTTAGTACAAGAAACTATAGCTTGGAGTAAAAATTTTCTACACAAAATTTATAATTATTTAGTATATTAGTATATTAAATATTGCTTTAAATTAAAAAATAATTTCTTATTTTATCATGCAAATATGTGATTATTATATTATTAATTAATAGCATAAATATAAAACGTTTTGAATTATTAAACTAATTAATAACAACATTTCATGAATGAGATATATAGAAAAAGAAAACATAAAAAGAAAGAACCAAGTGAATAGATAAAAGAAGCAAAAACATGGTATAAATAGAAAAAAAGGTAACAATATTAAAACAAAATTAAAAAAAGCATAAAAAAGAAAAAAACAAAAAGCAAAAAAATTAAAAATTAAAATTGAAGGTTAAAAAGTAAACATAACTTAAAAAATAGTGCAGCGTGTAATTTCCTCAAAAAACAATGGGTCTAATAAAGCCATTCGTAAAGGTCTTTTTTTTTTTTTTTTTTTAACCAGAGCCATTCGTAAAAAGTTGAAGCTCTTTTTTTACATTTATCCTTTAAATAAAAAAATTAAATTACCCTATTAAAAATTTTACATTATCTATTTTTTAACAATAAATTTAATATTTATTTGTCTACTATGTTAAAAATTTTAAGCTCGCATTTTTCTCTCGCTATGTTGGCTTGTACTAGTCTAGTACCTACTTATTTATAAATTTTTTATACATTTTGTATTATTCGATATGAGATTCATTTTCTAACACACTCCCTCAAATGCAACCGGGTTTGGCCCGTGACCAATATTAATAGGTCAATTGACACTTGCTTATAAATAGACCGGCTCACATCTCTTCTGCTTCGGTCTAGACTGACATCATTATCAGTCTAACAACGGGGAGTTTGAACATGAGTCTCAAAATATAGCCTATTTAGGCATGAAGATCTGATACCATATTAAAGTCCATGAGCCCGTATATACGTGGGCTTATAAATGATCAAGTATTGAAACCCATTTATATAAAATCAATTGGCTTATACTAAGTCCAACACTCATTCACTTATAAATCATTTGTACATTTTGTTATTATTCGATGTAGGATTTATTTCCCAACAATACACACTTCACTATTGACATTGGAAGCCAAAGCCCACTCATTCTCCATTAGCCCATCTATGGAAGAATGGAGTCTAAAACAATGAAATGTAATATGCTCTTTCATGGAAAGGTAAATATTAATCCACGGGAGGATTAAAAAAACCTTAGTCATCTCTCATTTTCTTTTTCTCTCTAGTTTTTCTCTTAAGTTTTATTTCTTGAACCACCATTGATCTTTTCTTCTGATCGGCGGTTGTTCTAATATTTTTCATTAAATTTAATATAAATAATCTCGTTATTACTATTGTTACTACATTCAACACCTGCTTTACTTATTTATTCTCTATCATCGCTTGATACTCTTTCTACTTGATCTAATTTTTTGTCTCCCTCCTCATCTCCATTTTTACCGTATGCTTATGTGTGAATTTGTGCTTACTACTGCTATAATGATACTTTTTATTTTATTATTTTTTATTAGATTATACTTTATTTTTTTATGTTATTTTATCTTCCCATATTAGAAGGTTTTTTAACCCTTGTTGAAAGAAAGTTGTTTTTTGTTATGAGTATGGTGGTATGTCTATGCACTGTTGTATTTTAAATGCTCATAAAGAGGATAATGGTTTGTCATGTTATTGCATTATTTCAGTCATAGTTTTTCAAAACCAACTATATGACAGTTGAATATTCTATTAAACATTTGCGATTTACCAATTAATTTACTATTATTAGGGTTATTGATTTTATATAAGATCTTTTTCTATTTAAATTTATATTCAACCATTGATGATTAATGAAATTTAAATTTATTTCAAAAAAAGAAAGGTAAATATGAATATTTGTCTTTAATGACCATTAAACATATTAGCAGCAATAATTGATAATCATTTTATCAAATATTTAGCAACGATAAGCTATCAGCTAACATCTATCAGTAACAACTGCTATGAATAGTTAAATCAAACGGGGCTTAAATGGTGAAACATATTTAAAGGAGGGTGACATAGATACTTGAAAGAGTTACTGTGAAAAAAAAAAAAAAAAAAGAAGACATTATTTTATCATTAACATTATTGTTGAAGTCTAACAAGATAATTACTCGGAAAACAATATTTTTTTAGTGGAATTTGATATTGGAAATTTTTTTAGGAAAAGAACATGATATTGTATATTGGTAATATCTATAATGTAGAATAAATATTTAGAAGTCTTTAATTACATTTATTTAGCACAATGTGACATTTTATCATCTATTTTGAATCATAAAGTTCATTTTTTAAAACTTTTTTATTTGAAGAATAATATTTTAACTTAATTTATTATTGAAGTATTAATAATTTATAAAACTAAAATTATGATAAATTTATGTTGGGATATAAAAATACTTTATAATATTTAAATTATAACTCAAACAAAAATTCAGACTTTAAAAGAAAATAATACTCATTATAATAATATTGCGCGAAGTGTAGATTAAATGGCTAGTTCTAACAAATCTAAGGAATCTGGTCTTAATTTCCATAACAAGTTTGTACACTTGGACCTTTCATAAACCTATTGCCAAAACCAATTCCACGACAAGACCTCATGCCATAGCCTAAATGGCAAATACTTGTACCTTCAAGGCAGGTCTTCATCGATTGCACTCAAACTTATAACTTAATTTAAATTTATTTATAACTTAAAAATCTTTAAACTAATCATTCTATTGCAATAAAAGTCACTATTTTGGGATTTCATCAAGCCAAACACATCTTATAACATTTTTTAACATTTATTGATATTGAATTTCCTCTATTATTTTTCATTTTTGCTTTTCATAGTAGCTATATTTGTATCAAGATTTAAAATAATAATAACAACTGATGAGACCAAAATCTGATTCTCCTTGATATGTGGACCCATTTCAGAGATGGAGGATTCATGACCAAAAATCAACTTAATCCGAATATAGTGAGCCCATTGTGTGAGGGTTGAGAATCAAAGACAGTAGACAAAGATAGGAGAAAGGATTAGAGACCTCTAGGTCAACCTCCAATTCCCAAATCAATAGGCTTAAAACATGAAGAAACCTGGAGGCCAAAGAACGACTCTCTTGCCTGGTTCTTTAAGAGTGGTCAATTAAAATGGATTTACAAGAGTTCCTCCTTTAAGAGAGAAACAACCGGTCCTTTACATAAGTGTATGACCTTGCATAGTGGTTTCATAGGCTAGTAAGCAGGTAAATAAGTCCATAGGTGGCTGCATTCTAGTGGTAAAAAGGAGATGGCCTAATAGAACAAGCTACGTTTCTTGTGTCAATCTTCTGACACTACACATATTTAACCGCTTTATGCACCATCATGGGCATGCTTATCCCTGACATGTTATCTTATTTGACAACTCTTGCCTTAATGCATTCAATGACCTTTAAAGGTGAGGACAAGCTTCTATGACAAGGAAAAAGATGAATCCCAAAGGCAAGCCAGTGCTTCATCAAATAAGTCCTAAGTTCCTAAGACGAAAAAGAGGACAAGGATGAGCCAGTGCTTCGTTAGACAAGTTTAAGCTTCGAGTGGTCTAATTTACCAACTAGGGTCATATTACCAGCCTATAAGGAGTAGTCTCCTGGATTGACTTTGTCCTTATTGGGCCTAATTAAGACTTGGCTAATTGTAGGCCACATTAGAGACTCCTCACTCCCTGGTTAGATATGAGCGGAATGAGAAGTAAGCTAGGGAATAGACAAATAATCTTAGCATGCTTAGATTTATCCATTCAACATGTAAATGAGCTAGATTGATGAGCTTGGTATTAGAGAGATGAGCCGAGCAGCTCGTCTTGAAGGCAGCTGGATGTCTTTAACAGAAATGCGAGTTGTATAATTGCCACATCGTGGTGTGTTCCTTGTGATTTAAAATGGTTTCAGTTCTTCGACGCCATGATATGTGGACTTATAGATTCCAAATAGCTTTAAGTGGGCAGTAACGGGGTGAAAGGTTAAGTAACACCTGTTACTCCCTAAAATAGCATATACATATAAAGAGATCGCAAGTAATTGTTCATATATATTTTTCATATTTACATATCAAATTATTTAGTTTAATGAAACAAAGTTTTAGTATTATAAAAATATGCATGGGGACAATAATTTTTCATTTTGAATCTTTTAATATACAATAAATAATGGTTAGTAATAAGGCTTAAAGGTTTATTAGTGGATATATGTTCTCTAAAAACCTTCCACAAGCTACAGTTTGATGACAAAAGATACAATTTGAGTCGTTTGAGTTCGATGAGTATGATGCAGTGAGTTCTTGCTATTTTTTTTTTGTAACCCTTTTATAAGTTTGATGAGGCTGAAATCATCTCAGTTTGGATATGGAGGGGCTGAAATCATTACCTCATTTAGAGATGATGATCTCGTAACTAAAAACACTTAAGTCTAGTTATGGAGGGAATTCGTTGTGTGAATGCTGTGATTTGAGATTGTAAACAAACAAAGAACATATCAAAGGTCCCTGGGATTGTCCGGAGGGAACCTTCGATACCTAAATCAGTGGCTTAAAGATGCGACTCCTAGAGAGAAAGATAAAGTAGGCTCTCTTGTGGATTATTTGAGAGTGTTCGTGAGAATGGACTTACAAGAGTTTTAGTCCATTGGAGTTCCATCCCCACTTCCCGCGTGAGTGAGTGAGTGTCTCTTTTATAGTAGTTCTAATAGCTTTAGTAGTTCAGAAAGTCGATGGAGTAGATGGATAGGTCTATAGGTGGCCATGCCCTAGTGGCAAAATGGAGAGATGGAGTTTGAGTTGAGGGGACAAGCATCCTTCCTTATGTGAATCTTCTAATACCATGTGTGCATCTATTCGTTCTGAGCACTATCATGGGCGTGTTGGAACCTGTGTATCTTGTATGATATGATGACTCTTGCATTAGTATACTTAATATCCTTTATACAAGTTAACTTAACAAGCTTTAAGGACGAGGATGAACTAGTGCTTTGTCAGATGAGTCTTGAGCTTTTGTGATGAGGACGTGGACGGCCGTTGCTTAGTAAGCTTTTTAAACAAGTTTTGAGCATTGAGTGGGCTGATTCACTTATTGGGGTTATATCACTAGCCCATGAATAGTAATCTTCTAGATGGGCTTTGTTTTTGTTTGGTCCAATTAGGATTTGACTAATTTTAGATTGGATCAGAGTCCTATTTAATAAAAGAAAAATTATTATTTATACTAAATGTATAAATTTATCTCATACATCAAATCAGTGAATGATGAAATATTTTAACTAATATGACTCATTTTTCTAACAAAAAAAAATTAATTGGTTAGCTTAGTTGTTGCTGGTTAATTGGCTGACTATTGCATATATAAAACACTTTTTTTTTTTTAATTCCAAATGTTATTGTATTATTCGATTAGTATATATACAAAATATAGGCAAAACTTACACTAAAACACTTTTTTTTTTTTGGGTTGCATGAAAACCTCTAGAAAATCAACGTTCCCGTATTGAACACATTTTGAAAACTATCCAAAACATTTCAAAACCTTAAAAAAATTTGCTATTATTTTTGAGTTTTTTAAAATTCGAAAATTTATAAGAAACTCTTAGAAAATCTTGAAGAAATTTGTAGGACATTTTAAGCAAATTTGAGAGGTATATTTTATTATAAATTTTAATTTCTTTTTGGTGATGGTTGATGAATGAATATACAGAAAATTCCCAAATCATTTTCTTCTAAAAGTTTGAATAGAGTTTGTGATCTGATAAATTCATTGATGCTTGATAATTTTCAGACTTGATGTGGTGAATCATTAATTTTCAAAAATAGTGAAAATTTATAATTCAACCGATTTATCAATGAAATTTTAATTGATTGAATACAAAAACCAATAAAGCACTAAAATAAATCAAATGAAGCGAATTCATATTTGGCTTTGCTCCTTGCAAGTTTCAAATCGCCAAAAATATTTCAACTTATGTTAATCATTGACAATAAAAAAATGCAAAAAAACAAAAGATTGGTGATCATCATCACCATGCAGTGTAACTTTTTACCCACCAGTCCATATAAATCATCCTCTGTATACATCTCTTGTGTCTACATAGCAGTCCAAAATGGTGGTTTGTCATCCTATATAGCATCGCCCTAACCCTGGTGATTATCAGTAATCACTAGTCAGAAAACTAGAGAAAAAACAGAGTTGAACAAGGAGCACAAATGACTAACGAAGAGCTTCATGTAGTGATGTTTCCATGGTTTGCATTTGGTCATATAAGCCCATATGTTCAGCTTTCTAATAAGCTTTCTTTTCATGGATTTCGAGTCTCTTTTCTTTCAGCTTCAGGTAATATTCCGCGGATTAAATCTTCTCTTCTTCTAAGTCCCAATGTCCAAATAATCCCTCTCTCAATTCCTCCAGTTGAGGGTCTCCCTCCAGGCCTTGACAGCACCTCAGAAATGACACCAATAATGGCTGAGCATCTCAAAAAATCCTTAGATCTTATGAAACCACAAATCAATACCCTTTTATCTCAACTTAATCCTGATTTTGTGTTTTTCGATTTTGCTCAACATTGGCTTCCTAAATTGGCTTCAGAGTTAGGCATTAAAACAATACAGTTCCATGTTTTCTCTGCTATTTCCGGTGCCTATATTGTCGTCCCTGAAGGGGCAAGAACCAGGAATCCCACTGTTGATGATCTTATGAAAACCCCAGTTGGGTTTCCTTCAACGTCTCTTACATCCCTAAAAAAATTTCAAGCTCAAGACTTTTTATACATGTTCAAGAGCTTCAATGATGGTCCTACTGCATTTGACAGAGCTTTTCAAAGTATCAATGGCTGCTCTGCTTTAGTCTTTAAGACATGCAATGAAATGGAAGGACCTTATGTGGATTTCTTCAGAACCCAACATAAAAAGCCAGTTCTTTTAACTGGTCCATTAGTTCCAGAGCTTCCCTCTGGTTTTCTTGAGGAAAAATGGGCTAAATGGTTAAGTCAATTTCCTTCAAAATCTGTAATTTTCTGCAATTTTGGAAGTGAAACATTCTTGAATGATGATCGAATAGAGCAAATCTCTCTTGGATTGGAACTCACTGGCCTGCCATTTGTTCTTGTATTGAACTTTCCCGCTGGGGCTAATGCACAGGCGGAGCTAGAGAGAGCTTTGCCAGAAGGGTTGTTGGAGAGGGTGAAGGACAGAGGGATGTTTCACACAGGTTGGGTTCCACAGCAGCTTATATTGGCACATAATAGTGTGGGATGTTATTTGTGCCATTCAGGGTTTAGTTCTTTGATTGAAGGTTTAATAAATGATTGTCAATTGGTTCTTTTGCCATTGAAGGGTGACCAATTCTTGAATTCCTTTCTTTTGTCCGGCGAAATGGTGGCTGGGGTGGAAGTAAATAGAAGAAATGAAGATGGGTACTTTAGTAAAGATGACATTAATGTGGCCGTAAGAGAAGTGATGGTGGAGGTTGAAAAAGAATCATGCAAGTCCATGAGGGCAAATCATAAAAAATGGAAGGAGTTCTTGTTGAATAAAGATATTCAAGATAAGTTTATTGCAGATTTGATCCAGGAATTGAAAGCCCTTCTTTAACCGGTATGGGTTTCGATTATAAATATCGGCTATCCAAAAAAAAAAAAAAACCATGTGCATGCGTCTTCTGTTTCTATAAACTGTAATACCTAGGCGTTTTCTATTTTTATTTTACTTAATATTAATATGGTCAATCAGGGGTGTAACCAGCTTTCTTTATTTGAATTTGGGGAAAAAAAGAAGAAAAGAAAAGCAAAAGGCTTATGGAGGAGGAAGAGATGAAGCCACGGAGGCCTTTGCTTTGGCTTTTAGTGCTGCAGTGTAAACTTTATTAACAATAAATGATGGGAAAATTCTTGGTTTACCGAGCTACGTGCATACACACTCTATTTTAAAATATCTATCATTTTTAAAAAAAAATTTATTTTAATTTATTGATTATTTTAAAATTTTAAAAATATATTTATTATTTTTTTAATTTCACAGTCTATTTATTCTCTCACTAAATATTTATATTAATTATTTTTTTACATTAAAATTAATAAATAATATTTTAATATTTTTATTTTAAAATTATAAAAATTGAATAATATTTTTAACCTATATGCCGAGCTTTAAATGATGCTTTGGGATAGATTAAGTAACTATTTATAATTTAATAAATATAACCGTCAAAATCGAATGAAATTAATGAATTGGACGAATTTTAATAAACCTAATAAATATAAGGAAATTGGTTCCAGTCTCCTCCAACCATTTTGCACACTTGGACCTTCCATTTAGTTGGAAAAATAATATTTCATCTGTCTCATTTTTATAAAGTTTTTTCCTTTTTAACTCAGGGTTTGGTATTTATTGAGTCCTTTAAAAATTGTTATTTTGAATATTTTATTCTACTAAAAATTTAAATTAGTTATATTACATTAAATTTGACAATATTTGTTTTAAATTTTAATTATTTATTATAAATTTAAATCTTAAAATATTTAATCTAAGTCTTTCAATAAAAACTAAAATAATAATATCGAAATAATTGAAATAAAAATGCTTTCTATTATTGTTTAAAATTTTATAATTATTTTGTACTTCTTTTTTGAGAAGTATAATTATTTTGTACTTATTTATATCAAATTGTTAATACAATCATATAATATGAAAAAATTAAAAGTGATGAATTTTTATATTAAAATCAACTAAAATTAATTATATAATATATATAAATATTTATGAGATCAACTGCAATTTATTTAAAAATACGAAAATATAAAATTATAATAAATATGTTTTAATTTAATTGGAATTTTCAAAGTAAAGTGATAACACATATGTATAGATATTCAATTGGGCTGATAGTAATGTGTACAATCATATTTGTAAATAAAATTTTTAAATTGAACTTTTGAAGTTTAGTTGGAGTGATATATAGTAATAATCATAATTAATTGAACAAATCTACCATAAATTTTATGTCTTTTTGCAATTATATCTCATTTTCAAAAAATTGCAATTGCACCCCAAAATAAAAATTGAGAAAAACATAAAATTTATTAAACAAATTTACTTTGAGCTTTATATCTTTTTACAATTATTGTGTAAATTAATCTTTGAAAAAAAATTATAAAAACTGATTATTAGATTTATTTTATAAATTTAAAATTTAATTATACATGCGCGCATAAGATGTATATTATAAATTTATAAACAAGTATAATAATTAATATTATCGTTAGACCATAGTATGGCAATTTTTACATGAGAAGAGTGAAAAGGAATTTCAAATTTCTAATGCGATCAATCACTCTAAATGCAATATATAAATGTATTTAATAACAACAAAATAAATAGAGAAAAGAATAATAAAATTTAGCCAATTTTATAGTAGTGCGAAACCAATATCTTCTTCTACGTCCACTGTTCCTAAACTAACGAATTAGGATTTCATTAGTGATATGGAATTGTGTCCAACAGCTTTATGTTGTGTAAAATCTACAAGTATACAAGTTGTGAAGAAGTGTTATAATAATGAAATAGAGTGTCGATCCCACAAGAAATGGTTGATAAGTATTAAAATTAGGATTTCTTTTATTGTTTAAAAAATCAAATAAGATGAAAGAAAACAAATAAAATTAAATAGACATAATAAAAGATAAATTCAATAAATATAAAAGTCTAGAATTTAGACTTTATCAATTGACTTTATATGACTTTTCTATGTTTCTAGATTGATTTTTAGCTTATTAGAGTTAATGATATTATTTTTCTAAAGTATATGATATTTTTTCTCAAAACACAACATAAATATTCATACTGATCTTATATCTACTTTCGTGATCACAAACAATTAATATAAACCCATTAAATTTTATGAAAATCCTTAACACAAGAACAAAAGAGTATTCATACATCTAAGTAACATAAACGTACCCTAAGTCTAATATCTCAATGAATTAATATTATGCTTCCCTCTTGATACTTCATACAATAGCTTTTATTCATGCAATCAATGGTCAGTTAATCGCAGGCTTTAAGTCTTAAGGTAAAAGATTAATTCCAAAAATCAAGACCAATCAATCAAATATAGATAATCATAGCAAAATTGATGAGCTTAAATTATGCTATTAATCAAAAGAGTATTTCTTATGTTTAATCCATCAAAAATGTTGTTTATGGTTTGTTTTCCTTTGTTTATTGTTAATTTTTTATTTTTAGTTTTGTTTCAAGTTTTTCTAAGGTATATGGAAGGTTTCTATGCACTTTCAAGAAATTCAAAAGTTTGGAAATTAATTGGAATGAAGTTGGAAGTAAGAATGAAGCAAAAAAGGTGAAAAAGAATGAGAATGAAGCAAAAAAGGTGAAAAAGAGTGCATCAAAAGTTGTATAGCTATGCAAGTTCAATGTTCATAGCCATGCATGTTTATGATGAGTTTGTCTAAGCTAAAAGCTGAAAAAATCATGCACAAGCATGCAGATAAGAGTTGCACGACCATGCATCATTTGACGAGTGTTGTGATTTTGATAGCTCAGACACCTTTCAATGTTTTGATCATAACTTGAGATATAGATATCATATTGATGTGATTTAAATGCTTTCAAAAGCTAAAAGATATAGATACAAATATTATGAAGACCTCAACACCTAATTTGATCATCTAGAATTCAAAAATTATCACTTAAATTGTCACATGAAAAAGCAAGATTTTATTCCTAATTTGAATCCACTTTAAGGACTAATTAATATTTTGATTTTTCTTGGATTCTAAGAACTTTCCAAGTCTTCTAAACCTAGAATTTATTATCTATAAATAGAGGAGGATCCTCAATATTAATAGTTTGTATCAATCTCTTCTGTCAAATTTTCTATCAAGTTTTCTTCTTTGTAAAACTCTTTGTATATTATTTCTTCTTTCTTAATTACGAGCATCTAATTCTTCCCAAGGATTTAGATGTAATATCTTAATTTGTCTATAATTATTCATGTTTAATTGATTTTGATTATTGAAATTAATCTTTTATCTTTGGACTTAAAGTTTGCGATTAACTGGTCATTAGTTGCATGAATCAAGGTATTGTGTGAAGTAGTGAGAGTAGAAAGTATAGTACTAGTTCATTAAGATATTAAACCTAGGGTATGTGTTAGTTAAAAATATGAACATTCCTTTGTGATTATTTTAAGGATTTCTATAAAACTTAATAGATTTGTGTTAATTGCTTATGATCATAAAAGTAGACATAATGTTAACATAAATACTTGTATTGTGTCTTGATAGAGAATATCATGTACTTTAGGAATATCTGATCATTAATTCTAATAAACTAAAATGCAATTTAAAGAACATAGAGAAGTCATAGATAGTCAATTGATACTTGCAAGCCTTCCTCATAGAATCAATACTCTACTTTACTATTATATTACTTATTTATAATATGTGCACTTGCAAATTTTGTGCAATAAGTTTTTGGTATTTTTGGGAGGCAAGGTGATTTTGTCAATGTTAATGCTAAAGATTTTCTCTATTACTTTATATTTTATTTTATTTTTCTTTTCTATTTTTATCTATTATTTTGTAGGATTTAAAAAAGAGAGATGGCTTTCCACAATTACAAATAGTGCAATGGAGGAGTGATGTCAAATAGAGCAACAAACATGTTTTATGAGGATTTGTTTTAATAAGTTAAATGCTAAAATTGATGTGCTAGTTAACTTATTTGATAAAGTTAATGCTAATATTTATTCAATACATCTTTGAATTATAATTTATATGGAGGAAAGCACTTGAATTTTGAGCACCAATATGCAAAGAAAACTTAATTTTTTCCAAATTATAATAGGCACGATAACTATCCATATTCCAACATAAGCAACTCAGGGTGAAGCGATCATTCAAACTGATCATGAAAAAACCAGTACCATCAAAGTGAAAATTTATGGCATCCTTATAAACATGGTTTTTTAGCTAATCAAGACTATGCACCACCCAAAGAGCACAAACCATCTTATGAAGTATCATTAGAAAGATTCATAAATGCTACTTATGAATAGATTGAAAGTGAAGTGATCATTCAAACTAATCATGAAAAAACCAATACCATCAAAGTGAAAATTTATGGCATCCTTATCAACATGGTTTTTCAACTAATCAAGACTATGCACCACCCAAAGAGCAAAAACCATCTTATGAAGTATCATTAGAAAGATTCATTAATGCTACTTATGAATGGATTGAAAGATCGGAAGATAAGATGGATCAAATGGCTAATTACAATGTAAATTTTGATGTGCAAATAGAATAATTAGCTTGTCCATTAAATGCTCAAAGCTATAGTAACTCGCAAAGTCAAACTGAAGTACATCCTAGAGAGTAATGTATGGCAATTTTTTTGAGTAATAATGTGCAAGAAGAGGTTTATCAAGAGATATTTCAAGTGAGCAAGATAAAAAGGAGGAAATTGAGCTTAATCTACTTAAGACTTTTAAATATACTTCCCTCAAAAATAGTATTTGCGGAGAGATTGAAATTGATGGGGAAGTTGAAGAAGAATACCTAAAGAAAACTCTTCCAATTTATTTGATGAATACTATACCATATGAGTCATACTATAAAGAATATCAATTTGATGATTTAGAAGAAAAGAAGATGCATTCACCACCATCAATTGAGCAAACACTAACTCTTGAATTAATACTATTACCTTCCTATCTCAATTTCTTAAGAAAATTTAGAGCAAGAAAAAAAAGCATATTGGAAAGCTTTTAGAATTTATGAGCCTTGATATAATTTATTGAATATTTTTGGCTTAAACCTTTTCCATACAAGTTCAAATCAAGATGGTTGAACTCATCTAAATTAGCGAAGGTCCTCCCTTGCACAATTATAGGGATGTTATACTTTGTATATTATCCTCCTTGATGAAGACCTATCCAAAGTTAAAATATTGACTATAAAGAAGAGCTTCTTGGAAGGTAATCCATGTTCTAAATTTTATTTATTTTTCTTTAGTTTTGCTCTTGTTCTTAGTTTTCTTTTTGGTGAAATTATCTCATGCTTACTTTTGCTGTTGTTTCTTAATGATGTATAGAGAACAAGAAAGTGGAATGCACCTCATGCTTATAATTTGGAATTCACTTCTCTAGAAAGGGAGTATTTCTTTCTTTCCCTTGGGTTATCTCTTTTGACATTTAGGACAATATTAATTGCAAGTTTAGATGAAGTTTAGTTTGTTTTTATTTCTTTAGTTTTTTCTTTTGTGTTTTGATTGATAAATTTTAAAATTTTGACTTTTTTATTGATAAAATATACTTGTGTTGAATAATTTGACGTAAGGCAAAAATAGATTATAATTAATATTTATAGATAATTTATTAAAATATTTCAGGTTGAGCAACTATTTTAGATAAAAAATTAACTTTTATTGAAATTTTATTTTGATGAGCTTTGTGTTGAATTTGATTTTATTAAAATTATGTATGCTTACTTAGAGAGAGCTTATACATAATATTTATTTTATTTGTCTCACCTATTTTAGAACATATTTTTGTGAACTTTTGAGGCAAAATTTTAAATTTATTTTGAGAGAGATATAATTTAGGCATTATTTATTTAGCCTTGTTACTTGTATTACCCTTATCTTAATGTTATTCCTAGTTTATCCCTTTGTGCCTTGTTAATTTTAGCTTTTTTTTATTTGTTTATTAACTTTAATTATTATCCTTCACCTTATTTATGAGATAATTTTGTTAAGTTTACATTCTAATGAAGAAAAATAAATTATTAAAATTTTAAAAGAAAATAAAATCTCTAATAAGTAGGAGTGCTATTTTTTAACCAAAAAAAAAAAAAAGATTACCTTTGTGTTAAAAATAAGTTTGGAAGAAAGTAGAAAAATTAAATGAAATAAAAATAAAAATTAATAATTCTTGCCTATCCTTTGAATAAAATTGTTGGTGATAGAAAAATCAAAATGCTTAAAAGAAGACAATTTTAAAAAAGAATAGTGCTTAAAGAGAAAGAGATCATTCATTAACAAATTCCCTTTATTAGAGATATTAATTATCTTTTATAAATTAAGTGTAATTATCTTACTTTTGTTCATTGAGTATTTTTCTTGTTTAGCCAAACATCTTTTGTTAGCCTTATTAAAAGTAGTAAAGATTTATTGATCTCTCTTGATTTATGAATTCTATTAGTAGTAATTGTTCATGCCTATGAAATTTATATTTCTATTTTATATCTTTTGTTAGATACATTTAAAAATATTAAGTATATATATACCTATCTAAAGTGCAAATTTTTTTTATGATTGATTTAATGCATGGTTATTCGAGGCAATATCATAATGAGATTTGTTTTGAATCTAAGATAAAACTTGATTTGTAATGTTATTAATATATTATTTGAAAATATTGATTTCTTAAGGCATTTGAAAAATTATTCGACATAAGTATGAGAAGAGTGAATTTTCTTATTATAATTAATTCTTATTTTGCTTAAGGACAAACAAATACTTAAGTTTGAGAGAATTTGATGAGTTTAAATTATGTTATTAATCATCAAAGTATTTCTTAAGTTCAATCCATCAAAAGTGTTATTTGTATTTTGTTTTCCTTTGATTATTGTTAATTTTTTTATTTTTAGTTTTGTTTTAGGCTACTATAAAAAATTGTGCACGGCCATGCACAATGAATCTGCATAGTCACTTGATGTACATGTTTTCATATTTTTCTTTCTTTTTGCTTCCAACTTCATTTTGAAAGATCTTTGAACTTCCAAATTCCTCAAAATTGCATAGAAACCTTCCAAAGAATCTATAGGAAAACTTGAAAACAAACTTCAAAAATAAAATGTTAATAAAAACAAAATGTAAACAACACAATTAATGAATAAAGTTAATAAATACTCTTTTTAATTAAGAATATAATTTCCACTTATCAAGTTCCCCCTAACTTAATTATTTGCTTGTCTTTAAGCAAAGTAAGAATTAAACACAATAAACAAATTCAATCTTCTCATACGTTATGTTGAGTAACTTTCCAAAAGTCTCAAAAAATTAATATTCACAAACAATATATCGAATATGTTACAAATCAAGCTTTTATCTCAAATTCAAAACAAGTCTCATCTTGATCAAGTTTTGAATAACTATGTATTAAACCATTTACAAAGAACAAAGAAACCAATTACAAAGAACAAAGAAATTATTGCACTTCAAATAAGTATACATATCCTTAACATCTTTAAATGTCTCTATCATAATATATAAAATAGAAGTATAAATCTCATAGGCATGTTAATGCAAACAATCTCCATTAATAGAATTTAAAAATTAAAGAAAGATCTAGGACTTCACTAGACTTGTAATGAGGCTTACAAAAGGTCTTTTAACTTTATAAAAAAAAAAAAAAAAAGAAAAGAAAAAAAGAAAGAAAAAAAAAAGCTAAATGAACAAGAGTAAAATAATTATGTTAAATTTACAAAGATAATTAACAGCTTTATCAATGAGAATTTTTTTGCAAGATCACTTCACTTCAAGCACTATTCTTCTTCAAAATTTTTGGTCTTTAAAGCTCTTTTGATTTTTCTATCACCAAAAATATATTATTTTAAGGATAAGCAAGAAGTGATAATTTTTTTTTTTTATTTTGCCCAATTTTCTTACTTTCTCCCAAACATATTTTCAGCATAAAGATGACCTTTATTTCACTTAGAGCGAATAGTATTTTTACTTGTTAAAGATCTTTATTTTCTTCTAATAATTCAATAATTCCTTTTTTTTTTCCGTTAAAATAAATGTGACAAAATTATCTCACAAATAAAGTGAAAGATAACAATTAAGGTTAATAAACAAAAAAAAAAAGGGTTAAAATTAACAAGGATTAATTAGAGATAAAATTAAAACAGGATGAATACAAATAACAATGCTAAACAAATAACACCCAAATCATATATTTCTTTCAAAGTAAATTAAAAAATTTGCTTCAAAAATTCACAAAATTATGTTCTAAAATAAGTGAGGCAAATGAAGATAAAAATTACGTAAAAGTTATCTCTAAATAAGCATACACAATTTTAATGCAATTAATTTAATACAAAGCTAATTAAAACATAATCTCCATAAAAGTTAATTTCTTATCCAAAATAGTTGCTTATCCTAAAATACTTTAATAAATTATATACAAATATTTATCATATTTTATTATTGGCCTTCATCAAATTATTTAACTCAAGCTTATTTTATCATGAAAGAGTAAAAATTTTAAATTTATCCATCAAAAAATAAAAAAAGCTAAAGAGACAAATAAATTAATTCCTCTCAAACTTACACGGTAAATTATATGTAAAGTCACTAAATTTTATATTGTTTTCTAATTTGACCACTAACATTTAATTTTTTATAATTTAATCGTTAAACTTTAATTTTTTTTACAAGTTGATCACAAAAGACAAATTCGATGTAGAATTAAAGGTTAATTACCACATTAGTAAAAATGCAAAGTTTAGTAATCAAAATTTAATGATTAAATTGTAAAAAGATTAAAGTTAGTAACCAAATTAGAAAATAATGTAAAATTTAGTGAATAAATTAAAATATGTAATAGTGAATAAATTAAAATATGTGAAAAAATTAAAATTTAGTGATCAAATTACAAGAAATTAAAAGATAATAATCAAATTAGAAAATAATATAAAATTTATTAATTTTACATATAATTTATCCTAAATTTGCAATTGAGATTGTCTCTAAAGTCAAAAGAAACACGTTAAAAGAAAGAAAATATTCTCTTTATGTAAAAATGCATATTTCAAATTATAAGTACGAAGTGCATTCTACTTCTTTGCTACATATGAAAGTCTAGAACACTATAGAGGCTTTCATACAAGGCCTCGAAGGTCTAGGAATTTACTAGAAACTTCGCTATCAAAAGCCCAATAAAACTGATCGAGCAAGAACCAGATTATCTCCCCTGCTTGTTATAAATACCCAATCCATCTTCTCACACCATGTCATCCAGAAGACAAGTAACAGTTCATAGCTACCAAACCAAATCAAACACTTCATAATACATTCTAAAACCATAAAATTTTTCAGATTAAAAATGGCGATGATTCCAAGCTTCTTTGGTAACCCACGGAGCAACATTTTCAATCCTTTTTCTTCATTTGAAATCTGGGATCCATTCAAGGATTTCCCATTTTCTTCGTCATCTGAAAATTCAGCTTTTGTGAACACTCGCATTGACTGGAAAGAGACACCAGAAGGTCATGTCTTCAAGGCTGATCTTCCTGGACTTAAGAAAGAGGAAGTGAAAGTGGAGATTGAAGATGACAGAGTTCTTCAAACCAGCGGTGAGAGGAATGCGGAGAAGGAAGATAAGAATGATACTTGGCATAGAGTGGAGCGTAGCAGCGGCAAGTTCTTGAGAAGGTTCAGGCTGCCAGAGAATGCTAAGATGGACCAGGTAAAGGCTTCAATGGAGAATGGAGTTCTTACTGTGACTGTTCCAAAAAAGGAAGTCAAGAAAACTGATGTCAAGGCAATTGAAATCTCTGCTTGACTTCTTTTCTTGTCAATGGAATTGGAAGCGTTCGTTCCGAAGTATACAAAAGTTTTCTTCTTTTGGATTTTATGAGCAGTGAGCTTGTTAAGTAAAAATGTGGTTATATGGTGATATAATATAAATATACTTAAAGAGTCATGCCTAATTAATTCAATCTATTTATTGCTCCAATATTAATTCTATTCATTTTTTCATCATTTTAGACCATAAAAGTTACGCATGAACTTTTCACATTGTGAAAAAATGAATCTTAAATCTCAAAACTCTGAAATAAGAAGAAAATTAATCTCTTTTTGTTGGATGTTTGTAATAGACCAGTCGATTCAAATTAAAACTTCACTGATTATTCATATTTTCAGATACAGTTATAAATTTTGGCGGCATTAAAAGAACAGCTTAAAATGTTAAAATACATTCTTCAAAAACTTATCAGAACATACATATTTTTTGAAAATACGGAAATCCAACAAAAAAGAATATAAGTGAAAAATCTGCACCGTGAAGGTCTAGGTGTTCATCAAGTAAACCTTGCAAGTTTTCTTCCTGGCAAATTTTCCCAGGACATGTATTCTGATTTGTAAAGGCAATGAAACCTATACGAGTACTGAAGAACTTTACAAAATCAAATAGTACTATAAATTACAGATTATCTGTACACCCTCCTTATTCGATCACACTGGTAGAATCGATCAAAGGTAATGGCTTTGCTGAAGTGGGGTAGACATTGCCAACAATGGCCAATCTAAGATGTTAGGCTGTAGTGATGTAATCTCGAACCCAGATGACTGCGGAACTGAAGGATGCTGTATTGAACTGCCAAGGAAAGAAGCATTTATCATGCATTCACTAACCGTTGCTTTTTATCGCCCATATCTCTGGGAAGAACTATTATCCTATTTACTTTTTCAGGTGAATAATAGAGATGATGTGTCCAATGAAGAAAATATGCACAGAACAAAGTAGATTTGGGCCACTTGGCAATTTTGGAGAAAAACAAGTATAGGAAAAAATTGACCCTAAGCACGATGATAAATCAACTACGACTGTTTCGACATGAAAGATAACCCCAAAAACTCTAGTAATGAAAGTTATAACCCAGAAAATCATAAGAAAAACGTTAAAACTAGCGAGTTAATTCTCCACACTTACCCGAATGACAATGACAATGATGACTCAACTGGAGGGTGGATTCCATTTTCATCAGGAGATAGTAGAGACCAAAATACTGGATCACAAATCCAAAAGAATCTTATTAAACAAACTGAAAGAAAATTAAAGCTAACAATTTCATGTCTGAGCATTATTATCTATGATTATGATGACCCTGAGAAGATTTTTGCACTTTTTTGCCTTGAGGAAAGCTTGTCCATAATCAGGACTTCCTGAGAAATGTTACCAACTTCATTATTATTGTTGGCTATTTTCATTTTTTGTAAAAAAAAGGTTTCCAGGCTAAAACTTTTGTTTCTCCAGAAACTCAATGAATTTACAGAAAATATTTCACAAAAATATCCACCTAAGTAGTTGGTAAAAAATTGTGATGGAAGAAAGTTCAGGGATTATTTTCCAGTTCAACAAAAGGGGAATGCTAAATAAAAATTATTCCCTTCCAGGATGGCCCACTTAATTAGGTAGGAGTAATGACCAAACAACTACCTGACTGATCTTGATGATCTCTGTAATCAGAGCAAAACAGAATATTCTGCACGGAGAAATTTACAAAGCTTCAGTAGGTAGCGATTTAATTTTCATCATAGACAAATTGAGTTTTGAAAGTCAAGGATTACAAATATGTTACAGCATCAAAACCTTGAATGCAATCTTACAAACTCACCTCTTTCATACCTTGAGAAACAGTATGAACTGCCTCTGCAGGAAATAACGATTACAGTTAGATAAATATTCTAGTTGGTCTTCATAAAGAAAGTGCAGAAACGAAAGAGAGAAGATCTAACTATCCAGAGAGAGAGCATAAATCATGGACATCATCAAGTTGTAAAGAATACTCATAAAGTAACTTAAGCAAACAAATGGAAGGTCACACAATATCTTTTTGAGAGGGGAACTGCAAATGTGATCCCCATCTTCACACTGGATATAAAAGACTTGACAGGAACATCCACTTTGCCAGCCGGAAAAAGGGAAGTAGGTTGCATGTCTAAAGCACTTAAAATGAGAGAAATAAGAATATTTCCATTATGCACATTTATGTTATTTGACCAAGAACAGAGAGATGGCAGGGCACAATGGACAACTTTTGAACTTGCTACTAGTATCCCTATGTTAGCCATTATATATGAGTAGGAAGTTATCTTTAGTTATTTACCAAAGTTTGAAATACTGGGCTTCACGGCCAATGTCAAGCCAAGAAAACAGTCATCAGGTTCAGCACCAAAATCCCACAGATTTAACTCAAGATTTGGCTTTGTTCCTGCTGGAATAGTACAAGAGGAAAATGGTTCAAGTACCCATCCAAATTTTGGAATACAGTACTTACAAAAACTCACCTATATCGTTTAGCTTCAGCTCAAGTGGATCTTGGATTGGATAAGGAACCCACATACCCACCTGTCCAAGACATGTTAGTAAACTGATCTATTATAAGGTCTTAGGCAAAAAAAAAAAAAAAAAAAAAAAAAAAAAAAAACTAATCTAATATAAAACAAAGCACAAAATCAGACAAGAGAGCTCATAATTACATGGAAAAATGGATGTTGCAATGATTGCTCAGCAGTTGGTCTCTTTGATGGGTCCCACGAACATAATTGCTTTGGAAAAGCAAAAACATATGAGAAATTAAAATTCAGAAAAATCAATAACCAAAAAGGCACCTGACCAAACAGTAAGCGGTAATGAGAACTGCGGAAAGCATATTATATTGATACCTACCATGATCAAGTCAATGGCTTCTAAGCTTGCATTGGGAATGATTTCAGATAGGTTGGCAGGCAAAATCTAACCAAGAATAAGAATGTAAAAAAATTAGCAACAGCAACAATAAGCACAAAATCTAAGCATAAAAGACACCATAAAAAACTGTAAACATTTATAGATTAGCTTGCCTCTGAATAACAAATATTCATCAATCGAGAGATGTTTGTTGCTCCAGGGAATGTAGTCCAATCAGGCGTACCAAGAACACAGCATATCTTGTACAATTGATCTATTTCACTGCCCATGGGACATTCATATCACAAGATGAAATTCAGTTAGCTCTGACAGTTTTTCATGAACATACATACTAAAGTACTTCCATTCATATGAGCAGATGGACCAATAAATTTGCAATCCATATAATGAAACTTTTTCAAAGTACAAGCATATAGGTTACCAAAGATTAATTTAGAGACATTGTTAGTTAAGTGTCTATCTCTTTATCGATAATGTAAATTCATCAATCTAATGAGGCAATTTTTATCCACAAGTATAATTAAATTACTTTTCTAACTTTGCATATAAGAGAGTGAGAGACAGAGAGAGATGTAAAGAACTGCAATGCTTCCAACCTCTTGTAATTTTTAATAGAAATACATTTACTTTAACAGGGATATCTGTTGTCCTTATTTGGTCAAAGATCAATGCAGAAACAAATTGTATAGAATTATAAGCAGCAGAATGCTTGAATATCAAGCTTAAGCAACCGATTCCAGTTTACTCAGGGGGAAAAGAAAAAGTAACTTCAAGTTCTAGAACATTACTACCGAAAATTTGATATAAAAAGTATTCCTAGCCATGAAGTGTCATGTAACTATGACAGCATAAATTATCTGTGTGTGTGGTGTTGTTGGTTGAGGCATGGAGAGTAGTGGATTTCTGCAGAACAGAATTAAATATATCTGTCTTTCATACCAAGGACATGCAACTAAAGATAATAATAATAATAATAAAAAAAAAAAAATCACCTTTCACCAGGGAAAATAGGGGACAGAGTGAATAACTCTGCTAGGATTGCGCCAACTGCCCACATATCTGCATAAAATTTCAGTTTCCAATTTTAGAAATCGATCAACAAAGAAAAACCCTCTAAAAATGGTCTGTAAATTCAATGTATACAAAGAGTGGCATCACAGATTAACCAAAATCAACTTTTTTGCACCATGCAGGAATGAGAAGGATCATCATACACATCATCACACATTCATTTAGTTTGTATGTGAATCCGAATTTTACAATTCTGCTAGAAAACATAAATGTAAGCTTTTTTTCCAAGAAGAATATATAGTGATTTTGGAAAACATGATCTGTAATATCTTTGACAGAAGAAGGCAAAGACTTTTGTGTATCAATCAAATTCAGCTTAAAAATTCATGGCTGTATAAATTAAAAAGAAAAGAAGCACGAAATCCTTAAGCAAACCCATTGATATATACAATCCTTTTTTATTTTTCGAATCGAGGGTATGTGGTGGCTTCATATTAAGCCAGTTCCTATTGGGTAAAAATAAATTGGAAGGCCAGGTTCTGCCAATATTTTTCAGAGAAAAAACAAATAGCTTTAAGATTTAAGGGGAAAGGAGCCTGGGGAGGGATGGGAACATACCAATTGTGGGAGTGTATGTTGAGGACTGCAACAAAACTTCAGGAGCTCGGTACCTGGCAACATACTCAACCAAGATACAGCACCAGATAAACAGTATTCAAAAGGGTATAAAAAATAATTACACAAATGCAAGCACACACTGGCACAAAAAAGATAAAAAATTTCAGCATTTAAAGATTGCTTACCACCGTGTGGAAACATATTCTGTATAAGGAGGCAATGATGAAACTTCTCTAGCCAGTCCAAAGTCAGCAATTTTAAGAACATTATTTGTCACCAGCAAATTCTCTAAGGTGAAAATGTCTTTGGTTAGGAATTTTCCTTGTCAAATCCATAAATTCCTCCATGAAGATGAAAATAGCAATCTGAAACCTCAAAATGCATAAAATGTAGATGACAAAAGAATTAATCTTACCAGGTTTTAGATCACGATGAAAATATCCATTCCTGTGCATGTGAGCAAGTCCTTGCAGCACCTGAGACAAAAAGTTTCGTATCTCTTCCTCTGTAAAAGGTCTTTCTCGTTCTCTCATGATTTGGTATAGATTATATTCCTGGTTAGATGAAGTTCAGAATCAAGAATTAGCAAGTTAATGAACAATCAATTATTCAGCTGTCAGTTTCAAAGCATGATATTCCTATGTATGCAAGAATAATGAGAACTAGCATTTTTATCACAGATGATTATATTAGAGATAGGATCTAAACATCTCATGGAACATATGACGAGAGAAGGATTCACATGGCTACCCTCACCTACTTTGGGATTAAGGATTAGTTGAACATCAATCAAGGTTCATTTCAAAATAATGTTTAAGCATGATATAAACCAGGTATCATGCTTCAATGCTACTTCTCAGTAATCATGATCCGCGATATTCTATCATTAGTAAGACTATGATTTCCTGTATGGATTTCAAATAAGACATACACAAACCACCCATCAAAAGTAGTTAAAATGGGGAGACAATAATCCCTCACCATGTATTCAAAAATGAAGAATAGCTCATTGTTTTCCCTAACGACCTCCTTCAACTTTATGATATTGGGATGGTTCAGTTTACGAAGGGCCTGCAGAAGATAACATAACCTTGGCAGTTTATTGACCATATATTATAAAATGAAACAAATGTACAAAGTCAACCAACGCACATACCTTTACTTCTCTCAAGTTCATGCATTCTTCCCAGAAATAGAACTTTCTTTTCATTTTCTTCACAGCAACCTATGAGCAGAGGACAGGATTATAATTTAAATGACCAAACTGGAGTAATGAATAAACCATTTTTTTTTCCATAATTATATAAAACACTGCCATTTTTTTTTTTTGACCCCAGATTATCTGTAATATATATTTAAAACAGAATGGTAGAATAATTAGATAAACCTATTATGAGTGGTATTACATGCTATTTACAACACCCAGCTTCAAAAGAACCCTAATTCTTAGATTATCTTTCACAGTTAGTACTTATTTTTCTTGCAGAAATTTTGGTCAATAGTAGAAACAAAATGCTGATAAGATGGCAACTTAAAATGCTTTTGTTGAAATTATTTTAATTGAGTAGAAAAAAAAACATTGTCAGAATTGAAAAAAAAAAAAAAAACATCGGAGGAAGAGTAGATGTACAAATCTAATACATATCTTGTATGATAAAAAAATGACTTAACCAAGAGACTACCAGAATACTAGCTAGTTCAGTTAACAGAGCCCAAAAACCCAGAAAATAAAAATTCTCCTTTTACTACAACTATCTATAATTTGCCCTTAACCTTGTTATAGTTCTTTAAGGAAATAACTGTGTAACTCATTTTTCATGAGAATAAGATATCTCACATTTTTATTCATTGGATGCTAAAGTTTGAACATATCACAAGTGGATTAATAAGAAAGCATGCTATGAACATATCGCACGTGGATTAATAAGACAGCATGCTATCTTGATATCAGAAAACTATTAACAACGTTCAGTATTAGTCAAAATCCTTCTCTTTCTTTCGATATGTAATTTGCAGCCAAAGTTAGATTACATGTACTTCTTTCCTTCCCAATTTTATTTTCATATTTCGAATGCTTTGTTATTTTTCTCTATTCGTTAAATAATTTTATGAATTCCAACTCCAAAAAGTCAAATTGGGAAAAAAAAAAGGCAGCATTCAGAATACATCAATCGTATCATGAGTCTCTTACAGTCTACATATCAATCAAATCACGAGTCTCTTACTTATCTTAGATCTGTTTTATGCACCTAGAATTTCTCCCTTTCAATTGCAGTTGATTAGCTAGTCAGGTTTTGAATAATTGCACATAGTTAGATAAAAATGCTCATGGTAGTTGGTAGTCCATACTCAATACAAAAGAAGAATTTAAGTTTCTATAGTTACTACAGTATGGTGACCAAGGCTATATTTGACCTGAATTAGAAACTAAAAAGTTAATCATAGTGCAAACACTATCTAAATGATAACCTTCTAGGCAACAAAATTTTCAAGTGATAAATTTGAACCAGTTGAAAATAATAAGCAGAAATAAACAATTAAATATTCTACATATAATAAAAGCTAAAAAAAGTTACCACTGTACAGAGATCCTTACAATTTCATATGTTTCCATATTGATAGCCTTAAACACACTACCACAAGTACCATCACCAAGCTCCTCCAAAATTTTATATCTGAGTAGAAAACAATAAGAGAAATTTTATTCCAGAAGTACCATAAGCATCAGAGAAGAAGTGAAATCTTATACAATCAAGTGAACTGCCAAGCTACTTACCTTTCCATTATTACAATTGTAGAAGTGACAAACAAAATTTGTCAATGAACTTCTAAGAACCTCCTAATAGAGGTGTCTACTCTGTCAACAGAGTGTGAACTACTAATTTCAATATACGGTCTAGCGCCAAACTGTAGCTTGTTATATACAACATTGAAAGGAACCTGATTCTCATTGTAGAAGTAATTAAATATTGGCCAAGATATTATTAACATGCTTAAATGCAGCTTCTACAAGCTGCAACAAGCTAGTATCATCTAAAATCACCAGTCTACAATCTCTGTTAAATCTCTGTACAAGCAAGGTGTGTCAAGTTAGCATGTCAATATATATCTAAATTTACTTCCAACAACGCCCATCTGTCAAAAAAACTTGCGCTGAGCTGCCAACAAATAAGAAAAGGAGAAAACAAACTTAATAGAAAGTCAAAAAAAACCAAACCTTCCAAATGAAAACTGAAAAAAAAAAAAAAAAAAAAAAAAAAAAAGAGCAATACACTAGATAAATCATGTAAATAGATCTAGCACTTTTCCTATTTATTTGATTGCTCATATTACAAAAGATCCACCTCCATTATTTCAAAGTCACAAGAAACATATCAGCAATGAACAATGTTTTACTATTACATATTTACATTCACACCATCAAAAAGGAATAATAAAACCTGTTTGAATCCTAAATGGAAAATCATTCCTCTAATTGAACCAATAAACACGTAATCAAACATCCAAATAAAATCATTTAGCAATCAAAATTAAAACAATAATAAAGATTAACAAACAGTTTAAAAGGTTAATTTTCTGTTGATTGCTGAAAAATTGCGAAAGCTTCGAAAGAAAAATCTTAAGGTATACGCTACCAACCAAATCTCTTCAAACAAAGTCTAATTCAGCTAATAAGTTAATCCAATAAAGCTCTATTTTCTCTTTGTTTCACTAAATCGTTAAAAGAACAAACAAGACTTCAATTTTCATATTTTCATTTAGTTTCTTCTCATCTCCTTGGGCTTTCTCGGCAAACAAACAGAGCTCAGGCTCAAAAATGAAACTACATTTTGACTTGCAAGAAAAGTTACAGCTGTAGAAAACGAAAAATCAAGCTGAAAACTCAAAATTAATAAAATTATACACCAAAAATGGAAAATGAAGGATCGAAATAGAGGCAAAAACTCACCATTTGAAGCCAATTAGAAAATTAAAAACACAAAGAGATCTAAGAACTGATATTCATCACCAATGCCTACGCGATTTCGTCAAATACAAAGAAAAAGAAATTTCAGAGGGAGGGAGAGAGAAAGAGAATTAGATTACTGGCCAAACCATTACAAGGGATTCCGCAGAAGAAGCAAAAGAGAAGAAACCAAAGAAATATTAAAATACTGACCGTATTTATTTATTATTTTAAAAAAATTATTTATTTATAATTTTTATTTTAATAATAACAAAAATTTTTTTTAAAAAAAAATTTATTTGGGAAAATGAGAAACAAAGAAAATGCTTGGCTGTGGTGGGGAAGGGGTGTGGTCCCCACATTGATATGGTACTCTTTTTATTTTTTTTAAATTGAATTACTAAAATCTCCCTTAACGACTTGTATATTTAGGGATTTTATTTTTTCAAATTGACGAATGTTACTCCCCAGAGCAGATTGAGGCTTTGAGCGATGTGACCTTATCGGACTTAAGTGTCATTTAAAAAAAAGGATTTGGGCTTTTTGGAAATTCAAAACTGCCCTTGTTTTTGAGGGTTTGGCGTGTTGTGTGATTGATGCGGTTGGATATTACAGTCCGGTCAGGACCATAAACCCTTTTTTTTTTTTTTTGTTTTTTTTGGGGATTTGCTTTGCAGCTATGCCAGAATACAGAACATTTATGCTTTCTTGGTCGAATTGTGACACGTTTATGAGAGCAAGAGGATAAGGATGACTTTCTATTCCCACGTATAATACAACATTACGATATGACGTGGATAATCTAGTTAAAAAAAAAGGTGTATTGTTCCTGAAGTTGATGAGGCTGACTTCGTCCCCAAGGGATTCTATATTTTATTTATTTTTTTTTTTTTATCAATTATGTCAAGTTGGTATATTAGGATATTTTGAATTTTGTGAAAATAAAAAAATAAATAATCCACCAAAATCACATTTCAAATCAATAATTGTCAAAAACTTAAAATCTATAATGAAAATAAACAAATATAAAGTAATAAGAATACAAAAATTAAAAAAAAAAAAGAATTTTGTACTAATTTTTAACATGTCAAATAATATTACAAGTACCCCTATTTGTAATGTAAGATTAATATATGATACAATATAATTAACTTAAAAAATAAATTATAATAAATTTAAGAATATGTAATATAATGCAATAAAAGGATGAGTAATATAATTTTAAAAATCATAAGTTATGGACATCTATTTTAATTTATTCATAATACTCTCCCTGAATGTCTATCTTTGCAAAAAATATACCTCATTAAAATCTTAATAGTAAAAACCCATTAGTAAAAAAAATAGTGAAGGAAAAAAAATACAATATTTTTACATACAAATAGTGCACTGTCTTATTAAAAACCTTAACAGAAAAATACAATGGGACAAAATATTTAGTTAAGTTAATCTAGACCATTTAATTTGAGCGAAATCGTATTTATATTGATAATGACTCCTTAACCAGCAAGAAAAAGAGTACAGTACTAAATTCCCCATATTTATAATGTCATTGAAAATCTTTAAGACGACGCATTTCAATATTATGAACTAGTTTCTCAAATGTTGAAACAGGTAATGCCTTAGTGAACAAATCTGCTAAATTATCACTTGAACGAATTTGTTGAATACTAATCTCATTATTTTTTTTTTTTTGAAAATCATAAATAAAGAAGAATTTTGATGAAATATACTTTATTCTATCTCCTTTAATATATCCTTCTTTTAATTAAACAATACAAGTTGCGTTATCTCATATATTGTTGTTAGGATTTCTTTATCTGAATATCGACCACACATTTCTTAAATTTGTTAGGTTATTGATCTTAACCAAACATATTCTCGGCTTACTTCATGAATTGCTATTATTTCCACATAATTTGAGGAAGTAGCAGCTATTATTTGCTTTGTAAAATGCCAATATATAGTTGTATTACCATACTTGAATAAATAGCCTGGTTGTTAGAGATAAAGCTTTGTGTGGATCCAATAAATATCATGCATCTACATAACAAACCAATTGAGGTCTAGATTCATTTGTATATAACAAACCCAAATCAATAATTCCTTGAAGATATCGCAATATATGCTTAATACGATTCCAATATTTTCAGGTTGGTGAAGAACTATATCTTGCTAACAAATTGACAGAAAAGATAATATCAGGCCTCGTATTATTAGCAAGATACATTATTGCACCTATTGCACTAAAATATGGCACTTCAGGACTAAGAATTTCTTCATTATCTTCTAGAGGCCAGAAAGAGTCCTTATTCGCATTAGGTGATCAAACTACCATTGGACTACTCAATGAATGTGCTTTATCCATATAAAATCATTTAAGGATCTTTTCTGTATAATTTGACTGATGACTAAAAATTTCTTTTTGCTAAGTGTTCAATTTGTAGATCGAGACAAAACTTTATTTTTTCAAGATCTTTCATCTCAAATTCCTTTTTCAAGCTACCTACTGCTTTTGGAAGTTCTTTAGGAGTTCCAATAATGTTCAACTCATCAACATAAATAGCAAATACAGTAAATTCATATCCAAATTTCTTTATAAAAACACATGGACCAATTGGATCATTTTTATAACATTCTTTTATCAAATATTCATAAGATGATTATACCACATGCATTATATTTTTCCGGCATTTTAAATCCTTCAGGGATTTTTATATAGATATCATTATCAAGTGAGTCATATAGGTAAGTTGTGACTACATCCATTAGGCGCATATCAAGTATTTCATGTATGATAGACTAATAAGATATCTAAAAGTTATCACATCCACCACAAAAGACTATGTCTCCTCATAATCAATTACAGGTCTTTGCGAAAATCTTTATGCAATAAGTCATGCTTTGTATCTTGTGACTTCATTTTTCTTATTTTTTTTTGCACAAATACCCATTTGTATCCTACTAGTTTCACACCTTCATGTGTTCGGACTACTGGTTCAAAAATTTTATGCTTTTCAAGTGAATTCAATTATGCTTGTATTATATCTTTCCATTTAAGCCAATCATCTCTATTTCGACATTCTTGAATAGATTGTGGTTTAAGATCCATATTTTTATTCATAATATCTAATGCTATATTATATGCAAAACTGTAGTCCACAATCATTTCATTTCTGTCTCATCTTTTTTCAAAATTAACATAATTTATCAAGATCTCTTCATTTTTACCATCTTCAGGTATTTATACTTCTTCAGGAAGTTTATTTATGTTAGTATTTGCCTTCTCAATAAAATCATATTTATTATTTACTATTTTTCTTTTTCGAGGATTTTTATACTTAGAACCAATAGGTCTTCCACACTTTAGGCATGTTTGAGATACATTAACATATTGTCCTTCTAGGACGTCAATATGAATTGGTATATGAGATTTTGTTACTCATTTTGGATCAGCAAGTGCATCTGGCAGTTGATTTACTAATTTTTATAGATGGGTTATCTTTTGAACTTCTTGTTCACAATAGTTTATTCTAGCATCTAAATGAGATAATAATAAAGTATTCCATGTTATTGTTTTTTCCACCCTTTTATTTTCTTCCCTTAATGCTGGGAATGTTGCTTCATCAAAATGACAATCTACAAATCACGTCGTAAACACATTTCTTGTTAATGGATCAAGATATTTAATTATTGAGAGAGATTCATATCCAACATATATTCCTAATCTCTTTTGAGGATCCATCTTATTAAGTTGTGATAGAGCAATAGGAATATATACTGCACATTAAAAAATTTTTAGATGAGAAATATTTGGCTCTTGACCAAAAGTCAATTGTAATAAGGAGAACTTATGGTAACTTAGCGGTCTAATACATATAAGTACTGCCACATGTAAAATAGCATGTCTCTATACAGAAGTAGGGAGTTTGGTCCTCATAAGCAATGGTCTAACTATTAATTGAAGGCATTTAACAAGTAATTCCACTAAACCATTTTGCAAGTGAACGTATGCTATTGGATGTTCATACCAAGTGATATGTAATAATCATTAAAAGTTTAAGATGTAAATTCATTAACATTATCAATACGAATTATCTTAATTGGATGATCTAGAAATTGTTCTCATAATCAAATTATTTGAATAAGTAATTTAGCCAATGCTAAATTGCGTGATGATAATAAATACACATATGACCATCTAGTATAAGCATCTATTAAAATCATAAAATATCTAAATGGTCTACATAGTGGAAGAATAAGTCCACATATATCACTTTGAATACGTTTCAGAAATATAGGTGATTCAATTTCAATTTTAGCTGGTGATGGTCTTATAATTAATTTTCCTTGAGATCATGTAGCACATAAAATTCATTTCCTTGAAGAATCTTCTAGTTCTTCAATAGATACTCATGTAAATTTTCAATAATTTTTATCATTATTATGAATCAGGATGACCTAATCGATCATGCAAAATAATAAAAATATTTGGATATTGTGAACTTTTAATTTTGCAGCCTTATCATTCAGCCGCACCTTGACACCTGCTAAATTTAACGAGCTACGCGGAGCCTCGGCAGGGGTTGGGGGGCGAAAAAAAAAATTTAGCCTTTAATCCTTAATTACATTGCTATCGGATATTCAAATTTCCTAAACCCCAAACCAACCAATCTCTAAAAATTAAAGATTAAAAAAAATTAATCTCTAAAAAAAAAAAGGAAGGTCGAGCCGCGGATCTACACCATGTCTGAAGCAAATATGCACCCTTTGATGCTGAGCCGCTCTTCCTTTTGCATGGAACTGCGTCAGAGCTTCGTTTTCTACCCCTAAAATAACCAAATTGCCCCTTTCAACCAATTTTTAACCCTTTTTCAACTATATCCTTTTGGTCTTTTCACTTTTTCAATTCCTAAATTATTCTCACTCGCTTTTCCTATAAATACCCCCCTCCACTTCTTATTTCTCTCTACCTCTTGAGTTAGAGTTGATAGATATCCTCTAATTCCTCTCTTCTTCTCCTTCTAACCACTCTCTAATTAATTAATTAATCTTTTTAATTCATTAATTTTCTCACCCTAACCAAGTTAATTAATATTTTTAATTAACTAAACTCTCTTTTTTTAATTAAAATTAATCACTTAATTAATCTTTTTAATTAATTAACTAATCACTTTTCAAAATCAAATTAATCATTTTCTTAATCCACCTTTCATCCAAATTAATTAATTAATCTTTTTAATTAATTAATCCACCTATCATTTTTATCATATTAATTAGTTAATTAATCTTCTCATCAATTCAATCACTCGGTTCTAATAAAATGAAATTTTAGTTTGGTAAAACTCTTTGTCCTCTAAAAACAAAAATATCAGCCTTTTCTTCTCAAACATGAATTAAATCAATCAATTCAATCAACTCCTAAACCCCTCCATTTAATTATATAATGAACTACGTGGGTTTTAATTCTGATTTAATGGAGTACGTAGGCAAGTTTAGAATCTAAATCTAAGCCTCAAATCCAAATTTCAATCAATCTTCTTTCCCTTTTTTAATTAATTTATGTAATTAGTTTAATTTGTGAATTTTTTACTTTTCTCCATGCTCATGCATTAATCATGATATTATAATTGTCATATAATATTTGTCATTTATGAAATTAATTTTTAAAGTCAAATTAAATTTAAGAGCCAAATTTAGATTATTTAAAATAAAAAAACTTAGTCCATGAACTCAACCTAGTTCTACATTAACGATTTTATTCTTGGGTAAATTAATTGAAAATTAATGAATTGAAGTCAATTGGGCGTGTGTAATGAGATTAATGGTGCCTATTTACTTGGACTACTTAAACATTCCGTCACTGGAACTCTTTTATGTTGAACTTCAAATCTGTATATGCTCATTTTGGCACTTTTACATGATATTTGTCAAATCTGTTGGCAATAGTGAGCCATAGCTAGAGAAAATACATAATTGATTTTCAAATTTTAATAATATAGGCATTAATGAAAAATAATACATGAGTGATGAGTGATTGCATTGGGATGCATGCATTATCCTAATTTGTTGTCAGAATATATGTCATCGTGCTCCAACTTAAGATAATGGTGACATTTCAATTCTTTAGTTTGAATTATAAAAAAGTTTCCTTATTGTAGAGCTTGTTAGACATTCTTGCTTGCTCTTATAGTTTTGCAAATCAATATGCATAATGAGACTAAAGATCACTAAGTCAATTATTATATTCAAGCTTGCGAAATATAAAGATCAAGAGAATTAGCAGTTCACTACCATTAAAAATTGCCAAAATAGTTTTTCATCCATATTTGCCATAGGATAGATTTCCTAAAAAGAAGAAAAGATAATTTTCCATGGGATATGTAAACTAAAAGTTCACTTAAGATTCCCTAAAAACAAGAAAAGACAATTTTCCACGAGGTAGGTGAACTAAAGTTTCATCTAAGATCTCCTAAAAAGATGAAGACAATTCCCTATGGAATAGGCGAGCTAAAAGTTTGCCTAAGATTCTCTAAAAATAAGAAAAGACAATTTGGCATGGAATAGGCGAGACCTAAAATTCTATAATAAAATTATTAAAAGACAATTAGCCTTGGGATAGTCAAGCTAAAAGTTCACCTAAAATTTCCTTAAAAAAAAAAAAAAGACAATTTGCCATACGGTAGGTGAACTAAAGTTTGCCCAAGATTTCCTAAAAATAAGAAAAGACAATTCGTCATGGTTAGGTGAATTAAAGTTTGTCCAAAATTCCCTAAAAAGATGAAGACAATTCGCCATTAGATAAGTGAACTAAAGTTCGCCCAAAATCCCTTAAAAAGATAAGCACAGTTCTCTAGGGGGTAGTTGAACTAAAGGTTCACCAAGATCCATAACAAGATTAAAGTTACAAGTTGCTATAGGATAGACAAACTACAAGTTTGCCCAAGATTCCCTAGAATGTTACAAATCGTCATAGGATAGGTAAACTATTGGTTCACTCAAAATTCCCTAAAAAATGGTTAAAGGTGATAAGTCTCTATGGGATAGGTAAAAGTTTGCCCAAGATTCCCTAAAAAAGATTAAAAAAAAAAGTCTCTATAAGATAAATAAGATAAGAAGTTCATCCTAGACAAAAAGTAATAAGAATAGATGGATTACAAGTTTGCCCAAGATTCTTAAAATAATAAAGACTTCGGGATAGGTGAGTGAAGAGCTCTCCCAAGATCCCTAAAGTTCAAGTTATGAAGTTTTGGGAATTGGCAGAGCATGAATTCACTCGAAACTTCTAAAATATTCTACAAATATTTACAAAAGTACTTGGTCAAAATTATTAGATATATCACAATTTGAAAAAATAAAACATACATGAAATACAAAGATAAAGAGATTAGAAAATATAAGGGAATCTGCTTCATGAAGCTGGTCACTAGCAGAAAGATCACCCTGAGACAGAATCTTCGAGAATAGAAGTTAATTCCAAGTTTTTAACTCGGAATTGGCGGGGGGATATGTACTAAATAAAAGAGAAAAAAAATAATGAAAATTCTGATAAGATAAGGGAAGAGGAACTTACTGGTTAGTCATCAAAAATCAAGAATGACATACTAGAATAAGTTGATTGGCAATTGAAGAATCACCAGAAAAGCTTGAGAAATTTCTGGAAAAATAAGAGAAGCAAATAACAAATGGCAGAAAATCCAAAGAAAAAATAGTAACTAGTAGGAGAGAAAATTAAAGAGGAAGTAATGGCAGAGAAAATTAGAGAGGAAGTGATGGCAAAAAAAACGGAAAATGCAAAAAAAAAAAAAACTAAGTAATGTTTGAAGGTGCTATTTATAGGGCATAGTGTAGAAACCAAGAGTTTATGGAGTTTCTCTTTGTTGACACATGGCACAAAAAATCACTGGAATAACTGCTTTTTTGAATTTTAAAATAATTATGAAGTAACGGAAATAGTGTCATAAATGTTTTTAAAAGATGAACTATCAATAAAATCTCCTTCTTGAAGATTCACCTTATGATAAGATCTTTGGAAATTGAAATGGCTCCAAATCTTTGACTAGGAACTGGTGGAGGACATGTGTTATATATTTATTTCAACTGATCATCCTACTCAAGCTAGGAGCTCGCCTAAAGATTGTCTATATCCTACTAGACCACTATTAGAAGAGTGTCTTCCAATTATAATATAGTTATGAGAAATCTATTTTCTAAAAGATCTATTTTTCAAGACACCTCTATAAATAACATTCATGTTTTCATAAGACGGGTAATGAATTCTAAATACTATAAGCTTTTTAATTCCCGTAAATGTAATTTTTTTGCCTTAACCATCGGAGTAGTCTCTTAAACACATTGTCTAAACTTTTTAATTTTCTATCTTTCACCTATCGGAGATCGCCTCACAATATGCTAAAGATCGAAGTTCATCTTGAACACATTATTAATGTAGTTCAAGCCCTCTCATAAACAAAGTTATTGTCAGAAATATAATGATAAAAATAACTCTTGGAAATAAATATTTAAAACATTTAGAATTTATAAAATTTATTGTAACTGATTATCAAAAATTTATTTTAAGATGTTTTTATTTAATATTTAACTATTTAAAAATATGTGATAAAAGATACAAAACGATATACCTTATAATTTATTTTATTATTATATGAATAAATTTCAAAAGAAATAATTAATTAAGAAAAATGAAAACCAATCCTATCAATTGAAATTTTATACATCATAATAGTTGTATTGGATCATTACTAAAATAAAAATATAAAATATTTAAGAATCAAGATAAGTTATATTTTTAGCAAAAAAAAATTTAGTTATTTTTTAATAAAAGATTCATTTATCAATAATTTTTTATGTTAATTATATAAATAAACATGTATAAGAATGTTAAAAAGATTCTTAAATTATTTTTTCAATAAAAAAAATTAAAAAAAAGTAATTAAATTAATACATGAGCAAACGAGAGGGGCCACCACTAGTAATAAATAAAAAAAAAATCTGACAATTTTCTTCTAATATTTTATAAACATTTTTTTAGATAATATATTCTATAAACATTTTTATTGCAGGGAAAACAATATATGCAACTCAATTTTTCACATTCTATAGGGAAAACAATGCTATATGTTAATTTATTCCAAACATGAAAAATACAAAACAAGATACACAAATCATCAAAAGCTTATTCTATGGTACAACCCAACTTTGAATCTGTAAAATCCACCGAATTAGAATATATACTTCTCCTTGAAATCTTTGGATTTTACGTTTAAATAAATAAATGATAAGAATGCTCACATCACGCACCTTCATAGTTGTAAACAGTTTAGCAATTTACGGAAATTATGTTTAACTAAGGCTCTATAATGACCTTTCCAGTAGTATGACCTTCAATACTCTTAGCCCAACCATCTTCAGCCTTGCTCAAGGGATGCTTTGAGTCAATAACTGTTTTAAGCTTCCCTTCCTTCACCAATTTAACAAGAACATCCAGCTTCTGGTCTACAGTAGCCCAAGCCAGTGGCAGCATCTGCTTCTTGGAAAAGGTAAGTTTCTTTAGAGCAAAAGTGAACATAGTGCTAGGGCCAGGAGTAATATCTACAACTTTTCCAACTTCACTCAAATTAGGCTCAAAAGTACTCCAAGAAATACCACTGGCACAGTGAATAACAACATCATATTTCCTACCAGATGGGCTCTTCAGAGCTGCCCCCTCTGCTGTCTTGTAATCAAGAACCTCATCAGCCCCTAAACTCTTAACAAGTTCAATGTTGCGAGCTCCGCAAGTGGCTGTTACATGAGCATTTGCGAGCTTTGCGAATTGAACTGCATAGTGACCCACACCACCAGAGGCAGCAGTTATCAGAATGTTTTTCTGGTCGCCACTTCCATCAAGCTTGATCCCTGCAGACTGTGTGAGAGCCTGGTGAGCTGTAAGACCAGCAACTGGTAAGGCTGCAGCTTCAGCTGCGGAAACTTCAGGTGGCCTTGCTACTGTCAAGCTTTCCTTAGCCACTGCATACTCAGCTAGTCCACCACCATTCTGTCATTAGTATAACATTATTACTGATTGGAAAATGAAAAGATGGATATATATATAGAGAAAACTAATTTCATGTGATCGAACATAACAATTTGCCACAATTGTGATTTCATCCCATCAAAATCTATTTCTAGAAGCAACTATGGCTATGTTTATAAATAGTGTAAAGGATGGAAACAAGGCTGATTTACGACTGATCAAAGATTAAGCACTTACAACATGACCCAGAAAAGCTGCTACTTTATCACCAGTTTTGAAATTTTTAACTTCTGCTCCAACCTCTACAACCTCTCCTGCCACATCAGTACCTGTTAAAAAAAAAAATCAGCAAAAAGAAAATAATATTAAACTTGATCTCTCCTTCTCTTATTTTCAGGTAACATGGATTAATCCAAGTACCCAAATTACCTACAAGTCAATGGAACCACAGATATAATTTAGACATAATAGTATTCATGTAAAACAAATAGAATAACAATCCATGACAAGGAATAATTACTTTTTACTTATATATAAAATTTATCTATAATAAATTATTTCATATTGAGATTTTCAACTAAAACTTGAGATTATAAAATAACTGTTACTATTCTATGAAGGATCGATCATATGATAGCATGAACTTATAAAAGGGCAAATATCCTTGAAGTAATACAGCAGATAATGGTAACTAAATTGCCAACAACAAAGATTCATTTACCAGGAATGTGAGGGAATCTACGAGGCAAAAATAAAGGCCGCAGCATGCCTTTTTGAATCTTCCAATCAATTGGATTTATAGAGGTTGCTTCTAATTTTACCAAAACCTCATCTTTCTTTGGTGTGGGGATTGGAACTTCAACATGCTGCAACAAACAATAAATGCATATTGTTCTGAATTAAATTAAAATAATAATTCAAGTTCAAGAATTTAACAATTACAGGAACGTATGCACCAAGTCACCAACTAAATACAGAGACCAGAATACTAAATTTTTCATCTTAATTAGTCTTTTATGTGGATGGGGGGTTTGATTCTTTTATGTGGATGGGGGGTTTGATTATCGGCAACAAGAATTATTAATTAAAAAAACAGCAGCTAATTTATGACAATTATTTTATAAAGAACAAGAACAAAATTAAAGGTTACCTTCAAACCAGCTGCTTCTCCACCATAACTATCGTATCGAACGGCATGCATGAGCTTCTCAGCCATATCCAGAAGAACCGACACCGTTTAGACACACAGAGGACAATGATTGCAAGAAGAGAAGGAAGATAGAGATAGTTCCAAAACCAAAATAGATCTATAAAGGCCAAGCTCACAAAAAGTCATTAATTGTTTTTTTTTTTTTTTTTTTGACTTTTTTGCACGGCTTTGGTTTGACCAGTGACTATCCGCAGTTATTGAGTTTTTTTTTTTTTGCTTCTTTGACCAGCGACTACGCCCTTTTTTTTATTTTTTTTAATAGAAGAAATTTGATTTGAGTATATCCTCCATAAAATAGAAAAAAATTGAATCGGGTTATATTGCTTAATTCGTGTATATATTTCCTATTAGATTATATTTTAACATGTTTGTCAATAATTATTTGCAGTTATTGACTTAGAAAATTAATATTCCATCTATTCTTAAAAAAGTGTCAATTAAAAAAAAATTATAATTTTTAAGATAATAATAATTTTATCATAAGTTGTCAAAAAAATTCTATTAATTACAGTACAAATTAGGTAAACATCTCTCATATTTAGGAAATAGAAAGGTAAATTAGTCATTTTACTATTTTTTTATAAGATTGCTAAATTGCCACTTATTTATAAATAAAATTAACTTTTTTAATGGTCACTTTTTTTATAATAAAGGGAGTATTCTCTTGCTAAAATAAGTAAATAAAATATAACAGCTGCTAGTAAAAAAATTGCCTAATATTTAATAGGATCTAGCTTTTGCAGGAATGGTAGGGCATTATTGTCCATTGCTAGCTATTTTATGTTTTATAGAATGAAACAACTACAGTTAATTTTACTCATAATCATTTAACATAAAACTAATGCACATTACCATCCTCTAATTAAAAATCCAAGATTATTGAAGTTGTTAATAATGATAAATCTCAATATTTTCCCATCCTTGATCTATAACAAATATATGCTTGTTCCCAATTGTTTTTGCTGCTTGTCTAATGCAAAATATATGCGAATGATACTGAAATCTTCTTTGAACTTATAAGATTATGAATTCAAATTTGATCAAAACCTATTTAACTTCAAAGACAATAAATATATATATATATGGGGAGTCACAAGAAAATAATAAAATCCGATATTCAACATCATTTAGAGAAAAATACAAAAGAAGATATACACACATCATTATTAAATGTTTATCATACAGAACAATGCACGACTTTGAATCTACAAGGCTCACATACCACACCTGCATAGTAGAAAGTTTATTAATTCAACAACATTATGTTCGTCTAAGGCTCCACAATGACTTTACCAGTAGCATGGCCATCCATACTTTTAGCCCAAGCATCTTCAGCCTTGCTCAAGGGATGCTTTGAGTCAATAATGGTCTTAAGCTTTCCTTCCTTCACCAGTTTAACAAGATAATCCAGGTTCTCACTCTTGGCAGACACAGTTAGTGGCACCAGCTGCTTCTTGGAGAAGGTAATTTTGTTCAGAGCAAAAGTCATCATTGCACTAAGGCCAGGAGTAATATCTATCACCTTCCCATTTTCACTCAAATTAGGTTCAAAAGTACTCCAAGGAATCCCAGTGGCACAATGGATCACTGCATCATACCTCCGACCAGATGGGCTTTTTAGAGCTGCCCCCTCGGAGGTCTTGTAGTCGAGAATCTCGTCAGCCCCTAAACTCTTTACAAGTTCCATGTTTCGGGCCCCACAAGTGGCTGTCACATGTGTGCTCCCGAGCTTTGCTAGTTGAACAGCATATTGACCCACGCCACCAGAGGCAGCAGTGATCAAAATGTTTTTCTGGTCACCACTTCCATCAAGCTTGATTCCAGAAGCTTGAGTGAGAGCTTGGTGAGCTGTGAGACCAGCAATTGGCAATCCTGCAGCTTCAGCTGCTGAAACTTCAGGTGGCCTTGCAACTGTCAAGCTCTCCTGAGCTACTGCAAACTCAGCTAGTCCACCTCCACTCTGTTATTAGCATAACATAGCATAATAATTAACTGGGGGAGAAAAGATGGATATAGATGAAATAAATACTTTTAATATATAATAAAATATAACATGTTAGACATCAATTTGGCACAATTGTGCTTTCAGCCTATATGCGAACTGCGCTAAGCATATCATATTCCATAAAGAAATCATTCAGATGAGTCCACTACACGACAGTTATAGGTGTAAAAGGGGAGGTCAATGACTTTACTGGTTCCCTTGCTTGGCGAATTCTGAGGGTCCCAAAGGTTTGCCACTTAGAAGACAAAACATTTAGTTATGAGAAGTGCGAACACTTGAAAATGGTTCATTCCAATTATAGGAAAAGTGACACTTACAAAATCTTACCATCCTTACCTCAATGTATTTTCTCCTGAACCTCCTGCCCCTCTTTGTTTCTCATCCACACTGATTAACTTAAGACATTGAATTTCAACATAATGATTTTGGTACTTTTACTCAATAATTGTTACCTTACATGGCAATGTTTGGTAGACCGTAATAAGATATAATGTAATGTAATCAAATATATTTTTGGTTTAAACATTACGCTAAAAAGTCATTCGATTATATTGCATCAAACGTATTCTAAAATTGCATTTAGTAGACTATAATGATATGTAATGTAATGTAATCAAATGAATTTCTAATATAACTTTACAATAAAAATTCATTTGATTATATTACATTATATCTTATTACAGCCTACCAAATACACCCTAAGAGTAGATTTCAAAAATAGTGAAATGCTTGAAAGACTTAATGGTGAAAAGTAGGGGAAACAACCCCAATAAAATTAGTTGATGATTAAACACTTACAGCTAGGCTAAGCTTAGCTACAATTTTATCACCAGCTTTGAAATTTTTCACTCCAGGTCCAACCTCTACGATCTCTCCTGCCACATCAGTACCTGTTGCACCAAACAACTTTCTCAGCAGAAAAAATAATGTCACCTGTGGTTTTTTCTTATAGAAGATTCTTTTTTTCTAAAGAACTTATGCATAACCAACAAAACAAAAATAAGCCCCAAAATTCCATGCAACAATATAGCTATGTTATTATTGTTCTTTTCAATATGACATTGACAATAACACAAATTAGAGAATTTGAGAGCTCATCTTTGTAAATTAAGAGTGCTATAATTCCAATTTTATTTTTAAGAGTGATGAGCACATTGGATTTATTTAGATTTAAGAACTGAGTGTTATTCTCCTTTCTAATTTTATATCTCTCTAACAATTGTGTTATATAATATCTTTGGTCTCCAAATAAAAAGTTCTAGCTAGCTCCGCCCCTGGGTTGTAGTAATATAGCCAACAACAAATCAAAGATTCATTTACCAGGAATATGAGGGAATTTACGAGGAAAAAAAGGCCGCAACGTGCCCTTTTGAATTTTCCAATCAGCCGGATTTAGACTAGTTGCTTCCAACTTGACTAAAACCTCATCTTTCTTTGGAGCAGGAATGGGAACTTCAACATGCTGCAAAAACCAAAAAGTACATATTATAATAAATTAAAATCCTTCCAGATATAATTCAAGTTCAAGAAATGATCAAATACACAACCAGATCAAACAGTCAACGCATCGCTAAAATCAAGAAATGATCAAATAACAAATTCTTAACTTAAAAGTTCATTTAATAACTCAAATTATTTGCAGCTCTTTTATGATAACGACAACAGATAATAGATAATATAACAAAGAAGAATTAATTAATATTAATTACAATAATAATGAACAAATAGGTAGTTAAATTAAAAAAGTGACCTTTAGACCAGCTGCTCCACCACCATAACTATCGTACTGAACTGCGTGCATCAGCTTGGCCGCCATATCGTACTGAAAGATCCAGCGCTGTTTCAGAGTAAAAGTCAACAGCAGAGAGCGAGCTCTGATGTTTTTTTATGCTGCTCTGCTATGAGTCGGTGACTATTACGAACAACGTAATTAACTAAAATGTCCCTAATCTCTAACAAATAGACCAAGGTGTGGCAATATTAAATATGACACAATAACTCAATAAGAATGTAATATGAAATTAGTATATTTAGATTAAGAATTATTGATAGCGTGTCAATCTAATTATAACCTGAAAATAATCTAATTATGTTACATGTTAACTCTTTAACTAAAAAATGACACGTTTAATCTATTAATAAATTTAGCCTAATATATTTTATTATTTTTAGAATTTGTATATATAAATATTACTTTTAATCTTATTTATAAATTTAAATATAATTATATATAATGTAATAATAGAAATTAATAGGGATTAATTTAGCAAATTTGATAATTTTTAGATACTAAAATAAAAAATTAATTAATTTTAAATTTTAAATATGTTACTCATATCGTGTTTGTAATATCTTGAATTTTCAATTATTTTATAAAATCTTATTTTTGTACGGAAATATATTATTTTAGTATTTTTCTTATTAAAACAAGAATTAAAGTTATATTTTATTAAATTATATATATTCATATTATTTAAATATGCATTATTAATGATAACTTTATTTAAATATTATATATGTATATAATTGAAGGAAGTAATATGTATATTATTATGAAAATATTAATGTGGATTTTTGAAAAATTATATTTTGAAATTTAAATATTAATATTATGTGGTTAATTATAGTATTTTATCGGAAGTTTGGATTTCCGTTATAATTACTACTATTATGAATGATTTTTATTAATTGAATTATTATTATGTAAATTATGATTTATTATTATTATTATTATTATTATTATTTATATATCTGTGTGTGTGTGTGTGTGTTTAAGTTGCAAATGAAGAATAAAGAGGAAGGGAGAGAGGCATCTTATGGCAGGGAACCAGCCAACCAATCAAATGGCTGAGATTGAAGAAAAAAAATGGGAAAGAAGCAAAAACGGGAAGGGGAGAGAGAGAGAGAGAGAGAGAGAGCGGCTGAGCTAGCTTCCGGCCGGCGGGTGGGTTGCACCGCCACCTCCAAGCGGCAGGCCCACCTGCCAAAGAGCATCTAGGCACCAAGAGTGACGGTGATCGACGACCGACGGCAGCAAACGCGCAGAAGGAAGCTTCACTGACGTCGAAACTTTAAACACAAATTCCGGCAGATTTCGGAGGCAGAATCTGACGAGATCAGTCTCGTTCGACTCTTGGTGATGAGGGCTTTCTTTGAGTACCTTCCATGCCTCAGATGGGCCAACGGACGCAGAGATCGGAGCTTTGGAGGCCGAAGCTTTTGAGACGTTTTCCTGCAAGACGGTGGTGTGTGGCAGTGAGTGGATGTGATTTTCATGATCTTGGCATCGAGGTGAACTTGTTGGTGTGAAGATCGCCTAGATCCACCACCGGCAATGGCGGCGCTTGGTCAGACAACGACGCTCCGGCGATGGCGCGTGGGGTCAGTCCAGCAGCTCCGTCACGTTATTCCGATGCGATTCTTGACGTTCATATGACCGAAATATGTGAGGGTAAATCCAAATCTCTTGATTTCTATATTCTGAGTTATGTTATTAGATAGCTAGTGATTGTTACTGTAATGTTTACGATTAGAGTTAGTATTTGAGTTGTGTTTATGAGTATGAGTTGGGAGGATCCAGGAGGGATCTTATATATATACATATATTTATATATATATATATATATATATATATATATATTATATATATATATATATATATATATATATATATATATATATATATATATATATATATATATATATATAGGTGGAGATATTTTTTTAGAACCCTTAATCTAAATATCTAAATTCTAAATGAAATTGTAAGAATTGCGGATGAAAGTTTAATATATTTAACTTTTTTTATATATTTCATTTTTATATATATCATTCTTTTAAATATTTTATTTATTTTATAGTTGTATTATAGTCTACAAATAGAACTAGTTGTATTATATATTAAATTATATACTAATATATATAATATAAAAATAGAATAAAAATAAAAATATAAAATAATAAAATAATAAAATGAATATTAAATAAAAAAAATAATATTAATATGATATACTAAATAGAATAGGATAAACTAAATTATATTTAATACATATATAAAAGAAGAGATAATTATAAAAGAATAGATAATTATGAAAGTAATAAAGAGAAAAATAAGACAAAAAGCCTTT
>CANTUT010000195.1:67500-75000 GCA_947687605.1 Reutealis trisperma
TTTGCGGGCATTTTCGGCTGCTATCATTGGTGGCGTGCTTGTTCGCTGCAACCGGATGCCAATTGGCTGCGACTTGCCTAGCACTTCCGGCAAGCCAGCGCAACGGGCCCGTCGTCCCTCCCCCGGCCGGTCGGCTGGAAATTTGATTTGCTTTCACTTTTGCTGGCGTTTTCGGTTGCCAGCATTGGTGGCGTGCTTGTTTGCTGCAACCGAATGCGAATTGGCTACGACTTGCCCAGCACTTCCGATAAACCAGCGCAACGGGCCCGTCGTGCCTCCCCCGGCCGATCGGCTCAGAAGGTGATTTCCTATAATTTTTGCGGGCATTTCAGGTTGCCAGCATTGGTGGCGTGGTTGTCTGCTGCAACCGAATGCAAATTGGCTACCACTTGCCTAGCACTTCCGGCAAGCCAACGCAACGGGCCCGTCGTCCCTCCCCGGCCGATCGGCTCGAAATGTGATTTCCTTTCATTTTTGCAGGCGTTTTCAGCTGCTAGCATTGGTGGCCTACTTGTTTGTTGCAACCAAAAACAAATTGCCTACCAATTGCCCACCACTTTCGGCACGACCACGCCACGGGCCCGTTCGTCCCTCCCTCCACCGATCGGCTCGAAGGACGGTGTTTTTTTTGTTCATGCGTGTGTTTTCGGCTGTTAACATTCATGGCATGTTTGTTTATTGCAATAAAAAACAAATTGGCCACCACTTGCCCGCCGCTTTCGTCAAGCCTACGCCACGGGCCCGTTCGGCCAACTCAACGGGCCCGTTGTCCCTCCCTCCGCCCGTTCTCCCCCCATCCGCCTTTGCACTAAGAGGATAGGCATCCGTTCTCCAACCTATGTGCTGGCAGCGCAACGGGCACATGCTGCCAGCGCAACGGGCCCATCATCCCTCCCTCGGCCGATAGGCTCGAAATGCGATTTCCTTTCATTTTTGCCAGCATTTTCGGTTGCTCGCATCGGTGGCATGCTTGTTCTTTGCAACCGAATGCAAATTGGCTATCACTTGCCTGGCACTTCCAGCAAGCCTACAGCACGGGGCCGTCGTGCCTCCCTCGGCCAATCGACTCAAAAGGTGATTTCCTTTGGTTTTTGCAAGCGTTTTCGATTGCTAGCATTGGTGGCGTGGGTTTGTGCCTTATTGCCCTTCATTCGCTAATTGGGATGGATATGCATGCCTTGACCGTCGTTCATTTGCCAACCGCATGCTAATAGTCGTTAGCCCATCTGGCATGACTAGTCCTTAATTACCATTTACCCAACTAAGTGCTAATTAATGTTAACCCATTCGGTATGACTATGCCCTTCATCGCCTTCCATTAGCCGAGCAACTAATGCTGGCCTATAATAAGGTAGCAAATGACCAAAGTTCCAAAAACTATTGCCATTGCACGACCATAGTAAGATGGTCATCGTAGATATCATATGATATTAATGGTGAAGAGAAAAAAAAAATGGCGTTAGTGGTATTTGAACCCAAGACCAATCAATAAAATTAAAATAACTTAACCATTCAATCTACCAATTAATTTTTGTTATGCTCTCTACTGATATATTATATGTATCATTTTATCATATAATGTCAACATAGCCGTCAATTAATGCACAAATCCATTCTTCTTAATGGGAAGGTTATCCCCTTCAGTGGAAATTAGAAAATGATTTCTCTAACCTCAAGAAAATATTGTCGAAAGTTGTCAAAAATCCAAAAACCTTAGATTTAGGCCAAAATAAAATGTTTTTGGGGCCAAAACGGGACCAAACCGCCCTTTTGTTTTTGCAGGCATTTTCGATTGCTAGCATTGGTGGCGTGGTTGGTTGTTGCAACCGAATGCAAATTGGCTACGACTTGCCCAGCACTTCCGACAGGCCAACGCAACGGGCCCGTCGTGCCTCCCCCGGCCGATCGGCTCGGAAGGTGATTTCCTGTAATTTTTGCGGGCATTTTAGGTTGCTAGCATTGGTGGCGTGGTTGTCTGCTGCAACCGGATGCAAATTGGCTACCACTTGCCTAGCACTTCCGGCAAGCCAGCGAGACGGGCCCGTCGTGCTTCCCCCGGCCGATCGGCTCGAAATGTGATTTCCTTTCACTTTTGCAGGCATTTTTGGCTGCTAGCATTGGTGGCCTACTTGTTTGTTGCAACCAAAAACAAATTGCCTACCAATTGCCCACCACTTTCGGCACGACCACGCCACGGGCCCGTTCGTCCCTCCCTCCACCGATCGGCTCGAAGGACGGTGTCTTTTTTGATCATGCGTGTGTTTTCGGCTGTTAACATTCATGGCATGTTTGTTTATTGCAATAAAAAACAAATTGGCCACCACTTGCCCGCCACTTTCGTCAAGCCTACGCCACGGGCCCGTTCGGCCACCGCAACGGGCCCGTTGTCCCTCCCTCCGCCCGTTCTCCCCCCATCCGCCTTTGCACTGAGAAGATGATGAGCCATTTTGTTTGTTGGATTGTCCCAAACATGTGTGCAAAAAATTGGACCCAAATTCCTTAGAGATAAAATTTTATGGGGTACTCTCCTCCTCGCACCTAGTGCTTTCTCCTCCTCGCACAGCCCAGTTTGCACATTTTGCATATATGTCACGGGCCCAGTCTCTTGTAACACCGTTGGGACCGTGCGGCGCTTGCTAACAATCACAAGCCAGCCAAATGTTCAGTTACCTGTGCATAAGCATAGCAAGATTTATATCAATAACGGGCCAATGTTATCAATGATAGCATGAAAGCGACAACATAGCATAACAATAGTTTAGCAACCAAGCATTCGTAATAGAACGGGACAGCCCATGAGGAAACATCAAGCCAATCTCATTTCATTGATTTGTAATTCATTACATCATAGAAGCCACAGTGCGCCCATTGTAAGTAGGGGGGACCTTACAACGAGCTAAGCAACCAACAGTGCCTGGCTCCCCAATCACTTGGCTCACCAGTCACTCCCCCCTATATATGCTAAAAGAGCAAACTGGGCTGTGCGAGGAGGAGAAAGCATAAGGTGCGAGGAGGAGAGTCCTCCTTTATTACAAGATAACATAGTGAAAATGACCTAATTACAAAATCTATCACATTTCCCCTTATAAGAATTACAAAATCAATCCCCCGTTACATTCTCCCCCACTCCAACAGTCAACGACCCCGTTGACTATAGGGCTTCTAATTTCTTGTAGAATAAAGACTTCTGAACAAAATCTCGAATCTTGTGGGCATAAGGCTGGAGGTGTGCTTCTTTCTCCCAGGAGTTTTCTTCTGAGGACAGGCCTTTCCACTTCACTAAGTACTCTCTCTGGCGCTTGACTACTCTCTCCTCAAGGATCTCTTCTACTTCTTTGTCGAGAGGCTGTGCTCTGGTGATAGCTGGACGGCGATCTTTTGTTCGTTTGGAGTCGACAGCATCTGGATGGAATGGCTTAAGCTGGCTGACATGGAAGACTGGGTGAACTGTCATCCATGATGGAGGATTAATCTTGTAGGCAGCTCTCCCGACTTTGGCAATAATAGGAAAAGGTCCTGCATACTTTCGTACTAGGCGGTGGTCTCTGTTGTAGAGGAAGCGAAATTGCTCTGGCTTGATCTTGACAAGTACCAAGTCTCCCACTTCAAAATTTTCTGGTCGTCTCTTTTGATCAGCCCATTTCTTCATACGATTGCGTGCTTTCTCCAAGTGAGCTTTGGCAATATCATTGTTCTGCTTCCATTCCAAAGTGAATTGATAAGCTTTTTGGATTTCTGCCTGTATAAGGACCTTCTAGCGTGTGAGGCAATAATGGCTGTTGACCTGTGACAATCTCAAAAGCACTTTTGTTAGTAGCAGAGCTTTTATGTGAGTTAAAGCAAAATTGTGCAACATCAAGTAAAGGGATCCAATTCTTCTGATTGGTGGATACAAAGTGCCGAAGATATTCCTCCAAAAGGCCATTGAACCGTTCTGTTTGCCCATCTGTTTGGGGATGGAAACTGGTAGACATGTCTAACCGAGATCCCAACAATCGAAATAGTTCTGACCAGAAAGATCCCACAAACCGAGAATCTCGGTCACTCACAATACTTTTCGGAACACCCCAATACTTCACCACATACTTGAAGAATGCCCGAGCAGTATCCTCCGCTGTACTGGTTTTAGCCATAGGGACAAATGTTGCATACTTCGAGAACCGATCGACTATCACCAGAATGGTGTCAAATTGCTCCACTTTTGGAAGGTGAGAGATGAAATCGAGAGAAACACTCTCCCATGGTCTACTAGGTGTAGGAAGTGGTTCAAGCAAGCCTGCTACTTTCTGATGATCCACTTTATCCTGTTGACATACTAAGCAAGTTTTAGTATAGTCTAGTGTATCCTCCTCCATCTGGGGCCAGTAATACCCTTGTTGTACTAATGCTAGTGTCCGATGCCGACCTGGGTGTCCTGCCCACAAGGTGTCATGACATTCCTGCAATAATATTTTTCTCAGATTTCCTGCTTTTGGGACGTACAACCGTTGCTTGTTTGTCATGAGGAGCCCATCTTCCAGCCAAAACTGTCTTGTCTTCCCAGCTTTTACCAGATTCATAAGTGCCACTGCTTGCGGGTCCTTATTTAAGTTTTCCCGGATCTGGTTGCGCATAGATGAGTTTAGGCTACTGCACGACAATTGAGCCAACTGTTTTAGCACCGCCAACTCTGCTTTTCTACTAAGGGCATCTGCCACTCGATTCGTCACCCCTGGCTTGTACTCGAAGTGAAAATCAAATTCTGCCAAGTATTCTTGCCATCGGGCTTGCTTGGGTGTCAATTTGGCCTGCGTAAGGAAGTGACTCACCGCCGTATTATCTGTCTTTACCACAAATTTGGACCCCAGAATGTAGTGTCTCCACACCCGAAGACAATGTATAACTGCTAACAATTCCTTCTCTTGTGCCGTGTATCGCCGTTCTGTCTCACTAAATTTCCTGCTCTCAAAGGCAATTGGATGTTTTTCCTGCATCAATACTCCACCCAAAGCAAAATCTGAAGCATCAGTATGTATTTCGAAGGGTTTTGACATATTCGGTAACACCAATACTGGATCCGCCAATATAGCTTGCTTCAAGTTTTCAAAGGATTCTTGGCAATCCTTTGTCCATTGCCAACTGTGTCCCTTCTTCAGAAGTTCTGTAAGGGGCCATATCCTCTGTGAGTATCCTGAAATGAATCGCCTGTAATAATTTGCCAATCCCAAGAATGACCGGAGTTCAGTCACACCAGTGGGTATGCTCCACTCCTGAATGGCTTTCACTTTGGCTTGATCCATCTTCAATCGGCCTTGTTCGATCACATGCCCTAAGAATTTTATGCTCTTTTGGGCAAAAGCACATTTTTCCCTTTTCACAAAGAGTTGATTCTGTCTCAGCTTCTCAAAGACCAATCGTAAATGCTCCCGATGTTCCTCCAGTGTAGTGCTATACACTACAATGTCATCCAAATAAACCACCACAAATTTGTCTAGATATTCGTGAAACACCTGGTTCATCAAAGTACAAAAAGTAGCAGGAGCATTAGTTAAACCAAAAGGCATAACAAGAAATTCAAACGCACCATATCGAGTAACACATGTGGTCTTTGGTTCGTCCCCCTCCGCAACTCGAACTTGATGGTACCCTGATCGAAGATCTAATTTGGTGAAGTACTTAGCTTGACTCAACTGGTCAAAGAGATCTGCGATGAGTGGGATTGGGTACTTGTTCCGTACTGTCACTTTATTGAGAGCCCGATAATCAACACACAATCTCAAGCTACCATCTTGCTTCTTTTGGAACAACACTGGGGCGCCAAAAGGAGCTTTTGAGAGTCTAATGAATCCCGCTTCTAGTAATTCATCCAATTGTTTCCGCAACTCGGCTAGTTCCGGTGGGGCCATTCTATAGGGAGCTTTAGCTGGCGGCTTTGCTCCAGGAATAAGTTCAATACTGTGATCTACATCTCGACGTGGGGGCAGTGCTTTGGGTAATTGATCCGGCATTATATCTTCAAATTCTAACATCACATCTCTGATGTCTTCTGGATACCCAAAGCCTACTTCTTGTTCTTTTAAGATGGGGACCACTGCATAAGTTGGCTCTCTTCTCTTTACCCCTTTCTTAAATTGGAGAGCCGAGAGTACCTTTTTCTCCGCGATAGGACTTATGGATATGGGAACCACACAAGGTTGCTCCCCCATTAGCAACAAACAATTGGCTGCTGGGACCGGGATGGCCCTAGACTTCGTTAAGAAATCCAAACCCAAAACAACATCAAAATCATCCATCGGAGCCACTGTAAAGTCCACCTGACCAGTCCAGGGGCCTAGTCGACAAGCCACTGCCCTAGACATGCCCACTGTTTCAATCGCTTTTGAGTTTACTGCTTTCAACTTTCCCACATCCTTCTGAATTTCTAATCGAAGGCGAGAAGCCTCAGTTTCTGCCACAAAGTTATCCGTAGCCCCTGTATCCACTAGGGCTCTTGAGGATTTGCCATTTATTACAATATCGACATACATCAGCCCTCTCTCCTTTTGTTTCTTTGATTGATCCATTTGTCTCTCTAGGGCCCCAAGAAATCTCATTGCCCCCATTGCAGATTGTTCATTTTCCTCCGAATCGAACTCTTTTGCCTCTTCTGTCTCATGATTTTCTTCTTCCTGTAAGGCCCTCAAAGCATTCAAAGCCGCTCGATTTGGGCACTCCCCCACTCTATGAGGTCCTCGACATAGGAAACACTTTATGTTTCGTGGGGGTTGTACAAAAGAGTTAGATGTACCAGAGGTTTTGGATCCCGCATTTCCTTCCCTAAAATTCCAACCTTTCCTGTCTCCAATTCCGATTGTGCCTCTATTTTCAACCCCACCTGAGTTGGAATTTCCTTTATCCCCTCCATTAAAAGAGGATCTCATTCCGAAGCCTTCATTGCTGAAAGGCCTTGGCCACTTATTTTGCCTTCTATCAAAGTTTCCAAAAGATGGATACTTTCTTTTCTGGGCACTGTCCGAATAGTCATCAATACTTTCTGCTGCGGCTAATGCTGAGGCGAGATCTCTCGTGCCTTTCATCCTTAACTCTGTTTTGGCCTCAGGTTTTAACCCATGGATGAAATGAAATAATTTATCATTCTCCCCCATGTCTTGTACATCCAACATGATCCGTTGAAATTTTCGAACATATTCTTTCACCGACCCCGTATGTTTTAGTTCCATCAACTGGCATCGAGCATTGTATGCTACATTCTCCGGATAAAATTGGGATTTTAATTCTCGTTTAAAGTCATCCCAAGCCTCCACTGTGTATAACCCATTCCGAATCCCATCAGCTTTAGTCCGCCACCACACCTTTGCATCATCCGTTAAGTACATTGGAGCTAACTTTAGCTTTCTCACATCAGAAGAAATGTTAATAGCATCAAAATAATTATCAAGATCAAAAAGAAAATTATCTACTTCCCTTGCATCCCTCATCCCATTAAAGGGTTTGGGCTCAGGAATTTTCATCCTTCCTGTC
>CANTUT010000195.1:125000-126098 GCA_947687605.1 Reutealis trisperma
CCGGCCGGTCGGCTGGAAATTTGATTTGCTTTCACTTTTGCTGGCGTTTTCGGTTGCCAGCATTGGTGGCGTGCTTGTTTGCTGCAACCGAATGCGAATTGGCTACGACTTGCCCAGCACTTCCGATAAACCAGCGCAACGGGCCCGTCGTGCCTCCCCCGGCCGATCGGCTCAGAAGGTGATTTCCTATAATTTTTGCGGGCATTTCAGGTTGCCAGCATTGGTGGCGTGGTTGTCTGCTGCAACCGAATGCAAATTGGCTACCACTTGCCTAGCACTTCCGGCAAGCCAACGCAACGGGCCCGTCGTCCCTCCCCGGCCGATCGGCTCGAAATGTGATTTCCTTTCATTTTTGCAGGCGTTTTCAGCTGCTAGCATTGGTGGCCTACTTGTTTGTTGCAACCAAAAACAAATTGCCTACCAATTGCCCACCACTTTCGGCACGACCACGCCACGGGCCCGTTCGTCCCTCCCTCCACCGATCGGCTCGAAGGACGGTGTTTTTTTTGTTCATGCGTGTGTTTTCGGCTGTTAACATTCATGGCATGTTTGTTTATTGCAATAAAAAACAAATTGGCCACCACTTGCCCGCCGCTTTCGTCAAGCCTACGCCACGGGCCCGTTCGGCCAACTCAACGGGCCCGTTGTCCCTCCCTCCGCCCGTTCTCCCCCCATCCGCCTTTGCACTAAGAGGATAGGCATCCGTTCTCCAACCTATGTGCTGGCAGCGCAACGGGCACATGCTGCCAGCGCAACGGGCCCATCATCCCTCCCTCGGCCGATAGGCTCGAAATGCGATTTCCTTTCATTTTTGCCAGCATTTTCGGTTGCTCGCATCGGTGGCATGCTTGTTCTTTGCAACCGAATGCAAATTGGCTATCACTTGCCTGGCACTTCCAGCAAGCCTACAGCACGGGGCCGTCGTGCCTCCCTCGGCCAATCGACTCAAAAGGTGATTTCCTTTGGTTTTTGCAAGCGTTTTCGATTGCTAGCATTGGTGGCGTGGGTTTGTGCCTTATTGCCCTTCATTCGCTAATTGGGATGGATATGCATGCCTTGACCGTCGTTCATTTGCCAACCGCATGCTAATAGTCGTTA
>CANTUT010000196.1:0-275000 GCA_947687605.1 Reutealis trisperma
TCAATAAATTTCGAAAATCTTTCATAGAAATTATTAACTCTTATATATATATATATATATATATATATATATATGAAAAATTTTCGAAATTATTGATCAGCCTCACTTTGCACATTACCCATTTCCAACATACATCACATGATATATATATATATATATATATATATATATATATATATAATATATATATATAAATATATATATATATATATATATATATATATATATATATATATATATATATATATATATATATATATATCATTTAAATATGTAGTTAAATTTACAAGGATCTTAGTATGTCCTGAGGTTTAATCTATGATGATTTCTATTCGATTAATTCTTAATTCGTATATGATACAAATGAAAATATATATATATATTATATATATATATATATATATATATATATATATATATATATTATATATATATATATATTTATATATATATTATATATATATATATATATATATATATATATATATATATATATATGTATGTAATGCATTTGATGTATGTTGGAAATGGGTAATGTGCAAAGTGAGGCTGATCAATAAATTTCGAAAATCTTTCATAGAAATTATTAACTCTTGGTTCTCTATCGGAGGAATGATTCAAGAAAATTCAAGCACTTATATCATCGGTTATGGATGCATAGGGGTGATATATTTGGTTTGAATGTTTTCTCGAAGTTATTATAAAGTATGTGATGCTATGAGTCTAGGATACATTCCTTGTCAATAACAACAATGAGTATCTGAGACATATAATATTCAAATTGTTATACTTGTTGATCCAATGGGTTTGACTTGACTAATGTGAAAAGCCAATAATGACAATGTATATCTGAGGTTGGAAACACTAGGAACCGGATTGATTGAGCCTCACAAAGTTGTGATGAGCAAGTGTTGTTCACTTGTTAGATATCAAAATTCCAATAACAACAATGTGTATCTGAGGAATTTGTGATAATCTAATAAGAATTTGGTCACCTACTAGAAATTCATCCCAACAGGATTTTCGTTTCCTATTTGGAGGTATAGGATTTGCAAAATTAGTAGGATTAACGTTTTGATTGAAGACCAAATCATTATGGTAGCTACATAATTAAATAATTTATTAATCTTGATAATATGAAATTGACGAACCCACATGCGAAGATATATTTAATTCTTTTAGGCTCACAGGGCCTATATATATGGACTGGATTGATAACATTAAAATAGTCCTTGCAGTTGAGTACATAGTGCATGTATTCAACTTGATTTGTTCTTAGTCTTTTAGAGGAAAAACTACTCCAAAGGAATATATCACTTTAAGTGCAATGGAAACAAATTATTGGACGAGGTTGATGCTATATGGTTATTTTATAAGTCAAGATTTGCAAAAACAACATATGAGCATAATAAGACTCTAAGTAATTATGCATCATTTATAAGAGTTGTATGATGAGCATAAATACACTGATTAATGTAAGATATTAAGGCAGTTATTTTGTTTGAATATGAAAAAAATTATAAAGAAAGAAAAAGGAAAAGAAAAGAAAGAGAAAGGAAAGGAAAAGAAATATGAAGGAAGAAAAGGAGAAAGTGTTTCTTCTTGATCTTCATAAACTTTGTTTTTCTTTGTCTTCTCCATATTTTTCATTCTTATTCTTATTTTTACTATTCAACTAGAGTAAAAAATTAGAGAAAAGAAATCAAAGAAGAAAATGTTTCATCTTTAATTTCTTGTTCTTCTATTTTTCTATCTAGTATTCTTTGAGAAAGAATTTAAATTGTGAGTAAGCTCTTTTATTTCTTACTAATTTTTAATTAAAATAAATTTGGAATTATTTTTATGTGATAATTAAATTCATCAAGCAACTAGATAGTCTAGATATTTTGATGAATAATAAGTTTCAAATAGTTTAATTCTTCAAATTCATTTCAAATTTCCATTAGATGGAAAATGTACTTTAAGGTAATAGAAAAAGTTTCTATTATAAATCCTAAAAGGGAAATTACAAGGGATAAGTCCATAGATAATGCTATAGTTGACAAAAGAAAATGTTTCTATTGTCAATGTTATGAATATTGGAAAAGTAATTGTTCTAAGTATTGTGAATATTAAAGGACAAGGAGAAGGATAAACCTTGTGAAGGTAAATCTATCTCTTGTTACTATATTCCAATGACTCATATAGTTCATTTGTTGCTGAGATTTATGATATAGGTGCTTTTGTGCCATATGCATGATCAGAGTAAGCAAGAAAGTATGGAGATTAGATGAAGTGATTTTAAAAAATCTAAAAGGAAAAGTGTTTATTTCCAAATAGCTTTTAGAATACTTTATGATGATTTTACAAATCATATTTTGTATGTCTTGTATGTACTTAATAATGATTTTAGAAATCATGTTTTGTAAATCATATATGTATTTCATACATAAGCTACATTATTCTGTAACTTTAAGGAATAATGAATTCCATTTCTAGAAAAATGTTTGCATAATTTATTATGGTAATAAACTTAAGAGTATGAATTATATGGTTGATGTATTATTATTAAGTTAATAATAACAAAACAACTCTAAGTGCTTCTATGATAATGCCATAAAGAACTCTAATATAAAACCATTAAGATTTCTTAAATTAGTTTATTTAGCTGAAGATAAAATAACTTGGTTGGATAACATGTGTCATTACCTGTTAGGGTGTGAACTTGTTTCAACTTAGAAGTCTAGGATCTAATGCAAAAACAACTACATCACATTTTGTTGGATAAAAGGATAGAAATCGAAAAAGTTTTAGAATTTATGCATATGGATGCATCAATACCATTTGTGAAATGGTTAGTCAGAGTTTTTTTTAATTCATTGTATTTACCTAAATAAATGATATTGACCCGTTCTGAAAAAGGTAAATAAAATGAATTGCTCATTTGAATTTTTGAAACATTCAAGAAATTCAAGATGAATAAGAAAAAATATTAAGGGTATTTCATACAAAAAGGGAAAGAGTATCATAACCCTTTGATTTGATTGAAGTGGGGAGAACTCAACTATCAAATTTTGAGGAATTTCCTAAATATAAAATTGGCATATAATCATAATTATTTTTGGAAAACCATGTGTGATGGTATACTAAAAAAAATAAATTATAACATATATGATATGATGTAATAGATGATGAACTATAAAAGTTTTTATTTATTTCCTTTTGGAAATTTACAAATAATAGCATAATATTCTTAAATAGAATTTTTTCCAAAGTCTATCTTATCCTAATTCATATATGATATGATATGGATAGATATAAAAAATTCTTACTCATAATTTGATTTCAGATATCTAGCTTATTTGATAAGTTGAAGTTAGACAATTAGAAAGATAATTCTAATTAAGATAAGGTTTGTTGGATATCTTAAAGGTGGTTTAGGATAGTATTTCTATCTTTTGCATAACAAAGAGTTGTTAGCAAAAATATTATTTCTTGATAAAGTGTTTATTTAAGAAAGTGACATATTGAGAAAGGTAGAATGATTGGGTGAATGTCATCTAATAATATCTAATAAAATGATCAAAATAAAATTTGATCAACCCTGTGAAAAATCTAAAACTAACTAAATGTTTTATCCTTATAAAAGGTTTAGTAGAATATCTAATTTTTCTGTAAGATATGATTTTCTTTATATGAATACACAATAGTTATATATTCATGATGAAGTAAACCATGAGATATAAAATATCTAATCTTAAGAAAAATATAATTTACTTTATATGAATGTACAGAAGTTGTACATTCATGATGAAGCAAATTATGAGATGATTCTATTGTAACTATATATGATATAGTAATGCATAACGATTATGAGTTTGATATATAGATGTCAATACTAGTTTTTTTTTTCTTTTTGAGAAAAGAAAACATAATCATGGAATAAATCTAAATGCTTAGAGTCTTAAGAAAATTTCAAAGTATACAAAACCTTAATGAGTTGTATCATCGTAAAATGAGTCCTTAATATGCAAAAAGATAGTGGGAGTATCCTCACTTTTCAGTTTTATACATGGATAACACATTAGTTTATAAAAGTATTAATATATTTGCATTTGTAGAATGGTTTTACCATTACTTTCTTCATTTAGACTTGAGATAAATATTTTACATTCTTGTTAATTCATGCCTATAGAGATAGATTGAAGAGAATGTTAAATATGTCTAAGTCAATATTGGAAAAGATGTTGAAAAGTTCAACATGCTAATTCCAAAAGTTTTATTTCCAAAGATTTCAGTATCCACTTTTTGAGGGTTGATTCCCTAGATACCCAAAGAAAGTATGGCATGGATTCCATATAGTATGACTATAGAAAATCTAAATTATACAAAGTTGTATAATGAGCCGGATATAGAGAATATTGTTAGTATGACTAACAAATTCTAATCCTATATAGGATTTGACTATTGAAAATATATCAAAATTATTCTAAAGTACTTGAGAAGTATTTAAGATTTAATTTTGACAAATGAAGAATATTACTACATAAATGATAGAAAGTCTATTATTGGGATTTTTGTTATCTATAATGAAGAAATAATTTACTAGAAAAGTTCTAAGCAAATTATTATTACAAACTTCGTTGTGGAAGTCAAATTTGCTATATAGGATGTTGCAAATAAGAAACTATTTTGGATTCACAGTTATAAACTATTTTAAGAGTTTCTCTAGTATATCATGAGTATCTCTCTGCTGTGATAATAATAGAGCCTTTGCTTATGGCAAGGGAACTCTAATCTCACACTGAAATCCAGAATATTTTGAAAGGCATTAAGATATTATCAAATCAATTGTTAGAATAAGGCATTCTAGCCTTGCAGACAATAGCCTTAATCATTAACTTGGTTAATCAATTGACTAAAGTCAAAAGTTAGTAACAGTGAAACTGATAAAAAGCATAATGGCTCTAGTGCAAGTGGGAGATTGATAATAGTATGTGCCCTAGGAGCCATATAATAGTTATGTAATAGTAGATACTAATTTCCAATGGCACGATAATATATTCATAATGTGAAAAAGGTTTCATATTATTGAATATAGTCCTTAAGTATTTGTAAGAGGATCTATTCTCAAGTGTTGAGAATATAGAAGACAGATCACTCTTGTATAAATATTTTAAATATGTTAATTATCATAGGATTAATGACTGGGCATCAATAATTCCAGAAAACCATCACCTCTGTTTGTTTTCTATAATCAATATGTGATACAGATGATTATAGAGGCTTAAGTCTCATGTTACTTGACATGTCATGTCAATACAAACATGTAAATATTCGTAGGATGAATAGTCAAACTGTGATGTTAGATGATAATAATATTGGGTATTACTACTTGTCAATCATTCATCATCTAGGTCACAATAGTGCATATAATCCTTTGACTTGAGGGATACTCTATCTTGTTATATGTAGTTAGAATTTATTACTGCTTATATAGATGTGCTCTTCATTTACGGATATACGACATGTGATAGTTCTAATTTGTTATGTATGGAGGTAAGTGATCTCCAGGATAGAATTCATCACCTCAAGTAAATAAAGTTAAGATCTTATGCTATCTAGTTATTCTTGATAACTAAAGCTCCTGGCTAAGACAGACAGATTCACTAGAAAGAGTTTCTAGTAGGAAATCTCATTAAGAATTAAAACCGATAAGGATATAGAATCAAGACACATTAGGGTTTGACATAAACCATTACCCTAGTTGAGATTGAGATCTTTAATGAAGGGATTCTAATGCATAATAATTTATGATCGATGGTCCATGTGATGTTTAAAGTTATCAACTATAAACATTCATTTCTAATTTGGTAGTCATGACATGGAATGCTAGCTGTCACTCACGACTTATAGGACTAAGTGTGAAGTGGGGATTTCATATTAGTAGAGAAAAATGTTTTCTCATTCCTATTACTAATTAGACATGAACCTAGAAAGTCACACACCCAATAATGATCACCTTCCAAGTGTAAAAGGTTTACCATAATAATTAATTAAAGTGTTTAATTAATTGATTAGTGGTAAAATGATTAAACATGTAATTAAATTTACAAGGATCCTAGCATGTCTTAATGTTTAATCTATGAAGGTTTCTATTTAATTAAATTTTAATTTGTATATGATACAAATGAGAAAGATTAAATTAAAAATTGATTTGGACTAAATCAAAGACCTATTAATTTTGAGCTTAGTGAAAACCCTTAACACATGAGATGTGGCCTAAGCCCATATATGATATAGAAAAGAGACAATTTAAGGGTTAGAGCAAATTCACTATTTATAAGCCCATGTGATGGGTTTAGGGGTTAGAGAATTTTCTACTAAGGTTAAAATTGTAATTATATCTTTTGGCTAATGGAAATGTTCATTTTACCCCTAAAGGATAAAGTGGTCATTTCACCATTTGAAGAAGCAAAGTCCAAATTTGCCCCTTCAGTAAATGATGAGCTAAAAGAATATAAAAGGGTATTAGAATATAAAAGGATATTTAAGTCTTTGTGAAGACTTAATAGTTAAGTCTTCTAAAGGATATAAAAGCTACAAGTTTTATGTTCTAAAAAAATAAGTGAACATCATTTTTTGAGTTGTAGCAATTTTGAAGAGAAAGAAGTTGAGAGAAAAAGAAAAGAAGAAATAGTTTCTTCGAGTTTTCTTTTAATCTCCAATTCTTTTTCTTAGTTCTTTGTGAAAGAACAAAATTGCTAGCAATTTGAAAATGAGTTTAGCCTAAAACAATAAAAGAATAACCTTGCCTTTCTAAAGGTTTTTGAGGGAAAATCTTGAATTGAAATTGGACAACTAAGAGAGGGATTCAAGAACACCAAAGAAAACAAGGAAACTTAGAGGTGAGCTAGGTGTGGATCATCTAGAGGCTTCACACTTGGGAAGCTCTTTGATAAAGAAAGAAGGAACCTATATGAGATAATATGATTACTCTTCCTTCTTTTTTCTATGCATATGTGTTTTACACACAAATTAATTGATTGCTTGAATGGATGTTTAGACCAAAATTGGGTGAAGTGAAATTTTAAAATGTTTAAAATTTCATCCCACCACTTTGCTTCCATTGCATTTGGCTCCACCATTCCTTCAATCTAAAGAAGGATCACTTTGTACTTGACAAAGGAAGTGATCTATCATATATGTGTTAATGCAACATTTTAGAAAGGCCTTTATGTATGTGTGACTCGAAAATTTGAGGAACTCCAAAGTTAAATGTGCTGGTCATAGGAAAAATTTAAGGATGGTGACCTCTTGGGAAGTTCTCAAACTTACTAAGGGGACAAAATTGTGAGGCCAGTGAAGGACCAAAGCAGACAATATCTAATGTGATTTGGTTCTAAATCATTCGAAAAGATAGGTGAGTGGAATTTTCAATTACACGAAGTTTATATGATTAAGAAATAGTCTTTAAAAAGAAAGTAAGAAGTGAAGGAAGTTTTGACTTAAAAAGAATTATGTAAGTTAAGAATGAATTGGTGTAAATAAATGGATTGATTCTGGAAAAAATACCTCATATTGAGAATGAGTTAACAATGGGATAAATACCTATAAAAAAAGATGAATTTGAAATCAGAGAATTATATATTGTTTGAAAAAAAATTGAATGTGGTCAAATAAAGTAAGTGCAATGTGGAAAGGTGAAACAGTGAATGCTAAGACAAAGAATGTGTAAGGACATAGGGGAAATAATGAAGTATGAAATTACAAGAATTAAAGGAGCAAAAGTTATGATAATAAAAGAAGTTTATGAAGCTGATTGATTAGACAAACCCTGCTCAAGGGAAGTATTTTATAATGAAATTGAATTGATAATGAGATAGAACTGAATAAGTTCAAATATGTCATAAGAAATGGTAAATTTGAAAGTAACTAAATGAAATAAGTGTGAAATAGATTAAATTTTAAGGTGGAAAACATAAGAAATCATTAGATAAAGGAGATTATAAGGGTTAAAGAGAATGTAACGCAAGGAATGAGATAATTTGGATAAATAACTTTATTGATAAGGATAAAAAAAGGTAAGTAGGGGAAAGCTATAGAAAAAAATGAATGATAGGAAAAGTTTAGCTCAAATAGGATGAATACTTGCATATGGAAAAAATAGCCAATAATGTGTTGTAATTAGGACTAGTCCTAATGGATAATTTATTTGATGTAATATAATTGATTGGTTAAAATGATGGTTTTTGTTAAATGATGTTGAGTAAGAATAAGAGGTGTAAATGTTTAAGAGTGACCCAGAATTTAAAGATTGTGAAAGACCACATGAGTATTGGAGAATAGAGATGATGGGATTTTAACGAGGCTGGTCTATGTTCCAAATGAATTAGATCTAGAGAAAGAGAATGTGAAATTGTTAAGAAATGAGTAAATCGATGTGAAGTTCATAAAGAGTTATATCATATGACGTGTAATTCTTGAGAAGAATTTTACCTATAGAAATATGAATGTTGCATTTAAAGCTATAATTATCACATTAGTGGGGAACACTATGAAGCAAAAATATCTTGCTATAGTGAGAGCATGACTTGAAATGTTAATTCAAATGTTAAACTCTAATATGATGAATCAATGGTATCTACTCAATTAGGACAATGCCTAATGATAGGAAAGTAAATAAGATTCAATATTAGTTGTGGAAGTTAGGAAATGAGAAAATCCACTAGTTAAAGAGATAACATGATGAAACAAGATGGCTAAGGAAATAGATGCCTCCTTCTTTATTGCTACAATGGCAATTTTAATGCCTAAAAGTGAAGAAGCTCATTCAACTCTTACACTCATTAGCCTATTGAAGCAAATTAAATAATAAGAACTGCTTGATAAGAACTTAATTTTTAAGGAAATTATTGATGAAGCATGGCTCTTCATTTAGAGGCTTACAAGGGTAATGGCATAATTATGCTCATTAGTGCATTGATAGGTACCCTTTAATGCCACTCGACTAGTGAAAAAGTTGATGGTATTAGTTCTGTTAGGATCATTCCTATAAATAAAGAGGATAAGTTCATATAGAGAATGACATACTCAAATGCAAAAGAAGAAAGTATTTTAAGGTAACCATAGCTCAAATAAAGGCTTGAAGTAATAGAGTAAAAAGAAAAAGAATTAGTAAAAATAAGGACATAGATATGAGAAAAGGAAAAGTTGACATGAGTCTAATAATTGAGATGCCCAAAATTATCGAAAGATGAAGAATGAAAAGGAGATAGGGGATATAATCTAAGTATTAGAAATTTCATGAATCATAAATGGGCCATATATTTAAGTAATAGAAATAAAGATCTAGATAACCATGTTAAAATGTACTAGGGCATGGCATCCACCAAGTGAAATTGTATTTCTCCATTATACTTATCGAGACATAAGTTATGAATTAGAAAGGTGGTTAATAAATTGATAATCAAATAAGGGAAACAAGTAAAAGAGAAGGAAATGCATAAATATAGATGTCAGTCAAATTGAAGTATAGGACATGTACAGTGATTAAGTTTGATTGGAGATATTACAAAGAAAACTTAAAAATTTAAAAGAATATATGTGCTTTATCGAGCTCGATAGGAAGACCTTCATTAAAGAATAAATGAATCTTCTTTAGGAAGAGAAAAGGGAAAATCAAATTATAGAACACAAGAAATCGAAAGTGAGTTAGACTAGAATAGTAGTATAAATACATGAGACTTATTGTGATAAATTTTCTAAGTAAAATGAAAAAGACTATAGTATGAGATGGAATAGAATTATTCAAAGTTTGGTAGTAAATATCTTGTCGCCTTAATAGAGTTGATGTAATGATTAATACTCTAAGCAAGAAGTTGATGAGAAAATTTTTCATATTAGTGTACAGAAAGAATCATTATAAGAGAACTAGAAATAATTTCCTAACAGAGGAGTATAATTAAAGGAAGATGAGTTATAGATGTTAATAACTCATTTTAAGAGGACTAAAACCCATAACCAAAATAGAGAACTCATGGAAAGGATAATACCCTTAAGTATTATGATTGTACATATGCATCTAATAAAAGTAAATGAAAGGTAAAGAGTTTTGGAAAGGAACACACCAAATCCCATATAAAGTTACCCAAACACCATAAGGATGCACCGTAATATGAGGAATGGTTATTGTAAGCAAAGCAAAAGGAAGATATGATAAATTTTCTAGCATTAAGCACAATTGCCAATAAGGGAAATTTGAAGGATCGAGTCTCTTTTGATCTATTTTAAAGATAAAGTAGCCAAGGTGGAAAGTGGAAGCACCTCACTATGAATTCCATACCTAAACTACTGGAAATTCTAAAATGTGTGATTTTGTATAGATTATTATTAGTTGATTAATAAGGATAACAAATCCTTTGAGGTTAGAATTACATGGAAGTCTAGTCCTATTTATAGGGGACAGAAGAACATAATTAGCTCAAGATTTTGAGGAGCACTACGAAAGACATCAGATGCTGATTGAAATCCAATGCTTTTCTACTTGGGTATTGAAGAATACATTATGAGCATATGATGTGAGTTTGGGAATAGTTGGATTAAGTATCTTCTACTAATGTTGAAATGGATCTTTACAACATGCAATATGAAAATAAGTATTACTCTTAGTCGAGATGATAATAAGTATAGTAAGGCATCATATATAATAAAACAAATTATAACAAAAGCAATGCTGGTTTTAACAAATAGAAATTCACCATATGATGGAATTCACATTTCTAAAGTTCTCCATGAAAGGAGTAATGAGATTTGGTAGGAAGAGAAAGCTATCCCTCCAATTTCTCAGACCTTTTGAGATTCTTGATAGAATAAAAGAAGTTTCATACAAGCTTACATTGCCACTTGTATTAGAGAATGCCCATCTAGTTTTCCATATATCTATGTTGGGGAAGCATATATCTAATCCTCCATATGTGCTGTAACCATAGTTGATTAAGGTTGATGAGACCTTTCCCATGAATAGATTCCATTTGTCATTTGGACTAGCAAGAAAGGAAGCTTAGGAATAAGGAAACACCAATGGTAAAAGTCTAATGGCATAATTATGATGTGAAAAAATGTATATAGGAAAGTGAATTTCTTTAAAAATTTAAGGATGAATTTTCTAAAGGGGGTATAATTAATACCCAAGGTTTCTCAAACGCACTAGAGTTAGCAATGGTACCATAAGAGATCGATTTCAATGAGTATTGTGATGGTGAAATTAAATTGAAATCAAAAGAGATTCAATGTGACTAAGTGACCTACTTGCTCAAATTGTGACACTATAATATTCATGTATTGTACTATCCAAAGGTTTTCTAGCATAATAAAAAAATATAAGAATATCATAAGAAGTGATTTTAATAAACAATGTGATAGCGAATAAAAAATGAAATCAATTTTGATAAACATTTTTAATAGTAAAATGAAAGTTAAACTAACGTGACTAAATTAGTTATTTTCTTATAATGTGAGATTAAAGTACTAGTGAATAGGCATAAATATAATACCTAAAGTTCTCTTAAGTCATTAGAAAGAATAAGTAGCTGATTTTAATCAAAACTACAATAGTAAAATAGAAGTCAAACTTAGTTTGACCTAGTGAGCCTACGTGATTTACTTACTTGAATAGTGCTACCAAAGGGCTAGTAAATGTGCATTATAAAGTGAATAAAATTTATCTAGTAATGTTTAGAGTGTGTAGTGAATTAAAAAGTAAAAATATATATGCTAAAATGAAAGTAAAGAAATGAAAAATTTATTAAGTTACTAAGTAAAAAAGGTTGAGGCAAATAGGTTGGGTAAATGGGCTGTTGGACTCCAAAGCCCAAGCCTACTCATTGGTCGGCCCATCTATGCTTATAAAATGGTGGAACTAAACTTCACTAAGGTTAAAACTAGATAACTAGGGTTAAGTTAGGGATAGGATGAGTTAGTCACAAAAATTGACTTAGTAGCCACCAAATTTGACTAAAGTTAAATTCTTAACCAAGGTAAAATCCCGCCTTTCCTACATCAAATCTAAGTACATTTTTACTCCTTCCACACCATCATGATAATCACTATCCATCTAGATGAGATCCTAACCATCCAATTTGATTTAATCATGGCTATCCATTTTGATAAAATCCTAGCCATTGAATTGGTAAGATTTGATAAATGCATATTTGATTAGATTTTGCCCCCTGTTCTTATTGTGTTTTATTATTAAATTGAGTTTAATTTGTTTGTTAAGCAGTTTCTCAGAGTCTTTTGAGAGACTTAGCTAATTTGGAGGCCATGGATCAATTTATTTGGAAATTGCAAAGCTAAAGAGTAAATTCGGCAAATTTTAGGCAAGGACTAAAAGTTACAGAAGGTTACATGCCAAAGAACATGGGCTTGTTGAACAATCTTGCCTATGTACTTGAGTGTATTTTAGCCCATGATGAAGAGCTGATTTTCATACAAAGACAAATGCCAACATGCTATGGAACATGGGATGTGTCGAGAAAAAAATGCATCTTTAAAAAAATGATTCAAAGAGAAAACAAGGGAGTTTGATCTTTTCAGAGAGTTTTACTTTAGGATAACTTTTTGAGAAGCAAGGAAGAGATCACAGTCAAAATCAAGAGGGAAGAATAAGATTTGAGTGGATTTAAAGTGGGTGATTCAAGATAAAAGAGAAGATTTTTAAGAACTTATCTATGGATTGTTTGATTTTTCATTCCTTTCTTTCTTGTTCATTGTTCTTTAAATTTATCATAAACTAAACTCTATTTATCTAGATAGGATGAACCTTGGTTTTGATTATATGGATTGAATGATTGGGTTTTCAATCAAATGATCTTTAGATTGAGTTATATTTATGATTTATATTAATAAAATCTGATTGGCAATTGCTAGCTTGTTGATTTGGTATTTGATTTCTTATAAAGGAGTAGAGATACTATTGATTTGATATAATCACTCATGAATATTAGGGATTGCTTAGAACACTAGATAGAGATAGGTATACAAAATCCTTTGGTTTTTAACTCTTTGATCTTAATGCTTTGCCTAACCCATCGAACAAGAAGAGATTCTATTTAATTTTCTTAGGAAAAAGGGGATTAATTCACTTGAGAAAGGTTTAATTCTATTTTTAGGATTGCCAACTTGATTTATTATTTTATTTGATTAATTCCGTAATTCATGAAACATATGAAGAGCTAGGGGAGTTTTTATCTAGATAATCTACTCATTGATTCTTTTCCATTGATTTTGTTTATTTACTGCATTTAGTTAATATAGTTTAATTTTAAATTTAGTTTAATTTTCGTTTTCCTTAGAATTTGATTTACAAGACAATAGTTAACATTTGAGCTAATACTTATATAGTTTCCCTATGGGATCAACCTCTTTTATGCTATACTACTGGAATGATAGGTACACTTGCCTGTAACTAGGCTATAATAGACTTAGGGTTTATTTAACCTGGTGTAAGTATAAAAGACAACATTAAGTTTTTGGCGCTGTTGCCAGAGAAACTTTTATATAATATTAGCAAAATAATAGAGACTATTGATTTAGTTCTTTAATTTTTTGTTTTTAAATATTGTTCTTGGTCTTTTATATTTCAGGTTACTTGATTCTTGTATGACCAGAGCTAGTTCATCCAACTTGGTAGAGATAGATCCAGAAATAGAGATAACTCTGCTGTCACATCCTAACTTTAGAGATATGGTGGTCCTAGAACATGGAGAGACATAAGGTCACCCACGCCCTTAGAACCTACTCATGCATATAATAATCTTGTCTAGGATCGTACCGAACCTCTTGCATTAACTTGATAAAACCTTTTATAAAGGAAAACTTTAAGTTGTGGAAGAATAGTTAAATATACTTTAAACATAATCCCAAAATAAATGAACATTTTTAAGACTCCAAAATAAATCATCAAACATATCGTTCCAAAATAAGACTCCCAAAATAAAGATTCCCGAAGCGTCTAGAGACTTATCATAGCTTAGCATAGTAGTAAACTTTCATAAAGAAATATCCTAAATGGAGTAGATTGCTTGAGCGATCACCTTGCCTCCTCATTATGCTCACCTGGAACCACATAAGGAAAAGGGGTGAGATAGATGAACTTAATGAGTAAACTATAAAACTTGTAGAGTAACATATATCCTTTTATAAGGGTTCAAGATTCATAAATCATGGTTTGCAATGAGCAAGGTTCATAGAAATCAACTTGTAGCTTGTAAAACTTGTAAAGAGTGACGGTTATTAGTTCATTCACTTAAAAAAGAGGTGGCCTTATCCTAAATTCCAACCCTTAACTTGTAACTTGTAAAGAGTCGTGGAACTAATCCGGCTCTATGGCTAGAACTGCCCTTTTTAGCTGAGGTGGATACACTACCCCTATCCATCGAGTTAAGACCACGTGCACAAGTATCGATAATTACCCACATCGACATAAGGATTTATGCATAAAGGGTTCATAGATACCATAGCCAGAGCTAATGACAAACACTTATAACAATAGCATTTAAGAATTCAATCACATGTAATATAATGGCAACAATAGTTTAACTTATTGAACAAAAGATAGATAATAGTATGGTTCTAGAAAGAAAGTAAGGTAAGGTGATAATTCACAAAGGTCCTTTATTACAATTGAATGATCAAAAATGGTTTTGGACCAATTGTCCTTTGGCAACCCAAGCTTAACAAAGAAATCATATAGTCATAGTTAAAAATAGAATAGAACTTGGGTTTCAAGGTATTAAGGGTTCATAAAACATGATAACTTGTACTTGTAACTTGAAAAATAATGTTTACTCACCTTTTGGTTCCTTTGCTCCTAGTACTTGTAGCCCTTGAATTTCTAATACTCCTTAAACTCTAACATAACATTATAATTCAATACTTAGCATTTACTTAATCATCATGCTATCCTATCCTATAACTACCCCATGCACATATAATATTCATATACACTTGGAGTTGCACATAGAATGTAACAACCCACACCCATCCTATAAATTTTTGCAATAATTTGCTTGACATAGAGCTATTAAGACTAAGTATGTGCATTTATGGAAATTCATGTGCTATGTGATTGATGAGTATGTAGCATGTTAAATTAATTTTAATATGCATAAAATGAGTTATCATTGTGAAATAAATGATTTATATGAAGTGCATTAGCATAAAATAATTTATTTTACATAAATGAATTTTTAAGCAAAAAGGCAATTTTTAAGCATAAAATAATTTTATGAGTATTTTAAAATAATTTTTAAAATAAATGTTTTAGGAGATATTTAAAGAAAATAATAAGAAAAATATTTTTATTTTAATTACCTATAATTAGCCTCAAAAATAATTAAAAAGCCCAAATAGCTAAAAGCCCACAACACTAAACACTCCTAACCTAGCTCATTAAGGGTAATCTTGGAAATTATCCAAAATCCTATATATATATATTATGAAAATTAGGCCAGCTCTTCATTCTAGTAGCCACCATTATGTTATTTCATTATTTTGGCAAAAAAATTCTCTAAAAATTATTTTCTCTATCGAGATTCACAAAATACTTTCAAACTTTGCGATTTCGCGACCGTTTCGTAAGTTTTTCCTTCCTTTCAATTTATTATTGGATTTTTATGAAACTAATCATGGGAAAATTATTTTGAACTGAATATTTACTGATTTTGATTGATAAAATTCAGCCTAGGTGATTCCTTGAGAGAGAAATCAATTTTTCTATTGAAAACACCAACCTCTCTACGCAATTTTTCCAAAGGTGAATACTACAACTCAAAATTTAAATTTTCATGCATAAACACTTCAATCGGGGGGAGGGGGGAGGGGATGGCGATTTCTGCATATTTGAGTTTTAAATGGATTTTGGATATGTTTAGATGAAAAATATCGAATTAAATCATATTTCTGCATATTACTATTATGACTGAAAAGTTTTGGAAAATAAGGAAATTCAAGGTTTTCGTCCTAAAACTTAAAAGTTAAAAATTTTCATGTGAATAAACCCTTGGGGCTGCTAATTTGTATGAGTTTGCATTCTAAATTAATATTTGTTATGTCTAGATGGGAAATAATGATTTAAAATATGTGTTTACATATATTATTATAATGAACGGAAAGTGCGAAAAGCAAGAAAACTCATGATTTTCACTCTAAATCCTAAATTTGGAATTTTCATGCGTAAGAAACACCTATGGTTGCCGATTTTGTGTGTATTGATATTGTAAACTGATATTTGTTATGATTGAATGAAAATAATAGTTTAAATCACATGTTTACATATTGCTGTAATGATCGGAAAGTACCGAAAATAAGAAAACTCATGGTTTTTCATCCTAAAACCTAAAGTTAGAAATTTTCATGCATATAGATCTATATATGTGCCAATTCCTACATCTTCATGTTCCACAATGATTTTTGTTTTAATTACATGAAAAATCTTGGTTCAAACTATGTTTTACTATAATAGACGAAAAGTGCAAAAAGTAAGAAAATTTAGGTTTTCTCTTTTATGGGGTATTCGGCCTACATTGGGATTCTTATCCCAATATCTATAATTTTTATGTAATGTATTTTAATGATTATTAGCATGTATGAATGAATGATAAATGGTTAAATTGCATGTTAGTTGAAGGAATGACTTTAGACAAGACTAGAGACAATTTGGTATACTTAAGGTATCTTAACCTTATATTGTGATTGCATGTGAATGTGATTATGTAATATGGAAATAGCTTTTATGATGAGCCAATAATAAATTTATGATCTTGAATTGATGAGGAGATTAATTGAATGAATTGAGCATAAAAGATAGGCATGACACTTGAAAGGTTATTAATAATTTGACATGTATGGAAGTGTTGAGTGTACTAAGATGATTGTTAAAGTGAAGTGATATTAAGATCATGACATTATGCCTAACTTGAGAAAAGTATTCATATGATTTATAATGTGTTTTCATGTGAGCCTAGAAAGGCTAAATGGGCAAGACTTTTAAAGTCAACATGTTATGTGCAAGTGATGAGTGCACATCTATATGCAACTCTAAGTGTATGCGAATGTTATACGTGCATAGGGTAGTTATGGGATAGGATAGCATGATGATTAAATATATACTAAGTATTGAATTAAATATTATGTTAGAGCTTGAGGAGTTCTAGAGGTTCAAGGGCTACAAGTACTAAGAGTGAATGAACTATAAGGTGAGTAAACATTATGCTATTGTTACAAGTACAAGCTATCATGATTAAGTTAAAGGGAACCTTTGAGATTTTTGAAACTCAAGTTCACTTCATTTTAAATTTGATTATGTGATTTCTTTGTTAAGCTTGGGTTGCCAAAGGATAATTGGTCCAAAAAACAATAATGTTTATTTAATGATATGAAAAACCTTTTTGATATTGTACCTTACCTACTTTCTTTCTGGAACTATGCTATTATTAGATCTTTTGTTCAAAAAGTTAAACTGCTATTGTTATTGTGGTACATGTTATTATTATTACCTTAAGTGCTATTATTATATGTGAATACCATTAGCTCTAGCTATGGTACCTCTAATTCTTTATGCAGAAATCCTTGTGCCAATATGGATAATCATTAGAACCTGTACACATGGTCTTAACCCTATGGATAGGGGTAGTGTATCCACCTCAGCTAGAAGGGGCTGTTTTAGTTGCAGAGCCTGATCAGTTTCACGACTTTTATAAGTTATGGGTTGGGAGTTGGAATTTGGTATGAGGCTACCTCTTCCTCGAGTGAATGAGCTAGCATAGTCCTTTACTCTTTAAGGGTGGTAAGTGTTATAAGTGTGATTTTTGCAAATCCGTTATAGTGAAAATCTTGCTAAAGTGAAATTGTGAAACTATGATTGGTAAATCATGAACTATGTGTTATACGCAATGGGATTTCTTTGAAAAATGGGATATATGATATCGTAAATGCTATATTGTTTACTCATTGAGATGTTTTCAAAGTATTTTGTTAAACTATTATTCCACTTATTGAAGTTTCCTATATTATTGGACATTTAAGTTAGTGCATGGGGTTTGGTGCGATCCTAGGCATGATTTGTACAAGTATAAGTGGGTTCTACGGGCTTGGGTGACCTTATATCTCTTCAAGTTCTAGGACCATCATGTCTCTAAAATTAGGATGTGATAAAGTTTGTATCAGAGCTGTAGTTTTTAAAGTCTAGTTTAGGACTTATCTATTTATTGGGTTAATTAAGTATAATCCTAGAGCATAGGAATTTTCTTGTCACATTACTTATAGTCTATCGCTAGTATAGTTCCACAAAATCTTACCAAGTTATAGTACTCTTTGTTATTGTTCGCTTGTGTGCCTCACGATTCCTTCACCAGATGACCAAGAAGATGACCTCTACTCAATGACTGCGACCCGGAGCACCCCATGTGCCTTGCAAGAGGACTTGGCCAGAGATGTTCAAAAAGGTCGTACCTGTGATCCACCTAAAGAGAGAAAAGACTCTTGATAAGGAGGACCCCATGGAGTGTCTAGGTTATAAATGAACTGAGAGTAAAATGCAGGGTTTCGAAAGGGACTACTCAGACTTGATGAAGGAAAATCAATGTTTGAGGTCCCTAGTGTATACTATGAGAAAAGATATGGAATAGATCAAAGCTAGAGATGTTGAACAGATGAGAGACCATGCACCCAATGTTCATTCAGATGAGGGGCATAGTTGAGGTTTGCGCTAGTAGTGGATGATTATTAGCCTGGGGTATATGATTTATACACTGCGAATAGTACCAATTGATTGTTTAATGACTTAGAATGAAATAATTCCTTTTATTGCCTATGATATGATTGACTAATATATGATAGGGAAATTTATGATGCTATAAGTTATATGTTATATAATTATGATGTATGATACATGCCTTAATATATATGCTATGTGATAAATGCTATGCAAGATGTGATATGATATGATGGGTACTCATGAAAAATGCATGATAAATATGATATGATAATGAGATTAGATGGGTTAGTACTAAGTTCCCTTGTTGTGATACAAAATGATTCCCAAAAAGAAGGTTCGTACAGCTGCACAACCCGTTAGGGTTAATAAGGATGTGATATTAGATACTGCATCAAATGCTGCATCTACACCTATGCGGTCAAGAGAAAGATCTAATTTAGGGGCACCAACCATGGGCTTTAGTGAGCAAGCATCTTTGAAAGAGGTGCACGCCATGCTTAATGAAATGAGGGATGCGTAGGGAATTGGATGAGCTGCTAGCTCAAAGGCGGGAAGTGCTACCAATATAAGAAGGAAATAGAGTTCCACCACTTGCGGTAGTGGCACTTGCTCAGAGGAAGAGGAAGCAATTACCTGACGAAGGGATGACCATCGTAGAGTTCAAAAAGCTATAACCACCTACCTTCTACGGTGAGGAGGGGGATGACCCTCATGAATTCTTAGATAAGATGGACAAGCTAGTCCATCGATAGTCATGCTCTGACGCTAGAGTGATTGAGTTGGTAGGACTCTAACTTAAGAAAGAGGTATGGTGTTGGTACGAGAGAAATGTTGAGGAGCGACTTTATGGAGTTGACCCACCTATGTGGGCAAAGTTTAAGCAAGAAGTGATGGATTAGTTCTTGCCTGAAGGTGAAAGGCAAGATAAGGCACTATAGTTTGAGCAGTTGAAGTAGAAGCTTGGGATGTCGGTGTCGGAGTATGCTAAAAAGTTTAACTGACTTAGCAGATTTGTTGTCAACATCATGCCTACCAAAGCTAGCCGTGTCAACTGCTTCTTGAAAGGATTGATAACACCTCTATTTAACTCCTTGGCAGCGACTGAATTTTTGACCTTGGTCAAGTTAATTGATAAGGCCAAGATAATAGAGAAGAGGTATAAGGCTGAGAGAGCACAATGAGCCGAATGAGAGCAAAAAGGAAAGCATAAGAATAAGGGTTATGGTGGCCAATATAGAGAAGAAGGAGGCTTGAGGAAGGAATTTCAGCGATTACAACACCTGGACCACAGAATGGCCTAGCTAAGCAAGATCTCCCCATTTGTAGCAAGTGTGGGAAGAAGCATCCTGGAGTGTGCCGAAGAATTTTTGGTGTGTGCTTAAAGTGTGGGCATATGGGACATTTCATTAAGGACTACCCTCAAATAAGGAATCAAGGGAATGCGACCACAACACATCCACCACCAGGACCATCGCAACCTCAAGGGAAAGGAGCCAAGAATAAGAGACACAATTAAGACTCCTGCTAGTAGTTAGTAACAAATGGCTTAGGGGCATAGGACTTATAAGATACAAATGATATTAATTAACTGCTGAGTGACTTAGTATGGATTGATTTTCTTCTTTGCTTATAAAGTGATTGACTTTCATATGATAGGAGAATTCTTCATGCTATAAGATATATGCTACTTAATTGTGATACACGGTATATATTAGGATGTGTGATATGTGACATGTGCCTTGTGAGGTGATACTATATGATGGGTGCTCATATTAAATGCATAGTTAGTATGATGATTTGATAATAGGGTTAAGTGGATTAGAAAGAGAATTTGACTAAGTTTTGATCCATTTTAGATTAATGATTGGTAGGAATAATGATTGACATATGAATTATATGGAGTTATTAAATGATGATTGTGATTGATGCCATAAAAAGAGAAATGAAGATTAGTAATGATCAGTATGAGAATCGAAGAACTTATAAGATACAAATGATATTAATTGACTGCTAAGTGACTTAGAATAGATTACTTTTCTTCTTTGCTTATAAAGTGATTGACTTTCATATGATAGGAGAATTCTTCATGCTATAAGATATATGCTACTTGATTGTGATACACGATATATGTTAGGATATGTGATATGTGACATATGCCTTATGAGGTGATACTATATGATGGGTGCTCATATTAAATGCATAGTCAGTATGATGATTTGATAATAGGTTAAGTGGATTAGAAAGAGAATTTGACTAAGTTTTATCCATTTTAGATTAATGATTGATAGGAATAATGTTAAGAGGTATGAAATGCTTACATATTATAATGGTTTGATATATGAATTATATGGAGTTATTAAATGATGATTGTGATTGATGCCATAAGAAGAGAAATGAAGATTAGTAATGATCAATATGAGAATCAAAGAAATCAGTTACGTTGTATATACATAAGTATACGGTATGAAGTAATTGAAGTATATTAAGGAAATTTGACTTAGATGCTACCATATTGACTAGAACAACAAGAGTGCTAGGGATTTCTCTGTCACTTATATAGATACCAAGTATAGTCAAAGGAAGAATATTAATCTAGTGTGATTTAAAAGAAGAAGGTATTATTCCTATTCAAATTTCTAGTGTAAGATGCTTGATTGATTTTAGTGCTACACATTTGCTTGTGTCACCATATTTTGCTAGGAGTCTCGGTAGAGATAAGGAATAAATTAATGAACCTTTAGTAGTGTCAACTCCTTTGGGAATAATGATGGAAGTAAAGTATATGTTTAAAGTCTGTGAGGTAGACATTGATGGATGAAAACTTCCTGTGGAGTTGTTAGAACTTGGTGTCCTAAAATTCGATGTGATCTTAGGAAGGGATTAGTTATATGAGTATGGAGCTTGTACTAATTGTAGAGAAAAGCAATATAATTTCGAATTAAGGATGGGGAGAAATTGTGTATCAAGAATATACTTATAATTAAGGTTAACTGGCGTGACCATAAAATGGATGAGTATACTTAAGAAGTCAAGGAAGGAATGTGGCAGAAGCATTCCTAGTTTTTCAAGAATGTATGAGTAAGTATTTAAACTCAAGGACAAATTTCTTTTAAGAGGGGGAGACATAAAAGGATAAGTATTATGAAACTTGTAATGATGATAAAAGGATAAGTATGATGCTAGTAGAGATTCTTTAGTAATGAGATTCCTTTGAGTATATGGGCTGTGATTAGAGTATAAGAATTTGAATTTTTATAAAGTAATAGATGTTAAGGCTATACGAATTGGAAATTTGAGGATCCATGAGGATTTGTTCTATGGGGGTATAAAATGATTTAATTCAAAATTTTAAATAATTTTAAGATAAAATGTTCTAGACTTGATTATGTACTTGTGTCTAGTATGTCTGTCTATATGCATTGAGTTTTGCTTTATGGAATCATACATTATCAATCATACATCATGAACCATACCAAGTATGGCATTAAGGTTGCATGTTACATGCAAGCATGAAAATGTTTTGATTCTTACAAATGATTCTATGCAGTATTGAAAATTTAATAGTTTTGAATATAGTTGAAAGGGATTTGCATCCTCTAGATGAGTAATGTTTTAAAGTGTTAAATACAATAATTTTCAATTGAGGTTACTGGAAAATTTGGTAGTGATCTTTAGTACAAAAAGAATTTTTATTGAGACAACCTAGAATGGCATAGAATTGGAAAGATATAAGAGTTTCATAGAGATTTCATTAAATATCAATGGTGTTAGAAGATTTATCATTGTAATATGGATAAATTAAATGATTATGAGTGTGAAATATAGCAAGATGTAAGTGGCAAATCTAAAGTGAGATAATATTACGATCTAAATGTATAAAAATTATGAGGCATTAGGTAATTAAGTTATGATAATGATGTATATATTATACATAAAGAGAGTAAGTCTAAAATAGTTATAAGAAGTTTAATTGGGATTATAAATTAATAGAATGCAAGTTCATTTGGGATATGATATATATAGGAATGTTTGTTAAGTTTAAATATGTTTTAATTGATGAATGAAGGGAGTGTGGAAATTGTAATGTTAGCAAGGTATTAAACACGAAAATATCTATTGAGTTTATAATAGATTAAGTAATAATTATTAATATGGAAAGAGAATTATCAAATATCAATTGGAGTTATTAATTTGGAATTATCTATTGAATTCTTATACGACTGATGTGATAAATAATGAATGGAAGTGGTAATCAAGGTATTAGTATAGATGTTAATAATAATAGAGATATAAAGAAAAGGAATGCTCGGGATTATATTTGATTGAAGGTGAAATTAAAGGTTTTATTACTTTTGTTTGAGGTTAAGGGATACAAAAAATTATTAAGGATTAGTTTAAGATTTGTTGAACAAGAGATTAACATAGGTGTAGCTTAAACTGTAGTTTTATTAGTGTGATTTTTGATAGATTGTGAGTATGTGTCTTATTGTATTTGATATGTTAATTGTAGTTAAATATTGTGGTTGAGTGGTACAGCAGCAGCGTGGCAGAGAAGTTAAGCAGAGCGTGTTGTGCCATTAGATTTGAAAATTTGAGGACAAATTTTTTTAGGGGGGGAGAATTTAATACCCCACACTCACCCTAGAAATTTTTGTGATAATTTGCTTGACATAGAGCTATTAAGAGTAAGTATGTGCTTTTATGGAAATTCATGTGCTATGTGATTGATGAGTATGTGGCATGTTAAATTAATTTTAATATGCATAAAATGAGTTATCATTGTGAAATAAATGATTTAGATGAAGTGCATTAGCATAAAATAATTTATTTTACATAAAATGAATTTTCAAGCAAAAAGGCGATTTTTAAGCATAAAATAATTTTATGAATATTTTAAAATAATTTTTAAAATAAATGTTTTGGGGGAAATTTAAAGAAAATAATAAGAAAAATATTTTTATTTTAATTACCTATAATTAGCCCTAAAAATAATTAAAAAGCCCAAATACCCAAAAGTCCACTACACCAAACACTCATAACCTAGCTCATTAAGGGTAATTTTAGAAATTATCCAAAACCCTATATATATATTATGAAAATTTGGCCAACCCTTCATTCCAGCAGCCACCATTCTATTATTTCACTATTTTAGTAGAAAAATTCTTTCAAAATTATTCTCTCTACTGAAATTCACAAAATACTCTCAAACTTTGCAATTTCGCGACCGTTTCATAAGTTTTTCCTTCCTTTTAATTTATTATTAGATTTTTATGAAACTAATGATGGGAAAATTATTTTGAACTAAATATTTACTAATTTTGATTGATAAAATTCAGCTTAGGTGAATCCTTGAGAGAGAAATTAATTTTTCTACTGAAAACACCAACCTCTCTATGCGATTTTTCCAAAGGTGAATCCTATAACTCAAAATTTAAATTTTCATACATAAACACTTCAAAGGAAGGGGTGGAGGGGGCACAATTTCTACATATTTATGTTCTAAATGGATTTTTGATGTGTTTAGATGAAAAATATTGAATAAAATCATATTTCTGCATATTATTGTAATGACTGAAAAATTTCGAAAAAAAAAAAAGGAAATTCAAGGTTTTCATCCTAGAATTTAAAAGTTGGAAATTTTCATGTGAATAAACCCTAGGGGCTATTGATTTGTACGAGTTTGCATTCTAAATTAATATTTGTTATGTCTGGATGGGAAATAATGATTTAAAATATGTGTTTACATATTACTGTACTGAACGGAAAGCGCAGAAAGCAAGAAAACTCATGATTTTCACTCTAAACCCTAAATTTAGAATTTTCTTGCATAAGAAATACCTATGGCTGCTGATTTTTATGTATTGATGTTCTAAACTGATATTTGTTATGATTAAATAAAAAATAATAGTTTAAATCACATGTTTACATATTGCTATAATGACCATAAAGTATCAGAAATAAGAAAACTCATGGTTTTTCATCCTAAAACCTAAAGTTAGAAATTTTTATGCATGTGGATTTATATATGTGCCGATTCCTACATGTTCATGTTCGACAATGATTTTTGTTTTGATTACATAAAAAATATTGGTTCAAACTATGTTTCTACATATTACTGTAATCGACGGAAAGTGCAAAAAGTAAGAAAATTCAGGTTTTCTCTTTTATGGTAAGAAAATTTAGATTTTCTCTTTTATGGGGTAATCGGCCTACATTGGATTCTTATCCCAATGTCTATAATTTTTATGTAATGTATTTTAATGATTATTGACATGTATGAATGAATGATAAATGGTTAAATTGCATGTTGGTTGAAGGAATGACTCTAGACAAGGCTAGAGACAATTTGGTATACTTATGGTATCTTAACCTTATGTTGTGATTGCAAGATGAATGTGATTGGGTAATATGGAAATAGGTTTTATGATGAGTTAATAATAAATTTATGATGTTGAATTGATGAGGAGATTAATTGAATGAATTGGGCATAAGAGATAGGTATGACACTTGAAAGGCTATTAATAAGTTGAAATGTATGGAAGTGTTGAGTGTACTAAGATGATTCTTAAAGTGAAGTGATATTAAGATCATGACATTTTGCTTGACTTGAGAAAAGTATTGGTATGATTTATAGTGTGTTTTCATGTGAGCTTAGAAAGGCTAAATGGGCAAGACTTTTAAAGTCAACATGTTATATGCAAGTGATCAGTGCACATCTATATGAAACTCTAAGTGTATGTGAATGTTATACGTGCATGGGGTAGTTATGGGATAGGATAGCATGATGATTAAATATATACTAAGTATTGAATTAAATATTATATTAGAGCTTGAGGAGTTCTAGAGGTTCAAGGGCTATAAGTACTACGAGCGAAAGAACCACAAGGTGACTAAACATTATGCTATTGTTACAAGTACAAGCTATCATGATTAAGTTAGTAGGAACCTTCGAGATTCTTGAAACCCAAATTGATTATGTGATTTCTTTATTAAGTTTGGGTTGCTAAAAGACAATTGGTCCGAAAATCAATAATGTTTATTCAATGATATGAAAAACCCTTTTGAGATTATACCTTACCATATTTCTTTATAGAACTATGCTATTATTAAATCTTTTGTTCAAAAAGTTAAACTACTATTGTTATTATGGTACATGTTATTATTATTACCTTAAGTGCTATTGTTATATGTGAATACTATTAACTCTAGCTATGGTACCTCTAATTCTTTATGCAGAAGTCCTCGTGTTGATATAGGTAATCATTGGAACCTGTGCACATGGTCTTAATCCAGTGGATAGGGGCAATGTATCCACGTTAGTTGGAAGGGGCGGTTCTAGCTGTGGAGTCTAATCAATTTCACGACTTTATAAGTTATGGGTTGGGAGTTGGAATTTGGTATGAGGCCACCTCTCCCTCGGGTGAATGAGCTAGCATAGTCATTTACTCTTTAGGGGTGATAAGTGTTATAAGTGTGATTTTTGCAAATTTGTTATAGTGAAAATCTTGCTAAAGTGAAATTGTGAAACCATGATTGGTAAATCATGAACTATATGTTATACGCAATGGGCTTTCTTTGAAAAATGGGATATATGGTATCGTAAATGCTATATTGTTTACTTATTGAGATGATCTATCTCACCCCTTTCTCTTGTGTGGTTCTAGGTAAACAAATTTGAGGAGGCAAAATGATGGCTCAAGCTTTTTACTCTATATGGGGGATTCCTTATCCAAGTCTTTAATTATACTATGTTATGAAGAGTTACTAGTAGATGCTTCGGGAGTTTATTTTGGGATATTAATCATTGATGATTTATTTTATTCAGACTTTAAAAGTTATTTCCTTTATAAGATGTTTTCAAAGTATTTTGTTAAACTATTCTTCCGCATGTTGAAGTTTCCTATATTATTGGACATTTAAGTTAGTGCATGGGGTTTGGTACGATCCTAGACATGAATTGTATAACTATAAGTGGGTTCTATGGGCATGAGTGACCTTATGTCTCCCTATATTCTAGGATCGTTATGTCTCTAAAATTGAGATGTGACATAGAAGTGCACTCATCACTTGTACATAACATGTTGACTTGCAAAGTCTCACATAATTTACCTTTGTAGGCCCACATGAAATCATATAGTAACTTATACTAAGACTCTTCTAAAGTCAAACACAATATATCATGATCTCAATATCAATTCAATTTATCATTCAACTTAGTACACTTAACACTTTCCATGTATGTTAACTTAACAAGTAACCCTTCAAGTATCATGCTTATCTCTTATGACCTATTCAAACAATCAATCTCATTATCCATTTCAGATCATAAACTCATTATTAACTCATCATAAAAATTATTTTTCATATCACTTAATTGCATAAACATATTATTCACATCATAGAAATAGGGTTAGGAAACCCTAATTGTCTCTTAAGCAGTCTAGAGTTATTCTTTCAACCAATATACAATTTTATCATTTATCATTCATGTATATATGTCAATAATCATTAAAATACATCATATAAAAATTATAGACATTGGGATTAAATTCCCAATGTAGGCCAGATGTATCTAACAAAGAAAAATATGAATTTTCTTACTTTTCGCACTTTCCTTTCATTACAGTAATGTGCAAAAACATGGTTTAAACCAAGATTTTTCATGTAATCATAACAATAATCATTTTAGAATATTATAATGCACAAATTGGCAGCCATATATTTATATATGTATGCAAATTTTCTAACTTTAGGTTTTAAGATGAAAACCATAAATCTTTATCTTTTTTGGTACTTTTCGGTCATTACAGTAATATGTAAACACATAATTTAAACTATTATTCTTTATGTAAAAATAATAAAAATTAGTTTAGAACCTAAAGATATACAAATTGGCAGCCATAGGTAATCCATATGCATGAAAATTCCAATTTTAGGTTGTAGGGTGAAAATCATGAGTTCTCATGCTTTTCGGTATTTTCTGATTATTACAGTAATATATAAAAGTATGATTTAAATCAATATTTTTCATCTATACACAATAAAAATCAATTTATGACATCAAGAAATACAAATTGGAAGCCCCCAGAAGTGTTTATGCATGAAAATTCAAATTTTGAGTTTTAGAGTTCACCTTTGGCGAAATCGCGTAGAAAGGGTTGTGTTTTCAGTGAAAAAAATTAATTTCTCTTTCAAGAATTCACCTAGGTCAAATTTAATTAGTAGAAAATTAGTAAATAAATAGTTCAAAATAATTTTCTCATACTTATTTTCATAAAAATCAAATAGCAAATTGAAAGGAAAGGAAAAACTTGCGGAACGATCGCAAAATCGTAAGGTTTGAAGGTACCTTGTGAATTTCGGTTGGGAGGATATTTTTGAGAGAATTTTCTGCTAGAAATATGTGAGAAAATAAAATGATGGCTGTCTAAACTAGGGCTGGCTGAAATTTCACTTTAAATATGTAGGATTTTGGGTAATTTTCAAGATTACCTTTAATGAGCTAAGTGAGGAGTGTTTTGGTGTAGTCGGCTTTTGCGGAATTGGGCCTTTTATTTAAATTATAGGCTGATCATAGGTAATTAAAAATAAAATATTTTTCTTACTATTTTAATTAAGATTTCCCCCAAAATATTTATTTAAAAATATTTTAAAAATGCTCATAAAAATTATTTTATGCTTAAAAATCGCTTTTTGCATGAAAATTCATTTTATGTGCAATAAATTATTTTATGCTCATACACTTCATGTAAATTACTTATTTCACCATGATAATTCATATTATGCATATTAGAATTAATCTAACATGCCACATACTCATCAATCACACCACACATGAATTTCCATAGAAGCACATATTTTGATATAATAGCTCTAAATTCAAGAAATCAATCACGAAACTCCTAAGGTGGGTGTGGGTTGTTACATCTACACAAGAGGTTGAAGGAAAGAGAGCTGGTTGTGGTTAAGAAGATTGAGGAGCAAGAATAAGTTAAAGCAATGGGAGATAGAGACCAAATAACAATGTCAGATTATGCTAGGCCTACTCTTACTAGGGTTGATTCTAGTATAAGGAGATCGACGGTTGCTGCCTATAATTTTGAGATGAATCCAAATGTTATTCATATGGTTCAGCAATCCTGTCAATTTGATGGATTTCCTAATGAAGATCCTAATTCACATTTGGTAAATTTTCTGGAAATTTGTGATACATTTAAGATCAATGGAGTTTTAGATGATGCAATTAGGTTGAGATTGTTTCCATTTTCTTTGAAGGATTGACCTAAGCAGCATTGAAATCATTTACTACTGGCACTTTCACTACTTGGGAGGGTTTGGCTAAAAAGTTTCTAGAAAAGTATTTCCCACCTTCCAAGACAATAAAGTTGAGGAACGATATTTCTTCATTTATGCAAAATGACTCTGAGACTTTGTATGACACTTAGGAGAGATTTAAGGATTTGTTGAGATAGTGTCCACACCATGGCCTACCTCTTTGGTTCTAAGTTCAAACTTTTTACAATGGTTTGAATTATACAAGTACACAAGCAAGCAATCAATACAACTACTAGAGGTTCATTTAATAATAAGACTTCAGAGCAAGGTAGGGATTTCATAGAGGACATGGCAATTACTAACTACCAATGGCAACCCACTTGAGATCAAGGAAGAACTAGGACTGCTGGTGTTTATCAAATGGAGCCTATGGTAGCTTTGGCACTCAAGTTGAGGCTATGAACACAAAGATTAACACCTTAGCCTTATCAACTAAGCCTGCTTAAGTTATGTATTGTGAATGGTGTGGGGGAGGACATCAAGGTTAAGACTGCTAGATTGGAAACAATTTTGCTAAGCCTGAGCAAGTGAACTATATAGGTAATGCATCAAGACAATGAAATAATCCATATAGCAATACCTACAATCCTAGTTGGAGGAATCATCCAAAATTCTCTTGGAATAACCAGTCCAATGTAAGACTTCCACCTGGGTTCCAATCCCAACCCCAGTAAGAGAAGAAAAGCAATATAGAAGAAATGTTGGAAAAATTTATTACAACTTTGGAGACTAGATTTCAAACCACCAAGACAGCTCCAGGGAATCAATAAGCTTCTATTCATAATTTGGAGAATCAGGTTGAGTAAATTGCAAAAGCACTATCTGAGAGATCTCAAGGTAATTTGCCCAGCAATACTAAAACTAACCCTAAAGAGCAACTTAAGGCCATTACATTAAGAAGTGGGAAAGAGTTAAAGGCTTTTGAGAAGCAAAATGAGAAATTGATAGTTAAGGATGATGGTGACAAGGGTGAGGAAATTAGTAAGAAAAAGAAAGCGGACACCACACTTATGGTTAAGGAGTTCCAACCACACATTCCATACCATGAGAGGTTGAAAAAGGACAAAATGGATGAATAATTCAGTAAGTTTCTTGAACTCTTTAAACAATTGCATATTAATATTCCTTTTGTGGAAGCTCTTTTGCAGATGCCAAAGTATGCTAAATGTTTTAAGAGGCTACTTTCCAATAAAAGGAAACTTAAGGGGGTGTCGAGGGTTCAACTTTTTAAGGAGTGTTCAACAATCGTTCAAAAGAAGCTACCTGAAAAACTTAAGGATCTAAGGAGTTTTACTATCCCTTTTCTTGTAGGTAGTTTAGAGATTAATAAAGCATTGGCTAATTTGGGGGCTAGCATTAATGTTATGCCCTACAAAATGTTCAAAAAATTAGGTCTAGCTGAACCTAAGCCGATACACATGAGTATTCAATTAGCTGATCGATCTATCACTTACCCTAAGGGTATAGTTGAGGATGTGTTGGTTAAGGTTGGCGAATTTATATTTCTTGTGGATTTTGTAATATTGGATATCAATGAGGATGTTGATGTATCACTTATCCTAGGTAGACCATTTCTAGCTATTGTTAGAGCTGTTATTACTGTGCATGATGGTAAATTGATACTTAGGGTAGGGAATGAGCATATGGTTTTGCAAATATCCAATGCTATAAAACACCCATTTGTACTTAAGGATGTGGATGCTTGTGATGATGTAAATAATCTTGAGACTATGAATTTTATTTCTAACATTGTTCATAAGGATCATTTAGAGTTGTGTGTTATGCAGGGACAGGAAGATATTGAGACACTTGAGACCATTAAGCATGTAGCCTATCTTAAGGCTATCGAGCCATTGAAGAAGAGTAAGGCATTTGAGTACATAGAGATGACGAAGAGTGAAAGAATGAAACCATCCATTATTAACTTATCGAATTTAGAGCTCAAGCAACTCCTTTCTCATTTGGAGTATGCTTTTTTAGTGAAAGAGTCTAAGTTGCCTGTGATCTTAGATGCTAACCTGTTAAGGGGACAAAAGGCAAGGTTATTAGATGTCTTGGGATAACATAGGAAGGCTATAGCATAGAAAATTGCAAACATCAAAGGCATTAGTCCTTTTTGCACTCATAAAATCTTGATGAAAGAAGAATACAAACATGTGTCTCAATCCATTTATTATACTAGCAAAACCTTGACATATAGACATATGGTACAACCCTAAATGTGTCTCAATCCTAAGATGAAAGATATGGTAAAAGCTGAAGTGCTCAAGCTTTTTGATGCAAGAATTATCTACCCTATTTTGGATAGTTCTTGGATGAGTCTAGTTCAGGTGGTACTAACGAAAAGGGGCATGATTGTAGTGCCCAATGAAAATAATGAGCTGATTCCTACAAGAACCTTCATAGGATGGAGGGTATGCATTAACTACAGAAAGTTGAATGATGCTATTAGAAAAGATCACGTTCTGCTTCTTTCGATTAATAAGATGTTAGAGAGACTTTCCAGGCATCAATTCTATTATTTCTTAGATGGATTATTAGGATATTTTCATATTCCTATAGCCCTGGAAGATCAAGAGAAGACAACATTCACCTTCCCTTATAGAACTTTTGCATATAGAAGGATGCCATTTGGATTATGCGATGCACCAGCTACCTTTCAGAGTTGTATGATGGCTATTTTTGGTGAGTTAATTGAGGACATCATGGAAGTTTTCATGGATTATTTTTTGGTACATGGTGACTCATTTGAAGGTTGTCTTGTAAATTTAGAGAAAGTGCTAGCTAGATGTGAAGAAACCAATATGGGTTTAAATTAGGAAAAATTTCACTTCATGGTATAAGAAGGTATTGTATTAGGACACAAAATATTGAACAAGGGAATTGAGGTGGATCGAGTGACAATTGAACAATTGATAAGCTTTCACCACCCACTTCAATTAAGGTAATTCAGAGTTTCCTAAGGCATGCCATGCTCTATAGAAGATTCATTAAGGATTTCCCTAAGATTGCTAGGCCTTTAACCAAGTTACTAGAGAAGGATGTGGATTACTGGTTTGATGATGAGTGTTTACTACTTTTAATACCTTGAAGGAGAAGCTCATAAATGCACCTATTATAGTAGCACTAGATTAGAATTGGCTCTTTGAGTTGATGTGTGATGCAAGTGACTGTGCACTGGGTGCAGTTTTGGGACAAAGGAAAGACAAGCACTTCCAACCCATTTATTATGCTAGCAAAACCTTGACAGATGGTTAAGAGAATTACATAACTAAGGAGAAAGAGATGCTAGCCATAACATTTGCATTTGATAAGTTTCGATCTTATTTGATCTTGTCCAAAGTAATTGTGTATACAGACCACTTGGCTTTGCACTATCTCTTGTCCAAAATAGATACTAAGCCAAGGTTAATTAGATGGGTGCTATTGTTACAAGAATTTGATTTAGAGATTTGAGATAAGAAAGGTGTGGATGATATTGTGGCGTATCATCTTTCTCGCCTTGAGAATCCTCATTTGGAAAATCTCATGGAAGAAGATATCAATGATAGTTTTTTGGATGAGTAGTTGTGCATTATAGTAAGTAAGATAAGTACTCTTAACTTTGAAATTCTTGGTTTGCCTATTTTACAAATTACCTAGCTACTAGGATACTCTCAAAAGGACTCACATTTCAACAAAAAAAGAAATTCTTTTCTGATTTAAAATATTAGTTTTGGGAGGATCCTTTATTGTTTCAAATTTATGCTTATAGGGTCATAAGGAGATGTGTGGCATGCCTGAAAACTATGAGTATATTGAATCATTGCCATAAAGGACTAGCTAGAGGGCATTTAGGGCTAAGTAGAATTGCACAAAAAGTTCTTTAGTCAGGTTTCTACTAGTCTACATTATTCAAAAATAGCTACTGCTATATACATGGGTATGATCATTATTAGAGGTTAGGTAATATCTCTTCTCATAATGAAATGCCTCAAAATGGTATTATTGTTTATGAAATTTTTGATGTTTATGGCATTGACTTCATGGGACCTTTTCCTAATTCCTTTGGTAACAAATACATTTTTATGGCTATTGATTATGTTTCAAAATGGCCTGAAGCTTAAGCTTTACCTAGGAATAATGCTAGGGTTGTAGTTAAGTTCTTAAAGAAGTTGTTTTCTAGGTTTGGCACACCAAAAGCAATAATTAGTGATAGGGGAACTCACTTTTGTAACACACAACTTGAAGAAGTACTTAAAAGATTATGTGTTACATATAGGTTAGCTACCCCATGCCATCCTCAAATAAGTGGCCAAGTGGAAAATACAAGTAGGGAGTTAAAGAGAATTCTTGAAAGAACTATAGAGTGTTCTAGAAATGATTAGTCCAAAAAGTTAGATGATGCTCTATGGGTTTATAGAATTGCATTTAAAACTCCCTTAGAAACTATACCCTATAGGTTAGTTTATAGAAAAGCTTGTCATCTACCTGTTGAAATTGAACATAAAGCATATTGGGCTATTAAACAGATTAACCTTGATCTAGCTCTTACAGGTCAAAAGAGAAATTTGTAGGTTAATAAGCTGGGTGAATGGAAATTGATGGCTTATGACAATGCTTAGATGTACAAGGAGAGAACTAAACAATGGCATGATGCTCACATCAAGTAGAATTAGGAGTTTCATGTTGGAGATCAAGTTTTTTATACAACTCTAGGCTTAGACTTTTTCTTAGTAAGTTAAAATATAGTAGGTCAAGATCGTTTATAGTGAAACAAGTCTTTCCCTATGGAGCTATGGAACTTACTCATCCTGAAAAGGGTGATTTTAAGGTGAATGGGTACAGATTAAAACTATATTTTAGAGGAAAGGTCGAAAGTGCTAATGAGATACTTCATCTCTAAGTTTTGTAATGAGAAATCACTCCTGATAGTCCAACTAATATGATGTTAAAGAAGTGCTACATGAGAGGCAACCCATTATTGTTTTAGTTTTCTTTAATTTTGCTTATTTTTGGGTGATTTAATCTTTGGCTAAGTATTGTTTTTGCAATAACTAAAAAGAAAATGAAAAAATGAAAAGGCAAGAGACTACACACCTAGCTACACACCCTAGGTTAAGGGCGTGTTCAACCAATTCTTCATAATGCTGAAAAGTGAAAGTTCAAAATTTCTTATATATGTGGACATGCCCAGGTACATGCCCATAGACATGCTCGTGTTCTAAGAAATTGAAATTTGAAGGTTGACACAGATAGATACATGCTTAATCATATGACTAGGGACATGGGCATGTCCAAAGAAAAATGCATTTTTGGTTTTACATAGAGCCAAACACGATCTGCATCTTGCCTGGCATAAGCTCGTGTCTAATGCCTACACACCTTGGAACATGCCCGTGTGCCTGGGTGTGTTCATAATAAAAACACAATTTTTCATTTAAATTTATCTCTCCCACTCTCATTCTTTCATTCTTTTATCTTCTCTCTTAATTTTCTCTCAATTCTCTCTGCCAATCTCTCTCAATTTCTTTAAAACTATCACTTACACACTTAATTTCTTTGAGTTTAGAATTTGAGATTGCATTTGGTTAGATCTTTTTGTAGTGTTCAGCATTTGTCTTCTTATTACCCCAAGGTATAATATCTTTAACTTTGTTTCTCTTTTCAAATCCATAAAGGCGAGATTGTTTGTTTCTCTTTTAATGGATGAATTTATTTGTGATTGAAATATTGTTTGTGATGGGTATTCAGGTTATCATGGTAATGAGTAATGGTTTTGGAATTGGGAGATGTGTGAGTTTTGGTGGGTTGATTGGATGTTATTTGTGCTTGATTGGTTGTGTTTGTCAATTTTGAGAGAGATGGTTGTTCTTGGGCTGTTATGTTGCCAAAATTTCTATATCTTAATTTAATTTTCTTTGTTTTCGATGGCATTTTCTCTATTTTGATGATCGATTAATTGTTTTATAGGATGCCTTCATATCACCCACCTAGTTCTTCACATTGTTCATCACCTCCCGTCAAAACATGATAAGGTGAGTCTAGTAGCACTCTGCCTCATCCACTAGTGACAGCTTCAGAGACCACCTTTATCATGAACCACCCATGTATATAGTTTGCCAAGGCTAAAGCTAGACAGAGGTTCGCCATATTAGCAAACAAATCATTTAAGCCCAGTCGAACGATTGATTAGGGGGCTATAGACATAGTGGGTTTATCTAAAGAACTATGCTAGTACCTCCACCAGCTGAGGTGGGAGGAGTTCTTTAAGATCTCAGAGGTGGCATACAGAGAGTTGACCCTGGAGTTCCTTTGTACACTCCACCTAGATAAGAAAAAGCTAAGTTGGTTAGACCAAGAGGTGATAAGATTTAAATTGGGCACCACCAGTGTTCATAGGAGCATAAATGAGTTTAGGGTCTAGTTAGGACTTTACTCAGTCTTGAAAGTTAATACACAAGAGTATCAATATACTTTGGTGGTTTTTTTAGATATGGTGACCGAGCCCATCAGAGCATGGCACAGTCTAGCATCGGGAGCTTTCAACTATGCCACCACCAGTTCCAAGGCCTCTCATCTTTCCTTGGTAAGTTTGGGAGTGGTTTATAATCTCTTTGCCTCCACCATTGCCAGCCATAGAGATAGCACAGGGGTGGTTAGTCTGCGAGATCTTTTCTTTTTACAATGCATGGTCAACCACTAGCGCTGCAACATCACCTACACACTCATCCACTACACGTATATAGAAGCCTGGAAGGGGTTGAGGGGTAGTTTATTTGGAGGGATGTATATGACCAAGTTCTCAAAGTCATTGGGGTTCTTTGCTACTCTTTCCCCAATGACTATAGATACGATACCGAGTCTTATTAGGTTGATGACTTTGAGGAGGATGGGCATCCTATAGATTGATGGTGGCCGATATTCCATTCGAGGTGTACCACTACCTGCAACTGATATTCTGGGACCTTTGGAACCCATCACTTTTGCTGACCTAGCTAGACCATTAGGCTTTGCACTGCTACCTCCTAATTTCCCTCCTTCAAGCTATCATGATTGGGTACACACCATTGGCGATCTGAAGGCAGAGGATCATAAGATGGTTGATTAGAGAGGTAGCTATGTTAAATACAGAGCAAGGTAGGGAGACTTGACCATTAGCAGCAGTAGTTTCATGAGCTATAGATTCAGATGATGAACCTGATATAGAAGCAACATTGATGCATCGAGGCTCGGTTGGATCATGAGGCTGAATATGGGAGATGGATGGAGCGCTTGATGATGGAGTTCTTTCAGTATTTGGGGTTCACCCCCTTCACACAACCACCTAAGTTACCACCACCTTCACCTCCGACGGATGAAATGAACCTATTGGAGTTGGTGATCCAGGTTCATTTGTACATGAGAATTAGTTTTCTTTTCTTTTCTTTTCTTTTCTTTTTATTTTTATTTTTATTTTCTCTTTATTTTCTTTCTTTTTTATTCATTTATGTTTTATTGTACTGTTGTTTTTATTTTATTCAACTTTATTTCATTGCCTTAGATATGTTATATAAATATTGGGGGACCACAGGAGGAATGTATGAGTCACTTAACTCTATTCACTTATTCATAAGTCATGTATTTGTCATTCCTTTTGAGCATATTAAAGAAAAACTTCAAGTGCATAGATCACATTCTGATTTGAAATTATTGCTCTAATTTAGTGCTAATTGAAAGAAATTGCAAGTATAAGCCCTAACAAGCTCAAAACCAAGATGGAACCCGGTCCATCAACCTCTAAATCTCCTAAGAGTGCCCCTAAAATGGCTATGACCAAACCATAACCTCTTATGCCTATCGTAGGGCTTTTCTAGCTGAAAATGAATACACTTTCACCTTAAAGGAGATAGTGGACATAGAGAAGGAGGAAAATGAGGCTAAAAATATGATGAGGGTTACTGCACTATCTAATGTTGAAAACAATGCAATACAGCATGAATCACCAACAAAGGAGAGGGGTAGCCCTATGAATGTGAAGATGGGTAGAGGGAGACCTATGAAAGAGAAGTAAAAAGTTAGTTTAGCCTAGTTTAGATTGAACTTGACTGTATGAACTAATGTAAATTCTAAGCTAGGCATATTTTGTAAGAGCAATGATTAGTTATCTATTAGGCATGTATTGTTATTTTTATGATCTATATTATTTTAGCTTTTTGTTTTTTATGAATGACTACCTCATGTAATTTTTGTCTTTGTTTATTAAAAGTGGCACATCTAATAATGACTTTATTCTTGAGACCAATATCAGGGTAGTACCCTTTTTCTCCTTTATTTCTATTTTCTTTATCTCTAACACCTTGAGGACAATGTGTTCAATAAGTGTGGGGGGATTGTTTAAGGTTATACATTATGAGTTAGTAAATTGAATTGAGATAATAGTATGAAGCAGAATTTACTCTCTTAATCAATGAATTTTCATTTAAATGACAATAACTTGCTGATGTGTTGTTTGATTGATTTAATCATCTATTAAAAATTGGATGTGATAGTCATGTTAGGGAGTTGGTTTGATAATTTGGAGTTTAAACTTTTGGTTAAATCTTTGTGCTTATTTAATTCCATGTGACCTTTGTTGAGATTTAGTAGAAACTCCTAATATCCTAGGAGCTTGATTATTTTTCTTGGAAAATGAAATAAGTTAAGTTAGATAAGCAAAAAGAGCTTTAAATTTTAATCTATTATGCTGTTCTTGACTTATTAAAATCTTAAAGTTGAGATTATGAATAGTGCTAGTAGCCATTTGAAATTGTGATTCTAGCCGTGTAATCGAGGGTCGGCATCACAAATGTTTACACTCCTATTAAAAGGCTAGTATGATAATTCAAATAAGGTCTTGCTCTAAAATTTAAAAAAAAAGAAAACCAAAGAAGTGGTCAAGTATCTAGGAGAAAATCTTTATAAATCTACATTGCTTTAACTTTTCTTGCTATGAAATAGTTTGCACAAATCTTTAGCTATGTAGTTTAGGCTCGAAAATTTGATATGAGGACTTTTTTATTAGACTATCATGTTTGAGAATTGGTAGTTAATTGAAAATTTCAAAGTTTTTGTGATTAGTGAGTTGTCCATTTTGATGATTTGTTTTGAAGTTGAGGGAGAAATTTTATTTCGAACTGCTATCTTGATTTAATTTGCTTGAGGACAAGCAAATGCTCAAGTGTGGGGGGATTTGATAAGTGCATATTTGATTAGATTTTGCCCCTTGTTCTTATTGTGTTTTATTATTAAATTGAGTTTAATTTATTTGTCAAGTGGTTTATCAGAGTCTTTTGAGGGAAATAGCTGATTTGGAGGACATGGATCAATTCATTTAGAAATTAAAAAGTTAAGGAGTGAATTTGGTAAATTTTGGGCAAGGACTAAAAGTTACGGAAGGTTACATGCCTAGGAACATGGGCGTGTATCAAGGTGTATTGAACAATCCTGCCTGTGTACCTAGATGTGTTGCAGCCTATATTGAAGAGTTAATTTTTGTACAAAGACAGACACCAACACACCCTAGAACATGGGCATGTTGAGAAAAAGTGCACATTTAAAAAGATGATTCAAAGAGAAAAGAAGGGAGTTTGATCTTTTCAGAGAGTTTTACTTTAGGAGAACTTTTTAAGAAGAAAGGAAGAGATCATAGCCAAAACAAGAGGGAAGAACAAGATTCGAGTGGATTTGAAGTGGGTGATTCAAGATCAAAGAGAAGATTTTTAAGAACTTATCTATGGATTGTTTAATTTTTCATTCCCTTCTTTCTTGTTCATTGTTCTTTAAATTTACTATGAACTAAACTCTATTTATCTAGATGGGATGAACTCTAGTTTTGATTGTATGGATTGAATGATTAGGTTTTCAATCAAATCATCATTGGATTGAGTTATATTCATAATTTATATTGATAAAATCTGATTGGCGATTGCTAGCTTTTTAATTTGATATTTGATTTCTTATCAAGGAATAGAGATACCCTTAATTTGATTTCATCACTCATGAATATTCGGGATTGCTTGGAACACTAGAGCTAGGTTTATAAAATCTTTTAGCTTTTAATTCCTTGATCTTAATGCTTTGCCTAACCTATTGAATAGGAAGAGATTCTATTTAATTTGCTTAGGAAAAAGGGGATGAATTCACTTGAGAAAGGTTTAATTCTACTTTTAGGATTGCCAACTTGATTTATTGTTTGATTTGATTGATTCCATAATTCATGAAATGCGTGAGGAGCTAAGGGGAGTTTCTATCTAGATAATCTACTCATTGATGTTTTTCCATTAATTTTGTCTATTTACTGCATTCAGTTAATATAGTTTAATTTTTGTTTTCATTGGAATTTATCCCACCTCTTTTATGCTATACTACTTGAATGATAGGTATACTTGCCTATAACTAGAGTATAATAGACTTAGAGTTTATTTAACCTGGTGGAAATATAAAAGTGGACATCATGATTAAATCACCACCATTCATCATTCCATATATATAAGTAAAAATATGTTCATTTCTTATCATTTTGCAAACTTTACACCAAAAACACAACTCTTACCAAAGTAGAATCCCTCATATTGTCTTCATTAGAGAAATATAGTTCAAGGCTTTCTAAGATAAGAAAAACATGCCCATCTCTTCTTTTATGTGTTCTAAGCATGAGATTAAAGTTTTAGTTGCAAATTTTCTTCATTTCCCCTATCTAAATGAATCAGCCAAATGAGAACAAACTAGGAAATATTTATTTTATATGTTCTTTAATTTAATGTGGGAATTGTGCTTGAGAATTAAAGGTTTAACAAGTGAAAACAAGTAAGGGAAGCAAAGAACTCACCTAAACATATCTATAGGGTAGGTTGAACCAAGAATTTGAGTTTATGAAGGAAGTGTTCTAAAATTTATTTGATATATTCTAAAGTTATTTTGGATAGAGAATAATGGTTTGGAAGTGTCAAATTGGTTTGAATAAGCTTAGTTCATCTCAAACAATTATAGGAAGCATAAACCAAAGTAAAAGGGGATTTTATATCTTAAAGGTATTTTTGATGTTTGAATGGTCATATGGACTTTATATCATGCTTATTTCATGATTTGATTATCAATTTGAGAATTAGATGAGAAATTATAGGGTTTTCCCAAATATTTCCTAAGTTGGACGATTGGGGTTTCATGAATTAGAATGATTCAAATGAAATTGTTTAATAGGAATTGGTTGTCTAAGTATTAATTTGAGGAATCTATGATTAATTTGGAGTTTGGATGAGAAATTGATGATTTTCCCCAAATTCTAGGGTTTGGGAGACAAATTGGAGATTTTGAGAATTAAACTTAAATCCGTGAAATTGAAGGGGCAATTAAGCTTAAGAATGGTGTAACATGATTTATATGATGTTAATTTTAAAATTCAATTAATAGAAATAATTTTCCTCAAATTTAATAAATTAGGTTCATTTATGGAATTGATAGGTGAAAGTGGAATTAATTCCATTGAATAATGGAAATTATTTAAATAGTTTCTAATTGAGTAATATGAAGTTGAAATGTGAAATTTGGAGGAAAGGAATTATTTTTCCTTGATGAATATATTTGGCCATTTAGAAAGCAACTAAGGGAAAATGTTAAAATTAGTAATATATATATATATATATATATATATATATATATATATATATATATATATATATATATATATATATAGTGTCTTGACCTTAAATTAATAAGTTAGTACTATAATGGACAACATAAAAAGTGTTAACAAAGTTGAGCTAAATTTAAACAAATGGCATAACAAGATAGTGATTAATGTGTAATTGAAATGCAAAATGTGTAGTGTTTAAAGATAAGGGCAATGACATTGTCCAAGAGTGCGAGGAGTACTACTAGCACTAAGATTAAACTTTAATAGGAGTAGAAAAGTTCAAGGTGAGTACTTAATAATATGATATGATTGGTAAGCATAATGCCCTTATGATATGGAGTAATATATTAGACCTTGTGCACTTGGTATAAGATTGTAGATAAGGTGAGAGTACCTAGGGTGAGAGTACCCAACCTCTATTAGGGGGAACGCCTAGCCGTAAGACTTAATTAGTCTTATGTAATGTGATATGTGTGAAGTGGGCAAGACTCAGGCCGCCACTCTTTTATTTATATTTGGGAAACATACCACTTCTATGAATTTATTATTTCTGCTAAAGATACTATTCCTATCCTAAATGAGAAATTGAATTCATAATGGCAAATTTGATTAAAAATGCTTTACTGTTACAATGAGCCTACCTTGATAATGACTTATATACTCACCTTATTTTGTGTTATTATATACTCACTGAGCTATGTCTTATCCCATAGTTGTTTAAAATTTTCAAGTCAGGATGACGAGCTAGTAAAGTAAATTGCAAGCCCTATTCTTCCGCTTGGAAATTGCTTTGCTAATTTTTATGTTTTGAGTTTTGTATATGTAACTTTGAAGACCAATACTCTAGAGCTCTATAGTTACTGAAGGTTTAATACTGATATGTTATCAAATTTATAAGTACTTTAAATTGTACTATAATTATTATTATGTTAGTGTATTAAGTAATGAATATATGGATGATGACATGAAATATGAAATGGGAAATCAAATGTGATAAATATGAAAATGGTATTAATGAGCATTTGGTAATTTGTAAAATGACAAAGACGTAGTTGGCAACAAGGAAAGGCAATTAGGTTTCGATCTTGGGATTAGGTTCAAAATAGTAAATGGTAAAGAATAATAAGTTGAATGGGGTTCTATGGGTTTAGGTGACTTTATGTCTCCTTATGTCCTAGGATTGTCACGGCTTGAAAAGTGGGTTGTGACAGTTATTTCTTTAACTTTTATTAGAAATTTTGTGAGTTATTAAAGCTTATTTAACTGTAATGGATGTGGCACAAACTTTGGTAAATGGCTCAAGATTTGCTTTTAGTGTAGGTTTAGTCACTTGTAAGGTCACAAAACACATATCAAAATTGCAGTGTCTCATCTTCAGCTACAAATGCCATGGTGTGTCCATCTAGACTCTAAAAAGAGCGTTAATCTAACATATTATTGGATTACTTTATTATTAAGAATCATGATTTAGTTGATTTAATATAGGTACCTAAGTCATAAAAAGGACTCTAGAGGTAATGGGTATTGATGGCTTTTTCCATAGAGTGAATTGAATCTCTACAAACCCACGAGGGGTCAGTGATTTGGTTGTGCTTATTCCAAAGAAGAATACTATAAGAAAATGTCAATAATTTTGAAATTTTGGGTTTTACCCATTGAAATTTCCAAGAAGAGAACCTCTGTATAATCAAATTGAAATTACCTGAACATCGATTAATTCAAATTAATCTTTCTTATTATTACTATAGATAGGCAGTTCCTTAAAAAAAAAGAATCTTAATTTTAAGAAAAAGATGAGAAAGAAGTCATTGAATTTACCTCTTTACAATTGGCAATCCAACTATTGTTTTTGATGGAGTTCAAGAAAGTTGATCTTTGCTCTTTATTATTGTGTCCTCTTTTACTCATCTAATTTTCTTTATGTTTTTACTCTTGCTATTTACTTTTATTATTTGCTCTTATCTAATGGGTGTGAAAAGAAACTTGTTTAGTCAAATCTACTTTTGTCAATTTAATGATATAATGTGGTTTAGAAAAAGTTCAAAATGTTAGAATCTCATTTGCAAATCAGTTATAATTCTACTTCTTCCAAGATAGTCATCTAACTTATTTGTAAATAGATTTAACATGAGTCCATTGATTGACTTGATGTCTGCCTTGGCCATTAGGTTGCTAAAATATTTTTAGATGTCTATTTAGAACTGTTTCACTTCACTTATCTAATCGATTGCATAATCTTTTTTTTTTCTTAAGTATTGATGATTTGACCTTAATTTTCAAAAACTATATTTTGTACTTAAGAAGTTCTTAAGAGAATTAACCTAATCTTTTGATACCTAAAGGATAGTCTATTACTAGACCTCCATTATTCACTAGCATAAATTACTCTTTATGGAAAAATATAATGAGACATTTCATCCAGTTGCCTAATATAGATGCCTAGAGAAATATAACCAATGGACCAAGAGTACTAAAAAAAAATTGCTGGGGAGTAACAAGTGCCTAATGAAGAATCAGAATACAATGATGCCAACTGGAGACTAATTCAACAAAATGCTAAAGCTAGGGGTATTCATGGTTTGATTTGGTCAATTTAGAGTAAATATTTCTAACCAAACTAATAAAATCGGTTTTTAAATTCTTCAAATCTTAACCAAACCAAGTAATATTAAAAAATCTCAAACCCAAACTATTTGAATTTGATTTGGATAATTGGTTTGGCCAATTTGACAAAATTAAAAAAAATAAATAAATTAAAATAAATTTGAAGAGATTATAGAAATTCAACAAACATTAAAATAAAATCATATTACCAAATATCAATCAACCTTATTAATACTATAAAAAAAATGCAAATTCCAAATTTGTACTTGAAGTGCTATAGCATAATAATAAAAAATTAAAATGAAATATCCCCCAAAAAGTTAGTAGGGATCAAAATAATAGATTAAAAATCTCTCAAAACATAGAAATTCATTAGATGTCTTCAGTTTCTTGAAAATTTAAAGCATAATTTACATATTAATAAAAAAAATGTAAAAAATGATATAGTCATATTATATTATTGATTCAGTTCAATTTAACTGGATTTTCATTTTTTAAACTAGAACTAAACTAAAAAATCGGTTTATAAAAATATTAAAACAGTAACCAACCATGAAACTACATAAATCATGGTTTTGGTTTAGACTAAATTGGGTCAATTGTGCAGCCTTAGCTAAGCCATAACTATCCTCCATTATGCTCTAGATCTAATGGACTACAATAGAGATCATTCTAAAAATCAGATAAAGAGATTTAGAATAGATTTGAGGTTATGTATGAAGGAACTAGTTAAGTTAAGGAGTCTAAAATCAATCTCCTATTGATTGAATATAAAATGTTCCAAATGAAGCATAATGAGACTGTTTCTAAGATGTGGAGTAGGTTCACTAATATACTGAACAAACTTAGATCTCTTGGCAAAGACTTCGCTGAAACCGAACAACTTAAGAGCCTTTTGAGATCATTACTAAAAGCTTGGGAATCTAAAGTCACTGAGCTAACGGAAACATAAGATTTTAATGTCTACACTTATGATAAGCTGGTTAGTTCTTTGTTGACTTATAAAGTGATGATCTCAAAATGTCAACTAGATAAGAATCCAAACTTAGTTGACAAGAAGAAGAAAGGGATTGCCCTAGTAGCAAACTCAAATGATGATAGCTCCAGCATAGATAGAGATGAAGAAATGGCAGTTTTAGTAAAGAATATGAAAAAAATTTTCAAGAAAGGTGGAAGGAAATCTATAAGACCATTCAAAAATACCGCCTCATCTAAAATGAAGAATGCTAAAAAGGAGGTGTTTGATGTCATTTGTTATGAATACAACAAACCTAGTCACATCAAGCCTAATTGTCCATTGCTGAAAAAGAAGAAAAAGAAAATGGAAGTGAAGCATCAACATTAGATGATGAAAAAAATCAACAAGGGAGAAATAGTTAACATGTATTTGATGGCTAAGACAAACAACCAAAAGGATATAGAGTTAAAATAAGAAAACTAGATAGAGCTTTAAGTATATAATAGATTACGACATACCTCTAACCCTAAAAGACCCAATCTTAGTTAGGTACCTAAATCTAAGTAATTCATGTAGGTATGCCTAAGGAGCAAGCAGGGATTACACAGCTGGAATATTGACAACACTATATATTGGCAACACTATATATTGATAACACTAGCTCTAGGCACATGAATGGAAACTCCTCCAAGTTCTCAAGTTTTAAAGAAATTGATGGAAGATTTGTAAAGTATGGGGATAAGAGTCAAGGTAAAATCATAGGCAAAGGTACAATCAATTGAAAACTACTTGTTGAAGATGTTTCACTTATAGATGTATTAAAATACAATTTGCTAAGTGTTAGTCAACTATGTAATAAAAACAAAAGAGTTATATTTGAGTCCACTCACTGTGAGGTACAATCAATCTAATAGTCACACTTTGTTTATTGGACTAAGGATGAGTAATGTTTATATAGTTGACTTGAACAAATGCAATTTATCTGAAAGATGTTTAATTTCAGTAAAGGAAAATAGCTGGCTCTAGTATAGACATCTAGGTTATGCTAATATGCATTTAACATCTAAATTGTCAAAGAATGATTTATTTTCAAGTTTACCAAAGCTTAAGTCTAAAAAGGATCATATATCTGTGAACCCTAAAAAATGCACCTCTAGTGGACCGTCTTTTAGTTATGAATCCACAGAATCAAACAGAGTTTGAATCAGAGCTGAAACGGGCTCGAAACGGCCAGAAACGGATTGAGCCGTGCGAGTGGCACTGGGGGGCACATTTTCTGTGCCGCCCAGGAGGTGGTATGCATCCCATGCCGTCAGAATCATGGCCGTGCCACCTACGCGGCATCAATGTGATGCCGGCAGTCCGGCGGCGCACCGGCCGTGCTGCCCCTGCCGTCGGTGCCGCGTCGACGCCGCCCCTACCGTCGGCGCTGCGCCAACGCTGCCGTCCGTACTGCCAGCTTCTCCTCTGGTAGCTCTATAAATAGGAGCTTCCTCGAGCCTCATTTGGCATGATTTTCAACAAATTCTCAAGCATTTTAGAGCATTTCAAAGCAATTGAGGCATATTTCAAAGCATATTTTCGTTCTTATACTCACACATTTGCTGCTTCTAGATCCAAATTCCAAGCTTCCTTTGAATTCAAGGTGGAGTTAAGATCCAGAGTAAAACTAGTTCCATTCGTTCGAAAGCCACGAAAAACAAAGGTATAATCCCTTTCCTATTTTAAAATTCTAAATTCAGATCTAGAATTCTCTTTAGGTCTAAAACTGAAAAGATCTAAAACTTATTAATTTAAGAATCAGAATTAAGTTAATAAGCAAACCAACACATTTTTAAAACCCCTCCTTCGCAAGAAGGGAGAACTGCGTGGGGTTTGATTCCTATTCCATAGGATACGCAGGCTACCATTCTGAAGGGCATCAACTCCAAAGTCTTTTACCAATGTTTAGTCCTTTTTTTTATTTTAATTTATTTTAATTAATCCTTTGTTTATGATTTCTATTTTAGTTTATTTTGAGGAATGTGTGCTTTTCTTAGTACCCATAAAGGCTGGAGGAAAGATCCCCTTTATTTCATTTGTTTGGATATTGTAATAATTAAGTAGGATTTATTTTGCCTATTTATTTATTATTGTCATTCCATCATATTATATATCTGTTCATTCATCATTATATTCCTGTTTATGCATACACAAAAATTCATTTTTCAAGAGTTATTTTGCATTTTTAGCCAAACTAAAGAAAATGCATTTTCTTAACTGTGTAATTACCAAAACCTGATCCCCGAGCCCTCCTTGGTCACTCGCAGATTGGTGCATTTTCCATTGGGATAAAATCAAAACATTTTTGGAGTCAATCAATTTGGGTTTTTCTTTAATTTTCCCAATTAAAATAAATAAATTAAAGTGGCAACTCACTTTTCAACCTTCAAAATCACAAAAATCAATTTTCTAAACTCACAGCGAGTTCCAATCGTGGAGTTTCTCCCGAAGAGCATTTCAATCCCTCGGTAGATCGGACCAGTACTCAGGCGAGGCCTCATTGTTGGCGACTCCACTGGGGACATAAAATCTTTTTCAAATAAAAGATAAAGTGGATTACTTTTGGTATAATACCAAGTTTGGCTTTAAAAGCAAAATAACTCTTTCATGCATCACTTCATCAGACTCATTGTCCAAAAAACCCTAGTTTCCTAGGAAAACAAAGGATATAAAGTAACATTGAGTGGGCAACCTTCCTTAGGTCTGCTTGTCGATAGTGAAATCATCTAGCCCATGACATATCATCTAATCCTTTTAGAGGTGTAACGAGTATGCACGTACCACTGAACCCACGCGAGGCTCCTTGTCTCACATGTGGTTAGGTATATCACATCTCTAGTGTGATGGGTTCCCTTCAAACCACCCTAACCCTTTCATGTAAAGACTCATAGAACCTTCCTTTAGGGTTGTATGTACCGCAATATTGAAACATGGTATGAAATTATCATGAAACCTTTTTCATTCATGCATACAGGCATGTATGCATAAAACCTTACAAAGTTGGAGAGTCTTAATTCCACTCAAACACTGCTAGTCCTAAAAGCCCATGTCAACCCATGGTCCCAAATACTGATATATTCCATGATCTTTATTCCATACCTAAGCTAGAAACTGACCCAGCCTTATTTCTCTATCCTAAAGGTTGAAAAGATGTCTATTGCCAGAGAAAAGACCACTACCACCAGGGCTGATGAGATCTTTGATGAGCTATTTTCCAAACTCTCTGAACATCAAGAGACCATCATGAAAATGCAGGAAGCCCTTTTCCAAGACATGTTGAGGGCCCAAAGGAGGGCTATCATGGAGGATGTCCGTACCATGCTAGAACAGACCTCTCTGGCCCAAAACCCCACTGAGCCAAAATCATTCAAACCTGACCCGAAACCCACCTATTATCCTGTCTATGGATCCATTTCCAAAGTTGTATCCAAAGACAAAGAAACTGCAAACACTGATACCATCCCACCACTACCAGTCCCATCACCAAAGTTCCTCAAGAATAACTCACCAACAAAAAATATCACTTCTACCTCTACCTCCTAACCTGTGGATCCTTTCCAAAGGAAGGAGGTTAATCCTGAGATTAAAGCCTGCATGGAAAAGATGGAGCGAATGGAGAAGATGCTATTAGGGATGAAGAAGAAAGAGGATTTGATTGATACAGAATCCTTAAGCTTATTCCCTGATGCAAGGGTTCCTCCTAGATTCAGGATACCTGAGTTTGACAAATTTGATGGGACTACCTGCCCCAAGACCCACTTCAAAGTCTATGTGGGAGCTATGCAGCCATTGGGTGTGGATAATCAACTTTTAGCCCAATTATTTCAACAATCACTGACCAGAACAGCTGTGAAGTGGTTTGTGGATTTGGATGTCACCAAGAAACGAACCTGGGAAGACATCTGCAATATTTTTGTTCAGCAGTATCACTACAATATCGAGGTCGATGTAATTAGAAGAGACCGCAAGACCACCAAACAAAATGCTAAGGAATCCTTCTCCTCGTTCCTTACGAGGTGGAGGAAGAAGGCTTCTCAAATGGTAAACCGACCTTCTGAAAATGAGCAAATTGACATAATTGTCAAGAACCTCTTGCCAGTTTACCAAGAAAGGCTACAGACTCAGTACTTGCCTTCATTCAAAGCCCTAATTGCCACTGCTTCAAAAATTGAAGATTTGATCCAGAGTGGTCAGATCAAAGAAGACACTACATCGGGGTCAAGGTATAAGAGACCCACTCATCAGGGTAATGTCACTTCCTCAATGAATCAGAAAGGGGGGGAAGTTAATATTATGACTATTAAGAAGCCTATCTGGATCAAAAGGAGGTAGTTTTCTGATCTTGGGGGTGTGCCTATGAGTATCATTCTAAAGAAGCTGCTTGAGGGAAATATGGTAAAACTTCTGGATCCAAAACCAATCCCCAATCCACTTCCCAAAAATTACAACCCACATGAGAGGTGCGATTATCATTAAGGACCTGGGCATAAAATAGATGTGTGCAAGGCCCTTAGACACAGAATCTAGGATCTCATTGACTCCAATGACCTGATTCCCTTAAAAGCCCGACCCAACATCAACACCAACCCTTTGCCTAACCACACAGTTAATGCTATAGACAATGGTAAGGGAGTTGACCCCATCTCCTTGATAGAGTCAAATCCTAGTTATTATTGTGTCTTAGACCTCTCTAACCTAGTTGAGGAGATTGATGCCATCACCAGAAGTGGCAGAATTATCTAGAACCAATCAACCCCAAACACTCAACCTACCCAACCCATTTCTGCACCTACCAATAAATTGAAAGGGATTCTTGAACCAGACGAAGATCCCATTCTTAAACAACTCAAGAAGACACAAGCCAATGTTTCAATTTGGAGTTTGATCCAATCTTCATATCCTCATCGCCAAGCTCTTTGCAAGGTGCTAAATCAATGCCAAGCTCCAATTGACATCACACCAAAAAACCTTGTGGCTTCTATTACCTCTGCCGCTAAAGGGGTGTCTATCACTTTTGGAGAAATTGACATTCCAGAAGGAGATCCCAACCATAATAATGCCCTTTACATCATAGTGGTTACACGGGAAAAGACTGTGCCAATGGTCCTCATTGATAATGGTTTAGCTCTGAATGTGTGCCCTCTGAAAGTGGCAAGCTGTTTAGGATTGGAGTTTACTGATTTTACCCCTTCAGATCATATTGTAAGGGCATATGATAACAGCAAGAGGGAGGTCCTTGGAGTAGCCATCATTAATGTAACTATTGGGCTAACATCTTTCACCATACCATTCCAAGTTATTGATGTACCGTCTTGTTTTAACCTATTACTAGGGAGCACCTGGATCTACCAAGCAAAGGCTATCCCTTCTTCCTTACACTAGAAAGTCAAATTCCCTTTCAAAAATGGGATCGTGACTATAAAAGGGGACATGCATGGAAGACCGGACATTCCAAGCTCTGTTCCTATTCTCGAGATTCAGCCTGAGCTATCCTCTTATCCACTTTCGGGTTTCTTCTTCATATAGTACATTGAAGGTGATGAGGGTTTGGGAAAAAGCCAACAGGGATTGAAATCTTTCCTGGATTATCCAGTGGCAACACCACCATTTGGGCTAGGGTACAAGCCCACTGATGAAGATATGGAAGAAATGGAAAATCGGGCCAAAGACTAAATAGCAGCCCTTAAGAGAGGCTTGAGATAGAAGATTATGAACCAATCTATATGCTCAATCAAGATTGGGAAGAGAACATGGAGGCCAGTCTCTTTGATGAAGTATCCATGCTCGCTGTTGAGGAGGAGAAAACTGACCCTTCCACCTTAATTTAGCCCATCGAGACCGAGCTGCAAAATTGGTCCTTTGAGGAGAGCCCCTTCTATCTATCTGAACCAGAGTCCATACCTGAGTCAGAGTCCCAGTCTGAGATAGATTCATCTTCTGAATCTGAGTCTATCTCTTCTATTTCTTCTGTTGATGATGTAATTGACCTTAAGGGTCTCACTTTTTGGTTTGATGTAAATCGGGACATATCCCCATTTGAACTCAATAAAAATCAAACTCTTTTCTCTTACGATTCTGTGTCTCCATTTTTCTTTGATGTTCCAACTTTTAAATCTGACTTAAATAAGACATCAAGTAAAAATAAAATAAATGAAATAAAAGATGACACAATTAAAGAGCCCATCAATGTTGGCACTCATGACATATAAAAAATTACATACATTGCATCTGCATGCATAGATAGGGATCATATTTAAAGGATGATCAGAGAATTTCAAGACTGTTTTGCATAGCAACCGAAAGACATGACAGGGTTGGATCCAAGCATCGCAGTTCATAAAATCCTAGTTTATCCAGGTGCTAAGCCTATCAAGCAGAAGTTGAGAAGACTCAAGACAGAATGGTCTATTCCAATCAAAGAAGAAATTGCCAAGCTACTGGATCACAATTTTATTGAGCCCATCAATTATCCATCCTAGCTGGCTAACATTGTGCCAGTTCCCAAGAAAGATGGCAAAGTCAGAATGTGTGTGGATTACAGGGATCTGAATAAAGCCTGTCCCAAGGATGATTTTCCCTTGCCTCACATTGATTTGTTGGTAGACCGCATGGCAGGTTTTGAATTGGTTTCCTTAACCGACCTGGCTGCAGGGTATAATCAGATAATGGTTCATCCTCCTGACAAAGAGAAGATAACTTTTATTATCGAATAGGGCACCTATTGCTACCGGGTTATGCCATTTGGGCTTAAAAATGCTAGAGTAACCTACCAGAGGATGGCAACTACCATTTTCCATGACATGATGCATAAGGAAATTAAAGTTTATGTGGATGACATGGTAATCAAAGGCACCACTGTTGAAAACCATTCAGAGGCATTAAGGTGATTCTTCCTTAGACTTCACAAATACAATCTCAAACTCAATCCTGCCAAATGTGTCTTCGGAGCCTCATCTGGAGTGTTCCTAGGTCATATGGTTAGCAAGAAGGGTATAGAAGTGGACCCTGCTAAGTCGAAGGCAATTCTGGAAATGCCACCTCTAAAAATAGAAAAGGAGATCAGAGGTTTCCTAGGACGGCTGCAATACATTAGTCGATTCATCAATCAGTTGGCTGATGTATATGGTCCTATCTTCAAACTACTCAGAAAAGGAGCCTCAAAGCAATGGAATGATGACTGTCAAAGAGCCTTTGACCAGATCAAACAGTACTTACTAAACCCATCGGTTTTACAGCATCTAAGGTTTGGAAAGCCCTTGTTGCTTTATCTATCAGTAACGGATGAAGCAATGGGGGCAATGCTTGCCTAAAATGCCCTAGACTCCAGCAAGGAGAATGCAATTTATTACCTGAGCAAGAGGATGCTATCCCATGAGCTCAAGTACAGTTTTACAGAAAAGCTGTGCCTTGGTTTGGTATGGGTCTGCCACAAGCTGCAACACTACCTTTGATCCTTTACAACTCATGTTCTTGTTGATAAGAGCCCTTTGAAATTCCTTATGGAGAAGCCGGTTCTTGATAGTAAGATGGCAAGGTGGATGGCTGTATTAGCTGCATATGATCTAAAATACGTGCAACAAAAAGCAGTAAAGGGTAGCATAGTGGCTGATCAATTAGCTGTAGCTCCAGTAGATAATCATTGGGTTGAGCCTGAATTTCCCGATGAAGACATCCTGACAATTGACACTAAAGTTTGGAAGCTTTACTTTGATGGGGCATCTAACAACAAAGGATATGGTACTGGTATTGTATTCATTATACCATGTGGGGAAAACTTACCTATTGCCATCAAGTTGAACTTCGAGGTGATAAATAATGAAGCAGAATATAAGGCATGCATTTGTGCTCTTGAGGCAACAATAAAGCTCAGAATCAAATGCCTTGAAATTTATAGGGATTCGAATTTGATAGTTTCCCAAGCCTTGGGAAAGTGGAAGATCAGAGAAGAGCATTTGGTTCCTTACCATAAGCACTTAAATGAACTAGCAGCTAGCTTTCATGAGCTGTCTTTCCATTATCTTCCAAGGATGAAGAACAGATTTGCTGATGCTTTGGCAACACTTGCTTCTATGCTTGATATAAGCGACGTTTCATAATCAGACTAGTTACAGTTGAAGTTAAGCATGAGTCAGACTGTGTAGCTCATTGTCTAAATGTACAAGCGACTGATAGCAAACCATGGTTTTGGGATATCTTCAACTACATCAAGAATGGACTCTATCCTGAAGGAGCCTCTAAGATTGAAAAGAGGACTTTAATACAATTGTCCAAGAGTTTCATTCCAAACGGGGAAGTACTCTACAAGCAGACTTGGGATAACATCCATCTGAGATGTGTCACTGAAGTAGAAGCTCAACAAATCATGGAATAGATACATGGTGGCAATGAAGGTCCACACATGAACAGAATTGCTCTAGCCCACAAGATCATGAATCAGGGTTACTTCTGGCTTATTATGAATCAAGATTGCGCAAGATATGTTCAGAGGTGCCATAAGTGCCAGATCTACGCAAAACTTCAGAAGAAGCCTCCTGTACCTCTATCTCCTATCACCATGCCTTGGCCATTTGTAACTTGGGGCCTAGATGTCATTAGCAAGATAAGCCCGAAGTCTTCCGGCAAACACAAGTTCATTCTAGTGGCTATTGACTATTTCTTTAAATGGGTTGAAGCTGCACCTTACCAGGTATTGGACTCCAAACGAGAAGCCCAATTTATTCGTGCTAACATCCTTTGTAGGTATGAGGTCCCTTTTGAGATCATTATTGATAATGGATCTCACTTCCAAAAAGAAGTTGCTCTGCTATTACAGAAGGAGAAAATTCAACACCACAAGTCTTCTCCATACAAACCTCAGACAAACGGCGTAGTTGAAGCTGCAAACAAGACTCTGAAAAGTATACTGCAAAAGATGGCTGACAACCATAAGGATTGGCACCTGCATTTGCCATATGCCTTATGGGGATACAGAACAATAGTATGTAATCCAACTGGTGCTACACCTTACTCTTTGGTGTATGGGATGGAAGCCGTCCTACCAATCGAGGTAGAAATCAAGTCAGCTCACATTCTGAGGGAGAGCCAGTTGGACGAAGTGGAATGGGCAAAAGGTTACCATAACCAACTTATAGCCATTAACAAAAAAAGAATGGATGTCTTATATCAGATGGAAGGTTATCAACAGAAACTGGCTCGACATTTCGATAAGAGAGTCAGGGACAGAGGATTGCAAGAGGGTCATCTTATTTTGAAAGAAATAAGAGCACCTGTTCATGATCCAAGGGGGAAATTCAGACCAAACTGGAGTGGTCCATTTCTGATTAAGAAGATCTTATCTAGAGGAGCTGCAATCTTGACAGACTTGGATGGCATAGAATTTGCTAGCCCGTGCAACCTGGATCAACTCAAGAGATACTTTGCATAAAACATCCTTGTAACTCATGCATAGCATTTGCAAACATTGTAAAACCATGATCAACATTCACATTCTTTTCCTCAAAGTCAGAACTACGTGGACCTGATTCTCCATAAAGAGGAAAAAAGGAATAAAAATCATAAGTCATTGTAAGGAGATACGTAGGCAGCCCATGTGGGTTCGGTCCAACTCATCAAATACATTTTCATTTTCACAATCATTCGCCTTTTAATTGTGTCACTAAAAAATGAAATGAAAAATAAAAAGCTCGCTAAGTCGAAAATCCGAAAAGGCGGCTTAGGCAAAAATTAGAGCAGCAAAAGAGATGATGTTTTATTTTATCTCATTTAAACTTTGGAACATTTAAAAGAAAATACAGACATGGTCAAAAATTTGTCCTAAAACAATAATCATGTCTCTTCTTCTATATCCTCAGGAATAGTAGCTCTTTTAGCCTTCTCTGATTTCCAGGAGTTGGCTATCCACCAATCAATATACTGCGTGGATTTACCGTTTTGGTCAGCAGGGCAAACAGCATGAAAACCCCTTACCCATCCATTTCTCACAGCTCGAGCTACAGTCTCGGTAATTAAAATAGACTCGAATAGAGCGCCATCTGGGGGCACACCTTGACTGTGTTCCATTTGACTCATAACCCTAGTAGCCTGGTAAAAGGTCACCATTCTCAACCCCAGCAGATAAACTATTTTGTAGCCAAAACTCATGGTCATGAATCTTCTGATTTTGTACCATGCACATCTCCACAGCAGGTCGTCAGAGTCCAGCTCCATCAACCATTTTGTCCATTCTTTCTCGGAATCCTATTCTATCACAATGGTCCGAGTTCTATACCAAGAAGCAGAATAATCCATCTTGGTGGGAGGTCCAATTATTCGGAGATGATCTCTTAGCCAAATCTGAAAAAAGTACAGAAGAGGTAAGTATAAATACAGAAAATAGTTGAACTGAAATACAGAAGTCAGAATTCAACTAACTTGAAGAATAATAGGGCTAATTGACCACAGCCCACCGAAAGTGCAAGATCTGTCCAAACTCATAATGGTCTCAGCCAACACTATGGCTGCAATAGATCTCCCCTCTTCCATTTGCGGAATCAGCTCAGTAACTCTAGCATCGCCCCAGCCAGTAAGGCTCACGAAAATGTATCCAGCAGTTAGACAGAAGGATAAAGCTCGCATCTCAAATGGAACCACCCATCATCCTCAAAGTCTTTAGGATCATAGAATTCTGCTATCACAACATTCAGATCTACCTAGTCATCCACCACCATGGGACTAGCAGCCTCAGTGCTCAAATCAAAAAGCCCTTTAAAGGAGTTGAAATATCCTACCTTCTCTACAGGAGTAGCCAGCATAGCCTCTAGATCAGACCCAAGCAGTCCATATGGCTCAAGACACAGACGGACAACCTCCTGATTAATTAGATAAATGCGGACCAGCTCCATGACACTACGGCCACCTCGGGGCCTTAAATTTATCCTCTGTAATTTTTGTAAAAAAAAAAAAATTAATATATATTATTATCAGAATTCTTACTGACTGTGCAGGAAAAGGAAAGCATACCTGAAGAGTTCCAGTGAAGCTGATGTGCTGCTCCGGCTCCTTTAGCAATATCTCTGAATTTTCAGCTCCCGCTGCTGGCTGATTGAAGATATCCATAAGGAGAAAGTAAAAAGAGAGAAAGTAAAATTTGAGAGAAGAAAAGTAAAAGCTAGAGAGAGAGAAAAGAAGAAAGAGAGAGAAAATGAAGTTATGAGAAAGAGTGAAGGAAGTTAAGCTTTATATAGAAGTGGAGGTGGGCCCCCCATCATAACATCTTTTTCACTTTTTTGATTCGCAGGTCCAAGTGGTTTTGCCGTAACAAGCTCATTTTAAATCGAAATTCAGTGCCGTCCAAAGCAGTGAATCCATTGGATTTTTATCCATCTCTCAAAATAGACGGGGTCTCGGTCGGAGTTCAGAATCTCCTGCAATTGCAGAAAAACTAAAAATTCAAAAATAGCTTGAAAATTGGAAAATAGTCCAAACCAAATCAGAATAGCCAGAAATTAGACATGAAGCTCTTTCATAAATCCCAATACTGAAAGGGACATTCAGAATTCTTGGAATGGCATCCTAAGCCCTCCGGTTCACACTTATCAGATTCGGCCTCTCTCTAGCCAAATCAGATAAGGGGGCAGCTGTGAACCCTAAAAAATGCACCTCCAGTGGTGTTGAAACGGGCCCGAAATGGCCAAAAATGGATTGAGCCGTGTGAGTGGCACTAGGGGGCACATTTTTCATGCCGCCCAGGAGGCGGCACGCATCCCGTGCCGCTGGAATCATGGCCATGCTGCCTGCGCAGCATCAATGTGATGCTGGCAGTCCGGCGGCACGCCAGCCGGTGCGTCGGTCGTGCCACCCCTACCGCCGACGCCGCTGTCCATACCGCCGGCTTCTCCTCTAGCAGCCCTATAAATAGGAGCTTTCTCCAGCCTCATTTGGCATGATTTCCAACAAATTCTAAAGCATTCTAGAGCATTTCAAAGCAATTGAGGCATATTTTCGTTCTTATACTCACACATTTGCTGCTTCTAGATCTAGATTCCAAGCTTCCTTTGAATTCAAGGTGGAGTTGAGATCTAGAGTAAAACTAGTTCCATTCATTCGAAAGCCATGAAAAATAAAGGTATAATCCCTTTCCTATTTTAAAATTCTAAATTCAAATCTAGAATTCTCTTTAGGTCTAAAACTGAAAAGATCTAAAAATTATTAATTTAAGAATCAGAATTAAGTTAATAAGCAAACCAACACATTTTTAAAACCCCTCCTTTGCAAAAGGGAGAACTGCGTGGGGTTTGATTCCTATTCGATAGGATATGCAAGCTGCTATTCTGAAGAGCATCAACTCCAAAGTCTTTTTACCAATGTTTAGTCCTTTTTTTATTTTAATTTATTTTAATTAATCCTTTGTTTATGATTTCTATTTTAGTTTATTTTGGGGAATGTGTGCTTTTCCTAGTACTCATAAGGGCTGGAGGAAAGATCCCCTTTATTTCATTTGTTTTGATATTGTAATAATTAAGTAGGATTTATTTTGCCTATTTATTTATTATTGTCATTCCATCATATTATATATCTGTTCATTCATCATTATATTCCTGTTCATGCATACACAAAAATTCATTTTTTAAGAGTTATTTTGCATTTTTAGCCAAACTAAAGAAAATACATTTTCTTAACTGTGTAATTACCAAAACCTGATCCCCGAGCCCTCCTTGGTCACTCGTGGATTGGTGCATTTTCCATTGGGATAAAATCAAAATATTTTTGGAGTCAATCAATTTGGGTTTTTCTTTAATTTTCCCAATTAAAATAAATAAATTAAAGTGGTGACTCACTTTTCAACTGTCACATTACAAAAAATCAATTTTCCAAACTCACAACGAGTTTCAATCATGGAGTTTTTCCCGAAGAGCATTTTGATCCCTCGGCAGATCGGACCGATGCTCGGGCGAGGCCTCACAATATCTGATGCATGTCAAAAGGGTAAACAAATTAGATCTTCATTTAAACTTAAGGTTTACATTTCAATTACTAAGCTTATAGAGTTATTGCATTTAGATCTATTTAGGCCTATTACACCTAGAAGTCTATGAGTTAGAGTTATACATTTGCCATAGTGGATGATTTCTATAGATTTACATAAGTGTTACCTTTATCTCCAAAAATGATGTATGTGATTCTTTTGTTAGTTTTTGCAAGAAAGAGCAAAATCAAAAAGGGCATACCATTACATCAATTAGAAGTTACCATGGAAGGGAGATGGAAATATCCGTAACTTCTCTGCACCTAGAATGCTATAATAGAATGGGGTAGTTGAGAGAAGGAACAAGACTACAAAAAAGATGGTTAGGACAATGTTAAATGAAAGAAATTTGCCTAAGTACTTTTGGGCAAAGGCTATTGATACAACCTGTTATATCCTGAATAGATTGCTAATGAAATCTATCCTAGGAAAAACCCCCTATGAGATATAAAAAGGTAGGAAGCCCAATCTATCAAACTTTCATGCCTTTAGATGTAAATGTTTTATATTGAATAATAAGAAAGATTATCTTAGAATATTCGATTCTAAATCATATGAGGTATCTTCTTAGTTACTTATTTAATAATAAGGCATATAGAATATTTAACAAAAGAACACTTTTTATAGAGGAATCTATACATGTGATATTTGATAAATCTAACTATGAATTGAAAGAAAAAGATATATATGATGCATTAGATGAGAAGCTCAACACTAAAGATAAAGCATATGAGAATAGTACATATGACAATGATGAAAGAGAATTGGATCTTAAGCAGTTAGATAACCAATTTAATCAGAATGCTAATTTGCCAAAAGACTGGAAATTTCATAAAAATCATCCTAAAGAGAATATCCTTGACAGTCCCTTATAAGGGAGAATGACAACAACAAATTATGAAATCTTTGCATAAATGTAGCTTTTATATCTCAAATTGAACCTAAGGCATTGAATAAGCCTAGTTAGATAAGAATTGGATTCTAGCAACGCAAGAAGAGTTGAATTAGTTTGAAAGGAATAAGGTATGGTGATTGGTGCTTAAACTTAAGGATTAAAGTATAATCGGCACAAAATGCATTTCTAGGAATAAATTAGATGAGAAAAGTGATGTAATTAGAAACAAAGCACTTTTAGTTGTCAAAGGCTACAACTAAGAGGAAGGAATTGATTTTGGTGAGACCTTTGCTCCTGTTGCTAGACCTAAAGCAATAAATGGATTAGAAAGAGGCTCCTAAAGTTTGGTATAAACAATTAATTTTTATTATAAAAAGGATTTTCAAGAGGAAAAGTAGACACCACCCTTTTCATAAAAAACATGCTTATGATATTATTGTGCAAATACATATAGATGATATATTTTTTTTTTGGGTCTATTAATGCTTTGTTGCATGAGAATTTTGCTAAGGATATGCAGTGCTAATTTGAGATGAGTCTCATAGGTGAACTAAGCTTTTTCCTTATATTGCAAATTAATTAAGCTAAAGATGGTATCTTCATATATTAATCTAAGTACCCTAGGGAGCTAATCAAAAAGTTTAAATTCAGTAACCTAAAAAGCATGGGAACTCTAATAAGTCTAGCAACTAAAATGGAAAATGATGAAAAAAGGAAAACCAATTAACTTAAAGATGAATAGAGGAATGATTGGATCACTACTTTACCAATAGACAAGACATCCAATTCATCATATGCTTATGTATAGGATTCTAGTCATGTCCTAAGGAATCTCATCTAAAAGCTGCAAAAAGAACATTTAGATATCTTATTGGGACAACTAACTTGGGTTTATAGTATCTAAAGTGTAATAAAGTGAAATTCGTATGAGCTAGTTGGCTACGATGATACTGACTATAATCAAAGTGTAATAAATAGAAAAAACACTTCAGGAATGTGTCAATTCTTAGGATACTCATTAATTCCTAGTTCACTAAGAAGCAATCATATGTAGCCTTATATACTGGAGGCAGAATACATCTTAGTTGAAAGTTTTGTAGCACAAATCCTATGAATGAAGCAACAATTAGAAGACCATAGACTAAAGTTTGATGATATCCTAATAAGATGTGACAACATGAGTGCGATTAATTTAACCAAAAATCATGTGCAACACTCAAGAACTAAACATATTGAAATCAGACATCTCTTCATCGGAGACCATGTATAAAATGCTATGTATACATTTTGTCTAGGTTGTATACATATCATTGACTTTAATTCTTATGCATTTTAGGCTTACTGTTCATAGGACTCATTTATGTTAAAATGGTTTTAGTTGTCTAAAGTTCATCAATGGCTTTTAAAAATCAAGTGTGAAAATTAGAAGAGTCAGAAAGCATATTTTTAGTTGGTTTATTTGAAGTAATTTGACCTATCTTTTTATGTTATTTAATTTGTTCCTTTGTTGCATACACCTTTACAAAATTTTTCTGAAGCAAAAAGAACAAACAAAAATCTAGAAAATACATTTATTGAGGAGAGAGAAAAGCTACCAAGAATTTGATTTATGTTAGACTTTATATGGATAACTTAGCTTTAACAATTTTTATTTGAATTGTAAAACCTTATCTGTTACCACTTAGAGCTTAAATAGTAAGGGCATTTAGGTAAAATACTTAACCTAATTACCCACTATAAAATGATCTTTTTCATCGACTTAAACCCTAAAAGACCTTCTTTCTTCTCTCATCCTTATCTTTGGTCCTTTAATATCAAAATTATATGTCTTCCTTTCACATCAGTATTGATTAACCCAAAACTCATCACCATTCAAATGTACAAACCTCACACCATGGCCTGTGATAAGCGAAAGGAGTCAAGCACTTCTAAGGACTTAAATGGCACTAGCAAAAAGTAAAAAACTCAGAATGAGACTCTCTTGACGAAGACTGAACAAAAAACTAAGAAATCAACCATACCATCATTGGAATTGGGGTCAAGAACATATAAACTCATTCAACCTAGGGTATTTAACTAGAAAGTATTTGGGGATGAAAAATATAAGTTTAGAAGTTGGTTTCAGTTTCAAGGTTAGACTAAATTTATGGAACTAAAAGAAAAATACTATGAAAACCTTACGTTTAATTTTTACAAGTCAATTCAAAGAATTAACAGTGATTATGCATATGTAAAGTTAGGAAATGATGTCTATAAGATCTTTGCAAAAATGATTGGTGAGGCTTATGGGTTGTTTAATGATGGAACAAGAATAGTTAAGTCTCAAGATGAGAAGAATGTCAAGGGGTTTGATGGTAAACTATTCTTGAAGGAGTCATATAAAGGAAACAAAGGAACATAATAGACCACCAACTATGGTAAACATGGAAGATTTCTCCATAAATTCTTGACTTACTACATCTTACCAAAGAGTGGAAGCTATGATTATATGAGTGATATTGAGTTATGCCTCATGTGGGATGCCATACAGGATAGTGATGACCCCTTTATTTAGACATCTTAGACTAATTCTAGATGGTGGAGTGGAGATTAAAGGGGATCATTATATGATTGAAAAATTTACTCTATAAAATAGTAAATATAAAGGTCATTACAAGGAGAAGATAGTAATGCTGAAGATATATTAGATATATTAGAATGGATAGTTAAGGAAAAGAAAGACAAAAGGAAGAGAGCTTTTAGAAACCCAAGTAAAAGAAGAAGCCTACTAGGATAAAACTTGAATTAATTGATGAAAAGTCTGAAAGTGAAAGAGAAGAAGAAAAGAAAGACAAAAAGAGAGAAGAAGAATAAGAGAAGGCAGCTAAAAAAATAAGAGAAAGAAAAGTTAGAAGAGACAAAATCTAAAGGAAAAGAGCAAGAAAAATTAGAAGAGGAGGAAGAATCAGAAAAGGAACATAAAGTGGAAGGAAGGAAGCTGATTTTGATTTAAATAATGAATTCTTTGACAAATTATAAGAGGATAATCAGAAGATAAAAGTTGAATTAAAGAGAATCAGAAAGGAAAAGAAAAAAAAAAAGACTATTGATTATGAAAGCAGTATTAAGCATTTCTCTCATGAGAAGGAAGTTGTAGCTAAGCAGGGTCCTTTAACTTAAGAGATTTAGAAAATACAAGTTGAGCTCCTTAACAAAATTAATGATTTAAAACCTATAGAGATTAGTATGAAGACTAGTAAGAATTCAAGCATCTATCAACTTATAAAGAAGACAAAAGATAAGATTTACCAATTTAAGAAAAAGAAGCTGATTGAGTTTGCTGAGTTTAAAAAATCTATGGCTAAGGCATTGAGGCTATCTAATCAAATGCATATGGGAATGTGGAAGTATTTATCAATCCTAATGGAAACAGCCAGTATGCTAGGAGGTTTATTCACTTTTAAAGGCAAAGGAACTATTGATATTAAATGAAAATGATTAAGAAACTCAGACACAAGCTTAAGCATTGCTTCTGAATTCGAAGAAGAGAAAGAAAAGAAGAAAAAAAAAAGAAAAAAAGGCAAAAGGGAAGGCAAAGGTCAGAATTAAGGTGGTTAGCACCCATCAGCTAAGGAGATCTAGTAGAAGTGGCCTAAAGACCAAGCCCATCAAAGAAGGAAATCAAAGTAGCAAGTGAAAGCCTATGGATCTCGACCAAACCCTAAGCCAACCTTAATCTAATGAAAAATCACTAAAACTTACCTTTTTAGGAGGTTTTAGAATAATTTTATTTTTAAATTGATTTTTAGGCATCCTGTAGTTGAACAATATGATATTTTTATGATTTGTTTATGGATAATTTTTCTAAATATGTCCCTTTTTCTTTTGCTAGTGCAAAAAAGGGGAGAAATATTGGTTATATAGGCTTGCTAAGTTTGCTCAATATTGATGTTGCTAGGTATCTTAAGATTTTATGAAGTATTATTTATATGATATGTGAAGTTAAGTCTTTTTAGTTCACTACTTATTGATAATACTTATTTGTGCTTAGTAATTGTCTGGTGCCTAACACCTATTTTTGCAGGATTAAGCCAAAATTATATAAGTAATTTACTCAAAAGGAGTATATTATTTGGTTATTTTAAAATCTAATTTTTAGATATATATTATAAGCTAAGGAAATTTTAGATATCCACTACCTCTAATGCCCTATTTTATGGATAATTCATATATTCAAGGGGAGTTAAATGCTTAAGCGACTAGAATTAATTCTAGTTGTCTAATTCTAAGCTAAGCTAATACGCAAGGAGAGTTTACTTTTAAAATGATAAAATCCTTTTCAACTCTCTAATATTTTATGTCTGAATATGTTAGATACCTTTCCAACCAATAGTAGAATACATGTGTTTTATCGTCATCAGAAAAGGGGAGAATATTAGCCTAAACGAGCTACTGATATGATTTTGATGATAACAAAAGAATTAGAAGACTAGTTGGTTGTGTGTTGTGTGCATGTATTTCTAATCTATTTTACAAGTTAAGAAGATCATTAACTTGAAGATTGGCACGCTAAGACAAAGATCACATTAATTGGCTAATTCTTCAAAGCATTTGGAATAAGGTGTGTAATTGAAGACTAATAAGAAGACTATACCAAGAAATTAAGGCTGATCCAGTGAAGATGAAGAATGTTAGTAAGAGTCCTTAGTTTCTATATTAAATAGTTTATAAGGCTTGCCTAAACTAAAAATTTCTTTTGAAATAAGTTTTCAAAATTAAAATTAAAAGGTTTTAAAATTGAAGGAATTAAAATTGAGAATTTTTGAGTAAAATGAAAAATTAGAACACTTAAACATATTATACGACTAGGTATCATATTGATTATGGCTTCTAATTATCTATATCTTAAAAGAAAATTGATTTAGCAATGATTAGTTGACCTACAAATAGAATAAAATGATAACCGAACTAATCTAGGTGTATAACGATCAAGAAGAGATGTGGAAGGTGAATGTTGCTTTCCTTGTACCTGAAAAGCAAGTGGTCAAGGAAAATAAGCTATCTTATTCATTTAATGAACCTACAAAATGTCTAGTTGACTTAGAAAATAGACAAAATAGAAAGTTGACAGAGAGCTAAACCCAAAATACTTGTTGTCTAAGGTTGAGATCTGACCACATTTAGTAAAAATTTTAAAATCATATTAATCCCTCCATAATTTTTTCTGCAACAGCTAGATCAAAATTTCGCTATAAAAGAGCACTTTGGTTCATTAGAAACTTGATGAAGTTGTGCATTTTTTAATAGAGTTTAAGTGCAAAATCTTTTTTATCTATGCATTGAGCAAAATTATTTTATCAAATTTTGGTTTCTTGATTTTTCAAAGAAAATTTCTTCTTGGGTAATATTCTAGTCTATATAAGTTTCCATAAGTGAGTCATCTAAAAGGTTCCTTATTCATTCCTCTTGTAAAGGTTTCATTTTAGCACATGTAAGTAAGTGAGAGGTTTCATATAGCACTTATAAGCTAGTAAGAGATTGCAAATATCTAAGGAAGTTTATGTGAGTAAAGGTTGCCAGCACTTTGAAACTTGTAGGCAAAAATGTGGGATAACTTTCTCAGGGTAGTATTCTAGAGTGATTAGGAGCTACTATAAAAGGCTTGACTTTAGCCTATTAATAGAGTTATTTAGTAGAGAGAAATTCTCTAAGTGACATGTTTAGAGGATTGGATGTAGGCAAGAGGACCAAAATAGTATAAATTGCTTATAATAGTGAGCACACATTCAGTTTGGTTTAAAACTGAATCAAAATTGAAACCAAAAATCAAATTTAAACCGAACTTAGGGTAAAAACATGTGAACAATTAATTTTTCTTCATTATGATCTAGCTATAGCTTGGCACCTAGTAAGTTTAATGCACTATGTAAAGCTAGTACAGTGGTCCTACTAGCTTGTTAGTAGGCAGGGTTAAAGGGGCAATGCTCCTAGAGCAAAAAATGAGCTTTTAGGCATAATACAACAAGGATACTTAATTTTTGGACACTAAAACTTCTTTGACACTGACCCAACCTTTTGTCTATGAGACCTCGCTTGAATGCCTCCCCATCACTCATGGAAATTTGCCTTAAGGAAAGGCTGAGAAATTTTTTAAGGAGGCTATGGAATGAACTTTGATGCTCACAATTAGAGTGGCTATTGCTAAAAAAATTTACTTTTGATTTTGAAAAATGATTTTGAGATTCACCACCCGAATTTATTTTTAAATGAAAAATTAAGGAAAAACCTAATTGACTCCAATTCACTAATTTTCAATTAATTAACCTAGGGATAAAATTATTAGTCTCAAACCAAGTTGAGCTTGACGACTAGGTTTTTGGTTAAATAATCTAAATTTGACTCTTAAGTTTAATTTAACTTGAAAATTGGTTTTATGAATTATGATTATAAATTAAAATGCATAAGCATGGCATGTTTATAAAGTGCATGAGAAAATTCAAGAAATAAACATCCACAAGCCAAGAAGAGTGTTCCCTCTTGTAACAATCCATACCCTTACTAGGAGTTTCATGACAAATTGTTTGACTTTAGAGCTATTGTGACAAAGTGTGTGCTTTCATGAAATTTCATATTATATGTGAGGTATTAGTAAGTGGCATGCTAGACTAGTTCTAATATGCATAATATGAATTATGAACATGAAATAGGTGATTTATGTGAAGTGCAAATGTAGTAATTAATTTAATTCATATAAAGTGAATTTTCATGCACAAAGTGATTTTTAAGCATAAAATAATTTTTATGAGCATTTTTAAAATATTTTAAATTAAATATTTTTGGGGGAATTTTAATGAAAATAAGAAGCAAAATATTTTATTTTTAATACATTTTAATCAGCCCATAAATTGGATTAAAAATCCAATTTACCAAAAGCCCATGACACCTAAACACTCTTAACCTAGCTCATTAATGGTAAACTTATAATTTTGCACCAAAAACCTTAAACTTAAGCTAATATTTGGCCTCTCTTGTAATGGGCAACCTCCATTCTGTTTGTCATTAGGTTTTATAGAATTATTCTCTTAAAAATCCTCTTTTGGCCGAAATTCATAAGGTGCCTCTAAACTTTGTCATTTTGTGATCTTTTTTGTAAGTTTTCCTTTTCTTTCAAGTTAATTTTTGAATTTTATGAAATTAATCATGAGTAATCCATATGGAACTTTATATTTTTGATTTTCTCTTTATTATATTTAGCCTAGGCTTATTCTTAGAGGAAGAAACCGATTTTTAGTCGTGAACATATCTCTTCTTCTCAAATCTATCAAAGGCAAACTCTAAAACCTAAAAGTTGGAATTTTCATGCATATGTGCATTAGGTGGGGGGGGGGGGGGTGGTGATTTGTGTGTTTTACTATCCTAAACTAATTTATTATGTTTGCATGAAAAATATTTATTTAAATCATGCGTTTACATATTATTATAATGATCAAAAAGAATGAAAAACAAGAAAAACCCATGGTTTCCATGGTGGTGATGGTTTGGCCAAGATTGGGATTTTGATTCCAAGGCCTATAATTTTTTGTAAGGTTCATTTTAATGATTGTTGATATGTGTATATGAATAGTACATGATTTAATTAGATGATGATTGAAGGAGTAACTATAGGAAATTCCTTCAGTGGTTCGGCCTATGCCTTAGGTTTCCAAAATCCTAATTGACATGTTTGACTAATATGTATGCATATTTAAGTGGCATGTGAATTAGATTTTATCATGTCTTAATTGTGAATTAATAATTCTAATTTGCCTATGGGATTGATTGTATGATTGTCCAAAGAAGACAAGCATGACTCTTTTAGGGTTTACTAGTTAAATTGATATACATGGAAAGTATTGAGTGTACTAAGTTAGAAGTTAAATTAAATTTATATTAAGATTATGATTCATTGTGTTTGGCTTTAGAAAAGTCTTCATATGAACTATTATATGAATTCATGTGAGCCTAAAAAGGCAAAGTGTGCAAGACTTAAAAGTCAATATATAATGTACAAGTGATGAGTGCACTTCTAAGTGCAACTACAACTATATATGAATGACATATGTGCATAGGGTAGTTATAGGATAACATAGCATGATTTTAAGCCAATACTAAGTATTGAATTATAATGTTATGTTAGAGTTTGATGACTGTTAGAAGTGCAAGGGCTACGAGCATCAGGAGCTAAGTGTCGCGACCCACAAGGACGTGACCAAGTGGCTTGTGCTAGATGCCCACTAGTGTGCTTAATGTGGGATTGTGGGATAGCTCGAACAGCTGAGTATGTGTCGTAGATGCTCGCTTATCTTGAGTTAGGTATGTTGACCCAATTTAGTTTGGGGAGCTTATCGCCAGTCAAGAACTTGACTATGACGGATGGGCGTGCCATCTAGGCACCAAACTGGTTGGGAGCTATTCCCGCTTCCCTGATAAGCCCAAGGGAGGGTGAAACCAGTTGGCATTGGAAATTTCATAAGGCTTAACCTCAGATTTGCAGGAGACCAGGGTGCCACACAGGTATTGCCACTGCATGTCAACTTTCAGCCCGTGACAAATGGTATCAAAGTCGGTCGTGTGCAACATTGCATTGCTTGCCAAACACTCTTTACCACGCTGGCGGTCCAATGTAAATGAATGAGCGCAGGTTAATGCTCATACCCTATGGCCTGGGGGGGTGTCGCAAGTGGATCCTCCAATGGAAAATGAGGATGAGTAGGCAGGAAGCAACAGTGATGTTCGCCAAGCACTACTTGTAAATGAATTAGTAGTAGGCAGGGAGCACGCGCATGGATCCAGCCTAAAATTGAGGAAGGGGTTTCAAAAATTAAGACGCAGTTTTCCATATACATGAGGACGTGCATGAATTTGGTGGGGGAGAATGTCACGACCTATAAGGACGTGACCAAGTGGCTTATGCGAGATGCCCGCTGGTGTGCTTAATATGGGATTGTGGGATAGCATGAAGGGCTAAGTACATGTCGTAGATGCTCGCTTATCTTGAGTTAGGCATGCCGACCCAATTTAGTTTTGGGAGCTTGTTGCTAATCAAGGACTTGACTATGACGGATGGGTATGCCATCTAGGCACCAAACTTGTTGGGAGCTATTTCTGCTTTCCTGATGAGCCCAAGGGAGGGCGAAACCAATTGGCATTGAAAATTTCATAAGGCTTAACCTCGGATTTATGGGAGACCGGGGTGCCGCACGGGTATTGCCACTACGCGTCAACTCTGACCTCGTGACATAAGGAACCACAAGGTAAATAAACATTATGTTCATGTTACAAGTACAAGTTATTATGATATGTGAACCTTTAAGATTCTTAAAACATGATTTCCTTTCTATCATAAATTACAATTATATGATTTCTTTGTTAAACTTGGGTTACTAAAGGACAATTGGTCCAAAACTATTATTGATAATTCAATGATAAGAAAGGAGCCTTTGTGATTGTTACTTTACCTTACATTTTTTCTAGAACCAAACTATTGTTTATTCTTTGTTCAATAAGCTAAACTTCTATTGCTACTATTATACATATGACTGTATTCTTCAATGCTATTATTATAGGTAATTGACATTAGCTTTGGCTATGATACCTATGAACCTTCATATGTAGAAATCCTCACGCTGATGCAGGAAATCATTAGAACTTATGTACATGGTCTTAACCTGATGGATAGGATAGTGTATCCACCTCAGCTAGAAGGGGCGATTTTACCCATAGAGCTTGATCAGCTTTATGCATCTTTAAAAGTTAAGAGTTGGAATTTGGTATGATGCCACCTCTCCCTTTTATGCTTGAGTGAATAAAGCAAAAGCTGTCACTCTATAAGTTACAATTTTGATTTTTGTGAAACTTGCTAAATCACAAACCATGAGCTATGAACTATAAGCCCTTCTAAAGGGATATGTGTTATTGTACAAGTTGTATTGTTTATTCATTAAGATCATTTATCTTACACCTTTTCTTGTGTGGTTTCAGGTGAGCAGTATGAGGAGGCAAGGTGATAGCTCAAGCAATCTACTCCACTTAGGAGATTTCCTTGTCCAAGTCTATTTACGTACTATGATATGCAGAGTTGCTCTTAGATGCTTTGCGAGTTTTTATTTATCTCACCCCTTTTCTTATATGGTTTCAGGTGAGTAGTATCAGGAGGCAAGGTGATAGCTCAAGCAATCTACTCCATTTGGGAGATTTCCTTATCTAAGTCTATTTACATACTATGATATGCAGAGTCGCTCTTAGATGCTTTGGGAGTTTTTGGAACATTATCCATTGATGATTAATTTGGAGTCTTCATTGTTCTTTTTCTTATGGATTGTACTTAAAGTATTTTTAAACTATTCTTCTGCTAGTTAAGGATTTTCTTTATTATTGGTCGTTCAAGTTAATGCATGAGATTTTGGTATGATCCTAGGCAGTGTTTAATCATACATGAGAGGGTTTTATAGATGTGGGTGACATTATGTCTCTCTATATTCTAGGACTATCATATCTTAGAAGTTGGGATGTGACACCTCTAGTTCTTATGTATTACAGGGGAACCACAAATTTGCTCCTTGACTCCAAAATAATTAAATCAATTAAATACACTAATTAATTGGAAAAAAGGGGATAGATGATTGGTTAGGATTTGGATTTGAGGTTTGAATTTAAATTCCAACTGTGCCTACGTACCCCATTGAATGGGGATGAAAATCCACATAGTTCATTCTATAATTAAGTGGAAGGGTTTAGAGATTGATTTGATTTGAGTTTGTGGGTGAGAGAAAAGGGCTGATACCTTTGCTAGAGGTTTTTACTAGACCAAAGTTCCATTTTATTAAGACTGGATGATTGGATTGATTGAGAGATTAATTAATTAAAATGATTAATTAACTAATTAATGTGATGAAATGGATGGATAAATTAATTAATGAAAATGATTAATTAATTAATTTGATTTAAAAAAAGGAATTAATTAATTAGTTAAAAGATTAATTAATTAATTAATTAATTGATTATTTTTAATTTAAAAAAGCGTTTTAGTTAATTAAAAAGATTAATTACCTTAGTTATGGTAGGATAATTAATTAATTAAAAAGATTAATTAATTAATTAGAGAGTGGTTAAAGAGGGAAGAAGAGAGAAATTAGAGGATATCTATCAACCCTAACTCAAGGGGTAAGGAGCAATGAGAAATGGAAGGTCTATTTATAGGCAAATGGGGTTAAAGGTAGTTTAGGAAGTAAAAATATGAAAAGACAATAAATGGTAGGGCTAGAAAAAGCTGGAGAGAGGTAAAAGGGTCTTCTTTTCACAGAAAGGGGGACCACTTGCACTAGAGGGGTGAGGCGCTGCAAGGATAGGGCAGGCCGTAGGTGCAACCTGGGGCACCGTACAAGACTAATGTGAGGCTGCAGGGTTGTCATGCGGCTGCCATATGGCACAGGCTCGGCTTGCATTTGCAGATATTTTTGATCAAATTTTGGATGTTCTAGGTCAGTTTTGGGAGTTTTAGAGTTTAGAAAATTCACCGATTAGCTTAGGTAGACTTAAAATTAATTTTAGAATAATCAAGCAGTCAGTTTATGGGAAAATCTAGTCAATTTTGAAAAAATTACTATCTAATATAGAAGGTCTGGTAAGGGTTGGAGAAGAGTCAGCATCTGAAAATTAAGTATCCTCATATTACTATGACTAGAAGCCCACTTTTTACTCTAGAGGGTAGCACTTTTGCCCACTAACTGGCCAGTGGGACCATAGTATTGGCTCTGTATAATGCATTAATCTTAGCAAGTGTCAAGCTACAGCCAGATGATGGTATAAACTTAAGGGTTTAGGGTTACCCCCTCATCAAAATTATCTTTTATGTATGGTAATTTTGATGATTGTGAACTCAAAAGAACGGATGGTACAAGGAACCAAAGTGATGTTTTAGGTCGGTGCTCAGACATATTTGGGTAGAGACATGGTTGAAAAAGGAAGATGGTAAAAAGAACCATAGGGATGTTTCATTCCTAAACATTTATGGGTGGAAAATGTGGCAGATAAATGGAAGCAAGAAAATGGATCAAAGGGATATCTAGACTAATGGCTAGATATTTTTTAGTAAATTGATGGATTTGGGTAAAAGATATGGAAAGTGGAACCATATAGACTTTTAGGTGATCATTTCTAGACATATATGGGTGAAATTAAAGGATTTGGATAAAAGAGATGGAAAAAGGAACAACATAGATGTCTAGGTAATCATTTCTAGACATTTATGGGTAGAGTTCATGGATTTGGATAAAAAAGACAAAAAAGGAACCATATAGATGTCTAGGTTACCATTTCTAGACACTTATGGGTGGAAGAGGATTTTTGACAAGACAATTTAGTGACTAGGTTAACATTTCTAGACACTTAAAGGTGGAAGATGATTTTTGAAAAGATAATTTAGTGAAAGGAGAGCTTTGGCCTATGACGAGTCAGCTCGAGAGATTTTGACAATATTTTGGTAAAGAAAGAGCCTCGACCTATGGTGAGTTAACTTAAGAGATTCTAAAAAGATTTTGGTAGGAGAGCCTCGGCCTATGGTGAGTTAGCTTGAGAGATTCTGACAGTATTTTGGTAAAGGGAGAGCCTTAGCCTATTACGACTCAGCTCGAGAGATTCTAAAAAGATTTTGATAGGAGGAGAGCCCTAAATTATGGTGAGTTGGCTCGACAGATTCTAAAAAGATTTTAGTAAAGGGAGATCCTTGGCCTATGGTGAGTTAGTTTGACAGATTCTGAAAAGATTCTGATAAAGGGAGAGCCTCGACCTATAGTGAGTTGGGTCAATAGATTCTAAAAAGATTTTGATAGGAGGAGAGCCTCAGCCTATGGTGAGTTACCATGAGAGATTCTGACAGGATCTTGGTTATTTAAAGAAACTTAAGCTTTTGAATGTGAGGGCTTGGGCCTTTTGGAAGTTTAAAAGGAACTTTACTAGGATTAAAGAGACTCTAAAAGTCACACTTAATCAATTAGATTTGGAAAGGTATAGTTTAGTTCGAAAGAGGCATCAGTCAACTTTAAGAGCTGTCGGTTAGCTTCGAGGAAGTACTTGTCAGCATTTTGAGAGGCTATTAGCTCTGCTTATGCATGATTGAGCATGGCAGTAGATAGTTGCACATGCAGTGTATGTTTGGGCATAGATGGTGTATGTTCATGTATGCATGTTTCAAGATTCATGGACTTTTTGTTTAACTTCTATGCAATGGATGACTTATGATGATGCTTGTAGTAGATGATTGCATGGATGCAATTGGGTGGATTCACGTATTTGCTTTGTGAATGCAAGTTTTTTTCATGTGACTTTTGTGTTCATAGAGACATGTATTTATGGACTGAAAAACTCGATAAGGTTAAGGAACTTAACTTGGGTTGGTATGGAATAGTTGCCATAGAGGCATTATGAGGAGTTTGAGTGGATTGAAATTTTTTTGAGGGCTTGATTTTGATTTTGGGATCTAGTGGCTTGTGGTTTCTATTTTGGTGTTACTGATGCATATTTTGCAAGTGTACAGATCAGACAAGCAATATGGTAGTAAATGAGTTATCATTCCACTGGAGACTTTAGGTAAGTACTAGCTCAAAATGTCTGCTAATGTCTAGTTAATCAAATTGTGTTGATGAGAATGATTATAATTATATTCAAACTAAACTAAAATATAATTTAAGTAAAATAACAAGAAGGAAAAAGGAGATGAAATCAGGAATAAAATCCCATTAAGGTATGGAATCCCCTTAGCCCCTAACTGTATATCATGAACTACACATCAATCAAATTCATTCCATAAGTTGAATTGGCATTCTACTAAATTAGATAAAAATCTCTTTCGAGTAATTAAATCCCTATTTCCTAAGAGGAATGCAAGGAATCTCTTCTCAAGCAAACTCAATTAGGTCATGCTTTAGATTTGAGAAACTATCTACCAAAGAAGTATTGTAAGCCTATCTCTAGTGCCTTAATCAACCCTCAATCTTTATGAGTGATCAATTCACATAATGCTATCTCTAGTTAATTATATGAAAACAATCCCCAATTAATAAGCATGCAATTACCAATTGGTATTTAAGCAATAATAATCATAAAGATAAAACAACTCAAGGATGATTTAATTGAATAAAAAGTAATTCAATCCATACAAAAGGTTATAGGGTTCATCAATACCCAAATTGGAAAGAATTAGTTCATATCACACATTGAAACCAAAGAAAGAATTAAAGAAGTAAGAAATCCCAAACAATTCATAAATCAAGTGTAAAGAAATCTTGTTCTTTGATCTGCGACCTTCAAAGTCTTTTTTTCCTTTCTATTATCTTGCTAATCCCCTTTGTTTTCTCCCAAAATGCTATCAGATATGGTTTTATAGTTCTAAGATTTCTGATGCGCACCACTAGACCCACGGCTAGGGTTCTAGCCGTGACAATGGAAGAATCAAAGAAAACGTGGCTTCCCACGAGTGAGACCCCAGCCGTGCCTCCACTCGTGGGAAGTTATTGGATAATTTTCCATTTTGCTCTTATCACACAGCTGGAATTCCAGCCGTGGCTCAACTCGTGGTAGCCTATATACTTCCAAAAATCAGCATTTTGGCTTGGATCTTTTCACCATCCTAGGTCATATTCAGATCATGGCATCCTTTGACACTGGATTAACTAAAAGAACTGTGAAAGCATTAAAACAAACTGATTAAACTCTATTGGAGGTATAAAATTAATTAGGAATAAGGGCCAAAATATAAGTTATGTCCCACTTTTGGGAAGTTCAAAGTTATGGCATGGCTATAACTCAGAGGCAATTTTGGTCATGCCAAAGTTCAAAGTTTAGCATTTTCTACATTTTTGAAGAGTTTTTGGACTTGCCTTAGGATGTCGCAGGCTAGATAGTGGTTGGTGATAGTTAAGTGCATTTGATCGCTATGATTGAGAAGTTCCATGTGACTAGAGAGAAATGATGGGATGAAGGCTCAAGATGGGGGCCTTGATTTTTTGTTTGAGAGTCGAATACCTATTTCAGGGTCCATTGATTGGGATGATGTTAAAGTGGAAGGATTGGTATTACAGAGACATTGATGAGTCTTCATTACTTTATTCAAGGTTTAGAGACATCGACTGTCTTACTAGTTATTCTCGATACCCTTTCTATTAGGGGTGCTTTGTGGGTGTCTAATTTTAGGTTTTAGGTTGTTTTGCTAGAAGCCTTGAACTAGAGTGAACTAACCTCGGTCATCTCCATTTGCCCTGGGATGAGCCTCACTGAAGCCAAAGTTTTTTAGCCTTGATCTGGCTACTTATAGTGACTTTTAGATGGAGATATCTATATTTTTGGGTTCCTTACTTTGTGGGAATAATGTGTTTACCCTGAGAGAGGATTTTCATCACCATCGAAATTTGACGGCGACCACTAAAATTAGTGTTTTTAGACAGCGACTCTGACTCATTAAATTGAGTCATTTTGTACTAACTACGACTTCTAATTATATTTAGATATCAAATTATGAATTTGATTGTCAATTTTGATATAATTGGGTTATTAATTAAATTATTATGAGGTGAATTAATATTATTGTTAAAAATTTTCTTTTAATTATAAATGATTATTAATGAGTAAAAATTAAATTGATTGATTTATGGATTAATATGAATTTTATTTTATTAATGAAGTTAAATTTTAACTTGGTAAATTTAAAAAAAAATATTGGGAATTTTATGAATTAATTGAAATTAATTTTATGAAATAAATTAATTGATGTTATTATGATTAATTTTGGTTTATGTATATAAATTATTATACAATCTCATGAAATTATTAAGAGCAAAGATTATATGATTCATGAGAATTTGATTAACTGGTAAATTTAATTTAATTTTATGATTCTATGAGATTCTTAAATAGTAATTTGGTAAATATATTTATATGATGCTTATATATGAATTTCAATTATTATGATTTTCTATGAATTTAACTATATGAGTTTTATATTACTTTTAATTGAATTAAATTAATTCATTTAGAATCTTATATCATCCTTTAAATAGTAAATTTTATAGAATTATTAATATATTTTATATGGTCTAATTTAAGTTATTGAATTAAAAAAAAATGAATTTAGAGGTTTATAGTTAAGTTAAGATTATTATAAATAAAGTTACTTAATCAAGATAAGGTTATATGTTCATGAATTTGATTTAGGTTATTGAAGTTAGATAATAATTTATGAACTTTATGGAATTCTATAAATTTGTTTGTATATTTTTCTTCAACATACATGTGTGTGTGTATATGAGTTATAACATGTTTCCAGAGTTAATTGACGAATTCGTATCATTAAAATGTTGTTCAGTTTGGGGACCTAAGAGAGGTCATAGAGCTGTGCTTGATTGTCATGAATTGTGATGATAATCTAGAAGTGTTTATTTCTTTTATTGCAGTGGGGTTATGTCTTAGTTATAGGGGAGACTTCGCAAAAATTTTGACAAAATCTTTAGAGTTGCTAGAATATCTATTAGTATGTTATTTTAGTTCTAATAATCTTTGTATCATTATGATTATCATGAATTGTGATGATAATTTAGAAGTGTTTATTTCTTTTATTACAGTGGGGTTATGTCCTAGTTATACTGGAGACTCTGTAGAAATTTCCGTAGAATCTTTAGAGTTGCTAGAATATCTATTAGTTAGGTTATTTTAGTTTTAATAATCTTTGTATTATTATCCAATAATTAGTATTTTAGCATCTTCCAAGTTATCAGTCAGTGGAGAAAACCTAATTGGATCCCGTCAGATCTGTGAGTTATATAGTTTCATATAACTTTCCATTTTATTATTTAATTAATGTTTCATTTGCATGTTGCATATTATATATTTAATTATGCATTACTAATATAAGTTAATCATCTTGGTATATGTATAACTATTTGTTATTATTGATGTTGCAAATTACTAGTGGTTGTTGGATGAGATTTGGATGATATAAGAATCACTTAGAAATGTGAATCTTGTTATGATGATGATTGTTAATGTAAAAAGTTGATTAGATGAAGTTGCTACAAAAACCTCATTTGATTCATTATGAAAAGAAAATAATTCTTTAAAATTAGAAGTTGAGGAATTAAGGTTCTCTATATCTAAATTTCACAAATGAAAGGAAGCTTTATATACTCTCATAGTGTCTTAAAATTCACCCCTTGCGAAACATGGATTTAGCTTTAATGGTGCATCAACATCCATATCCTCCCTACTATTATTTATCAAAACTTCTACTCCTCAAACATCTAGGGTTGAAGTAGTCTATAACAAAGCTAAGACACATACTAAACCTTCTAACTCTCAAAGGATCATAGAAAATTCACAAGGCTTAAGAGCTAAGCCTTAGAGAGCTAATCATGCATTTACTTATCAAAAGAGGCATGCTTAAAGGTACCCATATTCACAACACTACTCTTGCTCTTATGAACATTTATTTGATAATGTTGTGAAGAGACATTTATCTCACATCAACAAGGCAATGAATAAAAAGACTTATGATTCTAGACTTTAATGCCACTATTGTTTAAAATTTGGACATATAAATGTGTTTTGTTATGTTAGGAAGGCTCACTCAAATCTTAAGGATCCTTTCATGACTAACCCTCAGGGTCCCAAGTATGCTTAGGTACATAAAAAAAGATAACTTAATTTCTTGTAAGTGTGTATCAAGTACATTATAAAAGAAAACAAATGGCATATAGTGTTGACATAAGTTATGTTGAAAATTAGTCAATCTCTATTTTTTATCTTAACAATCAAATTAAAGTTATCTAACATATTTATTAAGTATTTATTTTGCAAATAAATTTATTAGAAAGGTTGTAAATTCAAAATATTCAAAAGTCCCTTAAGTCATAAAACAGACCCTTAAATCATGGGCGCTAAATAATCATCGCGACTATGACTCAGATGGTCGTAACTAAGACTAAATTAAAGGGTAAAGCATTAAATTGGACCTTGAAACACAGCATACTTTGTGACCTCAGTCGCAACCGCGGCCTAGGGAGTGATAAGGGAATCATGATTGTGATGAAGGAGTTGCGACTGTGAGATTTGCATTTGACAGGGAACATCTTTAATGGATAGTTAAGCATCCAACGGTCAAACATCACATTTCACTAACTATTGGAGATATGAATATCGTGACTATGATTTAGGTTTTGTGATCATGATTCTACCTATAATAGACAACTTTTTGCAAACTAATTTTGAATTAGTTTTTGTCCTTTATATTCATTTTGAGCGTCTCTTTGAGGATGTAAGCTATAAATACCCCCTCCAATGGCTTTAGATATAAGAAAATAGTTTATCAATTGTCCAAGCTCTTGCAATTTTATTTCTCAAACCTAAAACCTTTGTAATGCACATTTTGTATTAGTGGGTTAAGTGTTAGCCATTGAAATACTTGTATAGGTTAGGGAGTGAGCCTTAGAAAACTCTTGTTTAAGTTTGAATGTAAGTCTTTGTAAAACTCTTGGTTGGGTTTTATAGTTAGCATTCTCAAAACTCTTATTTAGTTTAAAGAGTGAGCCTTGGGAAAACTCTTGTAAGGTTTGGTGTGAGCCTAAACACTAAGTTAGGAATGAACTTAATAAAACTCTATAAATAGTGGAAATACCTAATTGTGGATTGGGGAGTAGATGTAGGACTTGTTATAATCTGAACCACTATAAATTGCTTATGTCTATCTTTCTTTCCCTATCTTTTTTTAATAAAATTTTAATTTCTCACTAATTCAATCCCCCTTCTTGGTATATCTTAGGCAACAAGTGGAATCAAAGCTTTAGTCTCATTCTATAAGCTTAATTGTGTGAAAAAGATAAAAAATGGCCAATTAAGGTGATGCATCACCTCAAACCACACTTTGATGGTACTGGTTATACATATTGGAAGTATAGAATGGAGGTATATCTTGATAATGATCTTATAGATGTATGGGATTGCATAATTAAAGAATGGAAGCCTCCATAAAAAATGGTTGATGGTGTAGAAGAACTAATTCCTTGAGAGGAATGGGTTGATGCTAAAAAAAAAAGCTAATGGTAAAACCAAAAGAGTCATGGCAATTCTCCTTTATTCTCTTTCAAGAGAAGAATGTAGTAGACTTCAACATTGTTCAAGTGCTTTTAGCATTTATAAAGCTCTAGAGAACTATCATGAAGGAAATAAGTAAGTTTAAGCCAAAAAGATTCAATTGCCACTACAACATAATATACTTTTAGCTATAAATGACAATTACAAATGTTAAAATAATAGCTAATATGTAGGAATAACCACAAAAGTTGAAACTTTGTAATTGAATGAATTTTTTTTATGAGAAAAGCAATGCTTTCAAAGCTTATAAATTATTTTTGTTTTAAATTATTTTTACTATAGGAATAGATAGTTTACTAGCCATAAATCTTTAGCCATGATTACATAGCATAGCTAATTATATATTTTAGACATGAACTTTAAATAGTTGTGGCAATAGTTATACAACTAGCCATGATATATTAGTGTAGCAAAAGGTTGTAGTTATTGTTAAAATTTTTTCAACATTTTTGTAGTGATTATAGCTATAATTGACTTATTAACCATAATATTTTGGCCACAATAAAATGCTATAGCTATTTACTAATTTTATATATAAAGCTTTAATAACTATAGTAACAACTAGTCCATCAATTATGACATATTAATATAGCAAAGGGTTATAGCTATTGTTAAAATTTTTGCTACATTTTTGTAGTGATTATAGCTAATAACTAACTTATGAGCCATAATATTTTAGCCATAATAAAATGCTATAGTTATTTACCAATTTTAGATATAAAACTTTAATAACTATAGCAACAACTAGTCCATTAGCCACAACCTTTTAGCTATAATTAAATTTTGTAGTAAATTGAATTCTTAACTATTACTTTCAAATAACCATGGCAATAGTCAATCAATTAGCTATAATTTTCAGCCACAATCAAATGTTGTAACAAATTATTTTTTTTTTAGTTTTAAATTTAGCATAATTGTAGCCATAATCTTACTATATAGTGAATATGTCATAATTAATTAAAAATTAAACAAAAACTTATAAATTTACATGTATTAGTGACTAATGAAAATATTTAAAATATAAATTTCATAAAACTATATATAATTAATTCAATGATCATCATATTTTGTATATTAAAATAATAGTCACTATGAAAAATATTTTTAGAATGTCTATTAATAAAATGATTTCTATCTTATGTTCACCACTGCATAACTTTTTAAAAATCTCATTATAAATAATTGTTTAACTTGTATAAAATCTAAATAAAACTAATAATTATGATTATAAGAAAACCTATAGTCTAAGATGACCCAAACCAACAACATTGTATAAAATAAAAATTGAAAGAAATGTAGAAAAATATTTCAAAATAATAATTAAATAGTCCTCAAATTCTTTTTATTAATAACAATGTTTGCTTAAGAAATAACATGGCATGAAATGTGTAACTAACTAAAAAAATTAATAGCTACAAAACACAATTAGAATTGAACTCTTGATATACATTCTTCTAGTGGAAAACACATTGAAAACACCAATGATGTATTCACCAAAATAAATTTAAAAAAAAAAAAGAGATTTCTAGAAATATGTACAGTAACATGACAATTGAATTTTTACTATTTTAATCATCTATAATAGAAAGTCCTCATCATTAATTTTAGGTTCAGAGTCAAAATCTTCTTAAATGTAGTCAGTAGCAGTAATATAAGTAGTAAAAGCAACAAGGTCATTTCTCTCCCAATTTATAAAGTTCTCATCCTCCTTATACGTAATTGAAAAGCTAACATAATTACTTAGGGCATCCTATTGAAAAGCCTCATCACTACTAAGTAACTTACCATTGTTTAAAGCATGCTCAGAATCTAGTATTAGCTTTTCAAGATGAAATGCAATGAAAACATCACCGACCTAAGAAGTAGGTTCCTAGCCATTGTCACAAACATGAAAAAATTGGGCAAAGTATACAACTTGGTTGATATCAATCACAAGATTCTCAAAATGATTCCAAAGAAAGATTATGGAGCTAGAGTAGTTGTATTGAAGAAGCCAATGAGGATCTTGGGAAGGTTCCTATCGATGTTCTCACTAGTAAACTTTTCATTAAAGAGATGTCTTTAGTGATAGAGAAAGAAGAACAATAAGAAAAGGAGAAAAAGAAGGCACTAGCTCTTAAGTCCTTAAAAGATCAAATTGATAATGAGAGCCATGTAAGTGACTCTTCAAATGATGATGCATATGAGGAGCTAACAAGAATCATAAGAAGAATGAAAGGGATCATCAAATGCAAGAAGAAAAAGAAGAATGAAATAACTTGCTTTGGATGTGAAAAGTAAGGGCATTTAAAACCCGATTGTCCTAAGAATAAGAAAAAAAAGAAAAGAAATGGGACTATGAGAAGAAAAAAAGACTAAAGGCTAGTTGAGATGATAGCTCTTCAGGTAAGAAGAGAATGAGGATGTAGCCAACCTTTGCTTCATGGCCTTGGAAGAACCTACAAATGAGGTATCTTCCACTTCTCATTCTAATGATGATGATATTTTTTGCTCTACATCTCATTCTGATGATGATGATTGTGCTAATTTGCATGATGTAGATAATGAGGATGAGCTTATGAAAGCTATGGCCTTGAAATGCCAAAAATATCTTTTCAAAATGAAATTTTATAAAGAAAAATGTTCACAACTTAAATGGAATTTCAAAGAATTGGAAAAACTAGTTTTAAGTTTGAAAACATCTAATGTTAGTCTCAAAGATTGATTGGAAGAAATTTCCACCAAAACCTCCTCATTTGAAGCTTTGAATAAAGAAAATGATTCTTTAAAATTAGAGGTTGAAGAATTAAGAGCCTCAATTTCAAAATTTTATAAAGGGAAGGAAGCTTTAGATACATTAATTGTATCTCAATGACCACCCTTAGAGAGGCATGGTCTTGGCTTTGATGGTTCATCAATTTCTACATCCTCTCCTCCATCATCTGTCAAAGCTTTTACTCCTCAAATATCTAGTATTGAGATAGTCTTTAAGGAGGCTAGAGCATACACTAAACCTCCTAATCCTAAAAGGATTAAAAAAGGTGCATATGGCTTAAGAAGTAAGCCTCAAAAAGCTAACGATGCATCTATGCACAAGAAACATGCTCAAAAGCACCCATATTCACAACATCATACTTATTCATGTATGCATCATGTTAATGCTATGAGAAGGGCTCAATCTAAAAGCAAAATGACTAAGCCTAAGAAGACTTTTAAGTCAAAGCTTAAACATCAATATTACATGAAAGATGGCCACATTAATGTGTTTTGTTATATGAGAAAAGGTTAAATGTCAAACTTGAGGATCCATCCATTGCTAACCCTTATAGACTTAAATATGCTTGGGTATCAAAGCAAATATGAATTGCTTTTCTAATAGGTGTGTCAAATCCACTAAGAATGAAGAGCTAATGATATAAAGAAAGTGGATGCTCAAGACATATAATTGGGAATGAAAGTACAGGGGAAAGCCTGATGAGGTACTATACTTGCAAATAGTGCTAAGGGTAAGGCAAATAGCATTAGCAATACCAGTAAAAATGTTCAATCCCTAACTAAAAATGTTTTTTCAATTAAATGCCAATATGATTGAACTTATTGATTAATTGACTTGAAGGCTTGTTGAATTTTGTATTGATAATTGGTGATCAATTCATATTTGCATGAAATTTGTATGTTTATATGGTACAGTTAACGATTTGCATCTATTTTGATGTTGCTTTTTATTGCCTATTACATTTTATAGCATCTTCTTTCAAAATTTCTTAAAATTGGCTAATTTATAAATTGCAGTCATGATATTTGAAACATAGTTGTTTAGAATAACACTGAGTTCTTGCTAGTGAATTAAAAATTGTAGATGTGATTGACCAATCATGGTCACTATTTGGATGTTGCGGTCATGACTTAGTATGCTGACAAAAAAATATAGCCATTATTCAAACCGGCAAAAATGTATCAAATTCAATTTTTACCATTTTTTTATTCATTTTCTACTAGATTTTAGCCTATAAAAATGCCTAATTTCATTCCTAATCTTTTTCTAACTTTCTATCCTTTTTCTACAAGAATTTTAATCATCTTTTACTATAAAAATACAACATTTCATCTTATTTCCTCTATCCTTTTACAAATCACAAATCCATTTATTCCTTTTACTCACTATTTCTTTCATTCATCTTCTCCTAATTATTCTCTTTAACTCCATCTCTTTAAAATTTTCTATCTCTCATTATGGCTTTAAGATCAAAAAGAGGAAATAAAGTAGCATCCTCTCAATAACCTTTTATGCTTGAATTAATGAAACATGTCACCCCTGAAGAAAAACAAAACTATTTTTGTATCTAAGAAAAAATCATCATCCCTACCAAAATTCCGAGTGACTTAACTTTCTAAAAATTAGGAATTGAAGATAGCATCAAGGCTTACATAAAAAATCTCCAATAGGAGAAATTTATTTTTGTTGAGGAAGATAGGTTTGAGGAATTAACAAGAGAATTCCTTGCAACACTTCGTGTTCATGAACAATCTTATCCACTAGAGGTCACTATGCCTTTGATTTTCATTTCTTTGGACGAAGGTATGAACTCTATCACAATGACCTATCCAAGATTTTTGGTTCCTAAACTGAGGGTTCCTACCATATAAATGAATCCGAAATGGAAATGCAATCCATTTAGACTGAAATTTCTCTTGAAACTAAATTTGACCCTAAAACCTCATTAGCCAAACACATTCGCACCCTTCCTATTTGGGTATTTCATCGCATTATTACTGTCTCCATTAATGCTAGGGGAGATGGTAATGAGAAAGTGTCCCAAAAAGACCTCTTCTTTCTCTATGGACTTATAAAAGGAAAAGGCATCCAAACTATCCATTTCCTAAATGATCACTTCCTTCACTTAATCTCCACCAAAAAGGGTGCCATTTTTTTTCCTCCTACATTACTACAATAGCCATGCATGTTGGCGCCCTCACCAAACAAAAGAAAGCCCTACTTAAAAATTGAATGAAGAAGACCTTCATTGACACTCAATACACGGTAAATGCCAAAGCAATAAAGGAAAAGGGTGATGGGTTTGAATATGTCTTTGGTGAAAGAGGAATCTAAGAAAGAGGAAGGAAAAGGCCTAGATTACTAATTATTAAGGGAAGTCAAGCAAGACAAGAAGAAACTCAAGAAGAACAACCTCCAGCTCCACCTCAACCTCAACCTCAAACTTAAAATAAGACCAATATGCTCTTTTACAAAATCTTAAAAAGACTCAATCTATTAGATCACCTTCATCATGACATTTATAAAGGTCACATGGGTCTTCCTTAATGCAATCTACAAGAATGGGAGTTTAATGGAGATGAGGAAAAGCATGTACAAGAGGAAGAGCAAGCACAAGAGTAATAAGAGGGAGATGAATATAGTGATGGAAATGGCAATGAATCTTAAATTCTTTCTTTTAGGAATTCTTCTTTCTTTTGATGTCTTCTTCTTTTCATTTTCATTTCATGCATTCATTTTTTTTAACACTTCAAGTAATGATCTTATATGAATGCATCTATTTTTGTTCTCTCTTTATAATTTGATGTAACATTTTCTCGTGTCTCTTTAATTTATTTGCTTATTTCTCTCTATCTATATATCTCCTTATAGTTAATTCTTTTTTGATATTGACATAAGGGGATGAAGAACTTAATAGAAAATCAATTTGATAATTGATTAAGGGGGAGAGAAAGATGTATTGAATTGACACAAAGGGAAAATTACTTGTCATCTTTTGAATCTTGAAAACTTAATTGTATGAGGCCTCGCCCAAATATTGGTCTAATCTACTGAAAGGGATTGAAATACTCATTTGGCTTTAAACTGACCATGGGACCCTCCGGTTCAGATAGATTGATTTTGAAAAGATGTTAGAGTCACCACCTTAATTTTATTTTTATTTGGGAAAAAGTTAAGGGGAAAAACCCAATTAAATGACTCCAATTTTATCCAAGTAGAAAAGGTTGCACTAGTCCTTGATTACCAAGGAGGATTTGGAGACTAGGTTCTTGGTTTATTTAAAAAAAGATTAGTTTAGCAAATTTAATACAAAATGACTAGTATAGATTTCTTAAACAATTTATATAATGCATGAATAGTTTAATTAATGATAACATTCATTCATTCAATAATATAGTAATTAAGGGAACATGAAAGTAAAAGGAAAATATTAAATTTACAATGAAAATCCAAAATAGGAGATACTTCATCTAGCCATTATAGATTATAGGAAAGTCACACAAGCCCCAAACTAAATCTTAAATTAATGCAAACAAGATAAAGAAAATCCTAACTATGTAAAAAAAGATGATGAGGGAGAAGTTATTTTACTTTAATTAGATTCGCTGCTTGAACCAAATATACCTACATATCCCTTAGAATGGGAATCAGAATCCACATAGTTCTCCATTCTTATGAAGGGGTTTATTTAGCTAAACCACTTTATCATGTTTTGACTGATTGATTTATTACTAAATTAAGTTAATTGGTTTAGATTTTAATTAACTATCATAAGTGAATCAATTAAAAAAAAAGGCAAGGAGACTTAGAGGAAGAAGAGTGAACCCTAAGGAGGAAAATAATAAATAAATTCCAAGCAGATAGACAATAAATAAATCCAAAGGAGAGAAATAATAAAATGAAATAAATAAATAAAAGGAACAAAGAAAAGGAAAGGAGACTTACCTAAAATGGCAGACGACTACTAGCCTCAGGCGACGGCTTGTTTGGGATGGTAGTTGGTGGCTTACCTTAAATGGGGGCAAACTTTTCACTTGATGGGTTTGTTTAGAAAGTTGCAATAAAGCAAGGAGCAATAGAAAAGAAAAAATAAAAATAAAAGAAATCTTTAAGCTAAAAAGCTCGTTCCTTGGCAGATCAATCTTATTAAGATGGTTCGCTTAATCCAAAATCTAATCAAGTAGGCCAATAGGTGAGGAGGTGTGGAAAACTAAGTTAACGGGCCTATATTTATAGTAGAAAGGTTGAGGGAAGAGTTTGTAATATTTCGATGTGGGATTATTGCAAAAAGTGAAGAAAATCCATTTTTGCTTATTTTTGTCCGTTTGTGAGGCCTCGCCTGAGCACCAGCCTGATCCACTAAATGGAATCAAAATGCTCATTTGGGAAAGAACTCATAGGGAAGCCCTCAGGCTTATATTTGATAGATTTGAAAATTATTTCTTAGAGTCACCACTTTAAGTTATTTTTATTTTTGAAAATAAAAGGAAAAAACAAATTTGACTCCAATTATTACCCAAAGGAAAAAAGATCACTAGCCTCGAAACCAAAGAGAATTTAGGGACTAAGTTTTTAGTTTAATTTAATAAAATAAGTTTGGCCAAGTACTATAAAAGTAACTTAAAATATATTTCATGAACAATTTAAAATGTATAAATAATTTATAATATGTATGACCATTCAACTCATCTATTTCAACAATAAAGTAAAAACACAATTAAGGTTCGAAATAAGAAAAAGTTAATACTATAATAAAATCCCAAGCTTAGAGGATACCTCCTCTGGCCCTTATGGATTCTAGGGAAGTCACAAACTTCCCAAACTAAGCCTAATAATAAAGTAAAAGAAAACAAAATAAAAGCGAGTGAAGAAAGTGATAGAAGGGGAAAGTTGGTTAGTTTTAATTAGATTCGATGCTTGAACCAAGCAAGCCTGCGTATCCCTTTGAATAGGAATCAAAACCCATGTAGTTCTCCCTTCTTGCAAAGGGGCTAATTTAGCTTAGCCACTTTATCATGTTTTGATTGATTAATTAAAAGAGGGTTGAGTTAATTAATTAATTTAATTGATTACCGAGTTAATTAGCTTGCAACCTAGATGAATCAATTTAATTAACTAACTAAAAGAGACAAAGGAAATTTAGATAAAAGAAAATTAAAGGAAAAGAATCTTACCTTAGATGGTGGGCACCGATTGGCCTCAGATGGCATGTAGTGGCTGGCTTAGGATGGTGGGCGGCAGCTAAGCTCGATAGTGGGCAGCGGATAGTCTAGGATGATAGGCGGCGATTGGCTTCGGATGGCGTGCGGCTACTAACCTCGAACAGTTGGTGGTGACTAGCTTCAAATGGCAAGCAGTAGTTAGCCTTGGATGGTGGGCAGCGGCTAGCCTCGGACTGGAAAAATGAGCCTTGGGCAATAGACTTGCCTCAAACAGGCAGGTAGAAAGCCTTTAACTAGTTGAGTAGGAATCAAGGAGAAACCCTTAACTTGCTTTATGAAGCAAAGAGTAAATGCAAAGTGGTTTGCTTGAAATTAATGCTTTTCAATCTTTGGAAGTTAGTCCTTTGAAGTGTGGAGAGGTTTTGTATATATAGGAGGAGGATTAGAGCATAGAAGGCATTAAATTCCAATGATGGATTGCAAAAAATAGGATTTTCACTGGAGTTGCCGTAGAGAGCTTTGCGGTAATGCCATATAGGCCTCTATATGCAGCAGTGCTGCAGGCCTGTTTTCGCCCGTTTTACCATTTTTGCTATTTTTTCTCGTTTCTTGTTTGTTTTTCATGATTTCAATTGTGTTGTACTTGTTACTTAGTGTCGGGTGATTTGAAAGGGTTCAAATGTTAAAAAGAAATGTTTTGATTTACCCATTTTAAGAGTTTTCAACTTTTGAAGGTTTGTTTATCGAGTGTGAGTGCTTCTAAGGTTCAAACACATACTTAAAGGTGCAAAACTAAGGGTTCACAGCTGCCCCCTCATTAGAATTGTCTTTGTTTGAAAGGCGAACTGATGATAGTGAACTTGAGGATGGAAGATGGTGAAAGGAACCAAATTAATATCTTGGTCAGAGTTTAGATATTTGGTTGAGAGGTGTGGTTAAATTTTAGGGAAGTTGCCCTTGGTATATTTGGGAGATCCATTGGCTAGTAACATTTGATAATTGTCCTTTTCAGATAGGAGTTAAAAGTGATGCTCCTGTCTAGTACGAATGATTACTTTGTCTAGTAGGAAAGAAGGCAACCATGTCTAGTAAGAATCAACAAAATGGTGATCTTGTCTAGTAGGAATGGTGATCCTATCTAGTGGGAATGATGATTAATATCTCAATCAGAGTTTAGATATTTGAGTGAGAGGTGTGGTTGAATTTTAAGGAAGATGCCCTCGGTATATTTAGGAGATCCATTGGCTAGTAACATTTGATAATTGTCCTTTTCAGGTAGGAGTTAAAAGTGATGCTCCTGTCTGGTAGGAAAGAAAGTGATGCATATTCTGCAAGTGTATAGATCACACAAGTAACACAGTAGTGAATGAGTTATCATTCCACTGGACACTTTAAGTAAATACTAGCTCAAATGTCTGCTAATGTTTAGTTAATCAAATTGGTGTTTGATAAGAATGATTATAGTTATATTCAAACTAAACTAAAATCTAATTTAAGTAAAATAACAAGAAGGAAAAAAGAGATGAAATCAGGGATGAAGGCCCATTAAGGTATTGAATCCCCCTAGTCCCTAATTGTATATCATGAATTACATATCAATCAAATTCATTTCATAAGTTGAATTGGCGTTTTACTAAATTAGATAAAAATCTCTCTCGAGTAATTAAATCCCTATTTCCTAAGAGGAATGCAAGGAATCTCTTCTCAAGCAAACTCAATTAGGTCATGCATTAGATTCGGGATACTATCTACCAAAGAAGTCTTGTAAGCCTATCTCTAGCGCCCCAATCAAACCTCAATCTCTATGAGTGATCAATTCACATAAACCTATCTCTAGTCAATTATATGAAAACAATCCCCAATTAATAAGTATACAATTATCAATTGGTAATTAAGCAATAATAATGACAAAGATAAAACAACTCAAAGAATGATTTAATTGAATAAAAAGTAATTCAATCTATACAAAAGGTTCTAGGGTTCATTAATACCCAAATTAGAAAGAATTAGTTCATATCACACATTGAAACTGAAGAAAGAATTAAAGAAGTAAGAAATCCCAAACAATTCATGAATAAAGTATAGAGAAATCCTGTTCTTTGATCATCAATGTTTAAATTCTTCTTCCCCTTATTATCATCTCTCCAATCCCTAGGCAACCCCTCTCAAAATGCTGTCAGATCTAGTTTTATATTTCTGAAAATTTTAACTCACACCACTGAACCCACAGCTGGGGTTCCAGCTGTGGCAACAGAGAACCAAAAAAATGTAACTTCCCAAGGGTGAAACCTCAGCCATGCCTCCACCCATGAGAGACTATTGGATAATTTGCTAAATTGCTCATATCACGCAGCTGTAATCCTAGCCATGGCTCAACCTATGGCAGCCCATGTTCTTCCAAAAGTCAATATTTTTGGCTTGGATCTTCACCATTTTGGGTCACATTCGGATCATGGCATCATTTGACACTAGATTAACTAAAAGAACTTTGATCCTGTATGGTAGGAATGATAATTCTGTCTAGTGGAAATGATGATCTTATCTGGTAGGAAAGAAGGTGACCCTATCTTGTAGGAATTGACGAAGTGATGATCTTATCTAGTAGGAATGATGATACTGTCTAGTAGGAATGATGATCCTATCTATTAGGAAAGAAGGCGACCATGTTTGGTAAGAATCGATAAAGTGGTGATCCTGTCTGGTAGGATCAAAAAGATGACTATCCTGTCTGGTAGGAATGGTAAGGATAATTGTCCTATCTTGGTGGGAATAGTGAAAATAATGGTCCTTTCTAGTAGGAATGAAAAGTGAGGATCCTGTCTGGTAGGATAAACAAAGATGACCATCCTGTCTGGTAGGAAAGGTAAAGGTGATTATCCTCAGAGAAGTTCATATGGAAGGCTTAGTCAGGTATGCACTTTGGCTTAGTCAAGTTATAGCTTTTCGGGGGTTCAATTGGAAGGATTGGTCAAGTTTTGTCTTAGGCTCAATTAGGTCTAGCTTAGAGGAAAGGTCAGGCTAGGAAACTAGCTCAGGAAGGCTTAGTCAGATTTGGACTTAGTGGAGATTATGGTTTTCATAAATGAAGGCTTTTGGGAGAGGGCTTCATGGGGAAAGCTTTCAGGCTTGGGCTTTATGGTGAAAGCTTTTGGGTTGGGTTTCATAGTGAAGATTTTTTGAATTGCACTTCATGGTGAAGGCTTCTTGGTTTAGGCTTTATGGTGAAGGCTTTTGGGTTTAGGCTTCATGGTGAAGACTTATTGGTTTGGGCTTTATGATGAAGGCTTCTTAGTTTGGGGCTTCATGGTGAAGGTTTCTAGGAGTGGGTTTCATGGTGAAGGCTTTTTTATTTAAGTTTCATAGTGAAGGCTTTTTAATTAACTTCATGATGAAGGCTTGAAGGTTTTTGTTAAAAAGCTTTTAAGTTTTGAGGATAGTTTATCATCTTAGGCTTTTCTACAAAGGCGCTTTAGACCTTTTTGGAAGATAGTTGGCTTCATCTCAGGTATGGTGCTCTAGGTTTTGGTCATAAAGATACTGCAGGCTCATGGATAGAGGCTTGCCCTTTTGTCATGGTTGCATCAAATTTTCTTTCCCATCATAGCAGGCCTTAACTCAATTGGACTTTATGGGTGATGTAATTTGCCAAGGAAGCTTGGTCTTTTCAAGGATGATGAGATTTTACCAATGAGACATGGAATGATTTGAGTGGTTCAAGCTCTTCTTAAGCTTTGTAAGACATGACTTGATTTTGGTTATGCTAGAGAAAGTTGGCTTTAAGGATGATGAGTCTTGAAAGACATAGGATTTTTGGTTTTGCCTATAGGCTTGGCCCTTAGAAGATGATGAGACTTTACTAAGGAAAGCATGGTATTAGGCTTGAGCTTAAAAGGATAGGATGGTACATTTTGAAGTTTGGGAATGGTTCAAAGATGGGTTGGAAATTCTAAAAAGAATCAGAGAGGTTGTATGATTTTTCTATTTGCAATATGATTTACGAAAAAGAACAAGCTAAACTAATCTTGTCGATTTGAGATTGAAGAGACATTGAGAGTGACACTCTATTGGTTTGAACATAGATGACAAATTGGCTAAAACAAAATGCCCTAAGGAGTCACTGATAAACTGATGAAAAGAGACAACTTAGAGATCATGCTTCCAATAAGAGATAGGAACATGAGAAACTAGCAATGTGAAAGACTATATCTAAGCTCTTTGAGCTAAGTGACGAGATGGGTTAATAAAAGATGATGATGACCTAGAAGGATATACCCCTATTGTGAGATAAGTGCATAGAAGATAATATCACTTTAGAGAATGAGTCTCTAGTGAGGAAGGATAACTTTGAGACATGAGCTAAGATAGATTGATTGAAGACAACTTTGGACACAAAGGAAGATGATTAAGATGAGCTTTCTCTCTCTCTCTCTCTCTCTCTTTAGCTCTAACTTTTGCCTAAATTGCCCTTTCAGGTTATCAACTTAGCAAGCTTAGATTAATGAAATTTGGGAGAAAACATTTCACCATGATTTTATACTTTTCTTCACTTTTAGGGGCTCTAACCTTTGAATTTTGGATTTGACGAACTTGTTGCCCCTTATTGATGTGTACCATTTGTTTTGTGCTTTAACTATTTGATGAGAGGTCTATTTCTTGACCTTCTTTGATTAGGAGCTACCAAAGCAATTGTTGATGGCACCTCAATTCCAATATGTGCTAGCTATGGTGGATTTAATTAACTATTCATTTCTCTTTTTCTCTTTCTCTCTCTCTCTTCTTTCTTTTTTTCTTTCTTTCTTTTTCTTTCTCTCTCTCTCTCTCTCTCTATGTTTTTTTTTTCAAAGCCCATCCATGTTTAAAACAAGAAAGACAAGTGCATAAATAATTAAAACAAATGTGGATGTTTTATTACAATGGAAAATTTTATTACAAGATAATAAAAAAAGATTGATATTATTGATGAAAAATACATAAAAAGGAAAATAAGATGATAGACTTATACTTGAATTTAGACTCAAAATTTGAGATTTGGACTCAGACTCAAACTTAGACTTGGATTTCAATCTCAGATAGGTCAGATTAGCTAAACTTAAACTCTTCCATGTCATGCCACTTAGAGCCAAGGTAAAATGAGGTTGAATTAGGTTTGGGTTCTTTATCACTGTTCTTGTTGGTGGTGAGGAATTCAGGTTGAAATGATACATTTTGGATGCAATCTTCAACCTTTGATGCAGTTGCAACCAAAGCTTTGAAAGTGGGTAGGTATTGGGTTAACAAGTGGACTTGGTAGGTCAAAAGTAGGTTTTTAACAAGGATGTCCACTTATTCTTGCTCTATTGGTTTAGTTACCATTTGAGAATCTTTAGCCCTCTACCTTATAAGGAACATGGAGAAGGACTTCTCTGGAAGTTGCTTGGTAGTTTCCAAGTCATGCCTAGTGACATCCATTTCATCATTGTAATGATACTGCTTGATAAAGGCGTGACAGATATCATCCCACGTCCTTTTCTGGCTCTTGTCTAGTGAAAGGAACAATCTCCTAGTAGCACCAGTTAATGATTGTTGGAACAACTGAGTAAGGAGCTCATCGTTAACTCCCAAAAGTTTCATTGCCCCCACGTATATCTTTAGATGAGTCTTGGGGTAAGTGGTTCCATCAAATATTTCTAGTTCATGCATTTTGAATTTAAAAGGAAGCTTGGCATTAGGGAATAAGATTAAACTATCCACATCAATTAGATCATTGCGATGATTTAGGGATTTAATGGTTCTTTCCATGGCTTTAAGTTTCTCTATGAGCAATTTGCTGTTTGGATAAGAGAAAACTTCCCCACCTTGATTTAGATATGAGTTATTTTGGCTTGAATTTGGGCTAAGATTGGTTTGGTTCAAGATAAGGTTTGGGTTAAGATGGTTAAGGTAGGCCTTGTTAATCATAGCTTAAACTTCCCCCAATGATGAATTGCCTTTGTTCCTCGAATTAGGCTTGTTGAGCAGCTAGGATAGCTTAGAAATGCTCTTCTTGCTTCTTAAGGAGTCTGGTCACAAGTATGGTTAGGGAAGCTATGTCAAGTGGGTTGGCCATTGGTACCTTCAAACCAAAGCAACAAGGTAAGTGACGGGCATAGAATAGAAAAGGTAATAAAGGTATAAGCATGCAAATCCTAAGTGAAAAGGCTTCCTATTATGTCATGGGCCAACCATTTTTTTTAGGCTTAAGGTATAATGGGGCAAATGTTTTGGGCTTACAGCAGTAGATTGGAGTAAAGGTATTGGGTTTAAAGTATTGTGTTAGGGCAAAGTTATTAGGTTTAAAGGTAACAAACTAGTTTTGAAAGGTGATAGGCCATAGATGTTGGGCTTAAGGATAGTGGGTTTGATTTTGGACAAAGGATAGGATTAAGATGATGGTTTTGGCATGGAGAACCTAAGGTGTCTAGTTTTTTTTTTTTTTTTTTTTTTTTTTGGGTATGGATAGAGGCTACGGGTTAGGCTTATGGTAAGGTAGCAGGGTCTTTAGGGTTGGATATAGGTTTTAGGATCATTGATTTATGGCTTAAGGTCAAAGGTTAAAGTTGGTTTAGGTTTAAATTTGAGGTGCAAGGTTCAAGTGTTTGGTGTTTAGGGTAAGGCTAGGGCAAGGTTTTAAGGTATATAGTTAAGGTAATGGTATTTAGGATAAAGGATAAGGTGAGGTGTTTAGGATTAAAGGTTAGGATGAGTTGTTTAGGCTTGTGAAAGCAAAGGTGATTAGGATAGAAGTGATTGTGTTTAAGGTTTAGGAGTGAAGTTGTTTAGATAAAGATGAGAGGGTTCTGGGTTAAGGATAATGTTGTTTAGGCCAAAGGTTTGGGGTGATGGTTTAAGGGTATTTGGATAGGGTGATGGGATATAGGTGAAAGTGTTCATGGGGAAGGTATTTGAATGGAGATAAGAATGTTTGATCCTTCTTCAGTTCAAGGCTTGACCTAAACTTGAGATGAATGCAAGTTTTATTATACAATATAGATGCATGACATGCATGAGGAAAACGTTTCATGAGAATGTAAAGATGCAAGGTTTTAATTGTGGTACATACAACCTAAGGCTAGGATCTAAGTTCATTACATGAAAGAGTAAGGGTGGCTCGATTTGGGTACCTGTCACACTAAAGCAGCGATATACCTAAGCACATGTGAGTCAAGGAGCCTTATGTAGGTCTAGTAGTATGTGCATGCTTGTTACACCTTTGAAAGGATCAAAAGATTCATCACGAGATGGATGATTTCACTATCAGTGAATAAACCTAAGGAGGGTTACCCACTCTATGCTACTCACTATCCATTGTTTTCCAAAAATTAGGTTGAATGGCAAAGAGCCTATGCAAGTGATGAATGCAAAGTCACAATCATATCGAAAGGCCAAACTCTTTTCAAATCAATTAGTTTTCCACTTATTTTTCCTTTTATTAAAAAAAAGTCACTCCCTAGTTGAGTCACCAACTGTGAGGCCTCGCCCGAGCATCGGTTTGATCTGCTAAAGGGAATCAAAATGCTCTTTTGGGAAAGAACTCATAGGGAAGCCCTTGAGCTTATCTTTGATAGATTTGAAAATTATTTCTTAGAGTAGCCACCTTAATTTATTTTTATTTGCGAAAATATAAGGGAAAAACCCATTTGACTCTAATTATTACCCAAAGGAAAAAAAAATCACTAGCCTTGAAACCAAAGAGAATTCAGGGACTAGGTTTTTGGTTTAATTTAACAAAATAAGTTTGGCCAAATAATATAAAAGTAACTTAAAATATATTTTATGAACATTTAAAATGCATGAGCAATTTATAATATGCATGATCATTTAACTCGTCTATTTCAACAATAAAGTAAAAACACAATTAAGGTTCGAAATAAGAGAAAGTTAATACTACAGTAAAATCCAAAGCTTAGGGGATACGTCCTCTAGCCATTATAGATTCTAGGGAAGTTACACATTCCCTAAACTAAGCCGAATAATAAAGTGAAAGAAAACAAAATAAAAGCAAGTGAAGAAAGTGATAGAGGGGAAAAGTTGGTTAGTTTTAATTGGATTCGATGCTTAAACCAAGCAAGCTTACGTATCCCTTTGAATGAGAATCAAAACCCATATAGTTCTCCCTTTTTAAAAAGGGGTTAGTTTAGCCTAGCCACTTTATCATGTTTTGATTGATTGATTAAAATATGGTTGAGTTAATTAATTAATTTAATTGATTACCGAGTTGATTAGCTAGCAACCTAGATGAATCAATTTAATTAACTAACTAAAAGAGGCAAGAAAATTTAGATAAAAGAAAATTAAAGGAAAAAAAGCTTACCTCGAATGGCGGGCATCAACTGACCTCGAATGGCGGGCATCAACTGGCCTCGAATGGCATGCGGCGGTTGGCTTAGGATGGCAGGCAGTGGCTAACCTTGATGGTGGATTAGAGCATAAAAGGCATCAAATTCCAATCTCGGATTGCAAAAATAGGTTTTTTACTAGAGGTGCCATAGAGACCTTTGCTCCCCCATAGAGCTCACTACGGCAGTGTTGCACAAGCCTCTGCGTTTCCCTAAAGGCCTTTGCGTTAATGTCGCAGGCTTATTTTGGCCCTTTTTGTCATTTTTGCCCGTTCTTGCTCATTTCTTGTTCGTTTTTCATGATTTCAATTGCATTGTACTTGTCACTCCGTCCCAAATGATTTGAAAGGGTTCAAATGTTAAAAAGTGATGTTTTGGTTTTCCCATTTTGAGAGTTTTTGACTTTTAAAGGTTTGTTTATCGAGTCTAACTGCTTTTAAGGTTCAAACACATACTAGAAGGTGCAAAATTAAGGGTTCACACCATTTTTTGCATTGTATTTGTTATTCAATCCTAGATAATCTAAGGGTAGTTCAAAGGTTATAGGGATATGTTTTAGTTCCCAGAGCTTCGATTCTCGATTTTCCCATTTTGGTAGTTTTTTTGCCAATTTTGACTTTTGGAGGTTTGTGTACCAAGCCTAAGCACCTCTAAGGTTCAAAATGGTTCAAAATGCAAACTAAAGGATGCAAAATTAAGGGTTCATGGCTACCCCATCATTAGAATTGGCTTGACTAAAAGGCAATTTTGATAACAGTGAACCTGGGGATGAAAGATTGGAAAAAAGAACCAAAAGGATGTTTAAGTTAGGATTTAGACATATTTGGGTGAAAAGCATGATTGATTTTAAGATAAAGGCAGATAGCAAAAGGAACCACAATAATGTTTAATGAATTATTATTAAAAATTTATGGATGAAAAATGCGACAGATAATATATGGAAAAAAAGATCACATGGATGTCTAGGTGATAGTTGTTAGACATATGTGGGTAGAAATAGTGGATCTTGAATAAAAAAGGTGGAAAAATGAACCATAAGGATGCCTAATGATCATTACTAAATATTTATGAGTGAAGTTTTGAAAGGATTTTGATAAAAGGGTGAGAGTAAGAACTATATGGATGCCTAGGTGATCGTTACTAGACATTTATAGGTGAAATGATCCTAAGGCTATCATAGGATGGTCTAAGAAGTTTTGAAAGAGAAACCTAATCCTATGTTAGGTTAATGATCCTAGGGCTATCCTAGGATGGTCTGAAAATTTTAAAAAAGAAACCTAATCTCATGTTAGGTTGATGATCCAAAGTTGTCCTAAGATGGTCTGAAAATTTTGAAAGAGAAATCTAACCCTATGTTATGTTGATGATCCAAAGGCTATCATAAGATGATATGATTAAAAGAGATACCTAATTCAAATCTAAGGTATGGATCCTAAGGCTATCTTAGGATGAATCTGATGTTGATGATTCTAGTCTTGATTTAAGAACTCTGCTTGATGAATTGATGGAAGGATGATCAATTTTGCTTTGGAAAATAGGATTGATGACCTCTCGTGATTCATGTTAATGATTCATCTTGATTTAGGACTCTAATTAACAACCTATTTTAGTGTGAAATGAATCTGACTATGCAATAATTGGATACTTTGAACATGTGAAAGGTTATTTTAGTAAGAGAGTGCTAAGCTTTTGGGAGAAAGATACCTCCATTTAGGAAAGGTGAATATAAGGAAGGGAGGTGTCCCCACTTTTGAATGATAAATGAAAGTGGTTAGGTCATTTTATTTGGATAAACTAGTTTAGGGATGGTAAGGTCATACTTGATTTGGGCCAGGTGTTAGGCTAGTTGAAAGGTTAGTCAAAGGCTATCGACTCAGCCCAGTTGAAGTCATTCAAGAAAGCTAGGTCAACTATAGAAGAGATTGAGCTTATCAGCTTGAAAGGCTTTGTTAGGCATAGCCTTTTGATGTGGCATCAGATTGAATGGCTGGCTTAGGGTCATATCAGGTATGAGGCTTTTTGGTCAATGGTTATTAGTTCAACTTAGGAAGAAGTCACTTTGGGAGGTTAAGCCAGGTATGGCTAGAAGAGCTCTAGCTTGGCTTAGGTGGGTCTGGGTTCAAAGAAGGTTTGGTTTGAGGCTGAATTGGAAAGCTCGATGAAGGAGGTTGAGTCCTTAGAGATGATTAAGTCAAAAGGTTAGGTTAGGTATGGTTTTAGGAAAGGTCAGTTTATTGGGCTTGTCTTCAAAGAAGTTCATACAAAATTCTTTGGTCAGGTCTGGCAATTGGCTCGGTCAGTTATGGCCTTTGGGGAGAATCAATTTGGAAGCTTGATTTGGTTTGGCTTTAGGAAAGATTATTTAGAATGAGTGGATCATCTTGGAAGGCTAGGTCATGTTTGGCCTTAACTAGGGTCACTTGAAAGCTTAGTCTAGTTTGGCTATATAAGAGGTCAAATTAGACGCTTAGTCAGGTTATGGCCTTTAGGAGTTCACTTGGAAAGCTTGATTAGATTTTGCCTTAAAATTGTGTCAGAGAGATTAAGCTGGAGTGCTAACTTTGTAGAAGATTGAACAGGGAGGCTAAGTCTTGCTTAAATGAAAGGTCAAGCAAGGAAATCAATTTGGAAGGCTTAGTCAAATTTGGCATTAGAGGAGATCATAGGCTTCATAAATGAAGGCCATTTAGGAGTAGGACTCATGATGAAGGCTTTTTGGTTTAGGTTTCATGGTGAAGGCTCATTGATTTAGGCTTCATATTAAAGGCTTTTGGACTTGGGCTTCAAAGTGAAGGCTTTTGGGCTTGAGCTTTTTAGTGAAGGCTTGTTGGTCTAGGCTTCTTAGTTTAAGCTTTATGATGAAGGCTTTTGGGCTTTAAGGATAGTTTTTTTAGCCTGGGCTTTTTCATAAGGGTGCTTTGGACCACTTTAGCAGGTGGTTGGCTTTAGCTCAAATACGATGCTAAAGGTTTTGGTCATAAGGTTACGCAAGCTCATGGATAAGGGTTTGCTCTTTGACATGGTTGCATTAGTGAAAGGGATTAAGCTAAGAATAGTCTGTAGGCCCTAAGAGACTTTGATCTTAGGGATCATATGTTTTTCCAATAAGGCTTGATCTTTTTAAGGATAATGAGATGTTGCCAAAGAGGCATAGGATGGGCTCTGACTATTTTGGGCCCTTCTTAATCAACTTGAGGATGATGGTTCAACTTTAGTTTTATTATGGAAATTGACTTTGATGATGATGAGTCTTAAGAGGCTTGGTATTTTTGGTTCTGTCCATGGGCTTAATCCTTGAGATGATGGTATAATTTGCCAAGGAAAGGGTAGTATGAGGTTTGAGCTTGAAAGGATGGTATGATTTGCAATATGATTTCATAAAGTTTACGAATGGTTTAAAGGTATGTTAGAACTTTTGGAAAGGATTAAGGAGGTTGCATGGTTTTGCCATTTGTAGCATGCTTCATGAAAAAGAGCGAGCTAAGCTAACATTGTTGTTTGAGATTAAAGAGACAATTAGAATGACACATTATTAGTTTGACTCAATGAAGGTGAGACACTGGTTAAAAGGAAGTGCCCTAGGGATTGGCTAAAGGACTAGTGAGAAAAGACAACTTGGGATTGTGCCCCAAATGGGAGATAGGGATGTGATGGATTGGAGATATGTATAAGCTCTTTGAGCTAAGTGAAGGGGATGGATTAATAAGAGATGATGATGTTTTAGGAAGACATGCCCCTATTATAAGATAAAAGCAAGGAAGATAGCATAACCTTAGAGAACAATCCTTTAGTAAGAAAGGGTGACTTTGAAGACATGAGACAAGAGGATTGATTAGAGATGATATGACAACTTTAGACATGAGAAAAGATGACTAGGATGAGCTTTCTCTCTCTCTCTCTCTCTCTCACTAAGCTCTAACTTTTGCCTAAGTTGCCCTTTTGGGTTTTCAACTTAGTGAGCTTCCATTAATGAAATTTGAAAGAAAACATTCCACTATGATTTAGGTTACTACTTTTCTTCATGTTTAGGGGCTTTAACCTTTGAATTCTGGATTTGACAAAGGTCTTCTCTGAACTTGTTGCCCTTTGTTGAGGTGCATTATTTGATTGCCTAATATGCAATAGGTAATTATATTTACTTAATGTGCAATAGGTAATTATATTTACTTAGTCTTCATGCTTTAATTGTTTGATAAGAGGTCCATTACTTGACCTTCTTTGATTAGGAGTTCGTGAAGCGATCATTGATTTGTGAGAATAAGGGCACTTAGTTTCGATCTATGATAACAATGGTGGATTTAATAATGAGATTGATTGTTTGTTCATCTCTCTTTCCTTTTTTTTTTCCTTTTTCTCTCTCTTTTTCTTTTTCCTTTTTTTTCTAAGCTCATCCATGTTAGACTAAACAAGGAAAACAAGAAAATTAATGCATAAATAATGAAAAAAATATAGATGCATTGCTATAAAGGAAACTTTATCACAAGAAAATGAAAAAGGGACCGACATGGTTGACAAAAATACAGGAAAAAGGAAATAAGACAATAGACTCTAACTTATATTTAGACTCAGATTTTGAGAGTAGGATTCAAACTCAAATTTAAACTTGAGATTCAACCTTAGATAGGTCAAACTAGCTGGGCTTAAACTCTTTTATGTCATGCCACTTGGGACTGAGGTAAGGTGGGGTTGAGTTGGGTTCAGGTTCTTCATCATTGTTCAAGTTAGTGATGGGGAATTCAGGTTGAAATAATTCTCTTTAGATGCATTCTTTAACCTTTGATCTAGTTGAAACTAATACTTTGAAGGTGAGTATATATTAGGTTAGCAAGTGGGCTCGATAGATCGGGAGTATATTCTTAACAAGGATATCTATTTGTTCTTGCTCAGTTGGGCTGTTTACTATTTGAGCAACTTTGGCCCTTCACCTAGTAAGAAATATAAAGAAGGACTCATTTGAAAGCTACTTAGTGCTTTCTAGGTCTCTTCTTGTAATATCCACCTTAATGTTATAGTGGTATTGTTTGACAAACACTTTGCAAAGGTCATTTCAAGTATATTTTTTGGTGTCATCCAAGTCATAAACTATCTTAAGGCAACATCAGTAAGGGTTTATTGAAAGATTTGAGTAATGAGCTCATTATTAAGACTAAGTGGATGCATTGCCCCTACATACATTTTCAAATGTATCTTGGGGCACGAGCTACCATCAAATTTGTCCAAATTCGGCATCTTGAACTTTGGTGGCAATTAGGCATTAGGGAAGTGACTCAATGAACTTGTATCAATCATGCCTTCCTTCTTCTTTAGACTTTTTATTATTTTCTTAATGGCTTCTAATTTGGGTAGGAAGATCTCAAGCATAGGTTTAGGTATGGTTTCCTTCCTTTGGAAATGATCCATAGGGGATGAGGTGATTTGTAGAGGTTTAGTAGGTGTTGGATGGGATAATGTGTTGGTGCTTTCATGTTAAAGGCTAGGGTCAATTGCATTTAAGGTTAAAGGTTAGGGGGAGAGGTGCATTAAGCTGTGTAGTTAAAGCATTTAGGTTTAAAGTTGAGGTTTGGGTATTGGTATTTAGATGAAGGTTGTAGCGAATGGCCTTTTATGATTGTAGGGGGGCAAAGGTGATTGGGATAGAGATGTGAGAGTGTTTATGAGGTAGGTGTTTGGATAGAGGTAAGAGTGTTTGACCCTTCTCTAATTTAAGGTTCGACCTAGACATGAGATCAATACATGTTTTGATGTACAAAATGGATGAATGATATATATGGAAAAAAATATTTCATGAAGATGTAATTACACAAGGCTTTAATTATAGTACATAAAACATATTGTCAAAATCTAAGTTAATTACATAAGAGGGTAAGGGTGGCTTATACAGGGTACTCGTCACATTATAGCAGTGATATACCTAATCATATGTGAGTTAAAGAGCCTTGCACGGGTCCAATAGTACTTGCATGCTCTTTGTACCTTTAAAAGCATCAAAGGATTCATCATGGATAAAAGGATTTGTCACTCAGTGGATGATTTTTCTATCGGTGAATAGACCTAAGGAAGGTTACCCTTTTGATGCTACTCACTATCCATTATCTTCCTAAAACTAGGTTTATAGGCAAAGAGCCTATGCAAATGATGCGTGAAAGCCATTTGTATATTAAAAGTGCCAAATATTGATTTCAAACTAATTGTTAGTCCTCTTATTTCCTTTATAAAAAAGAAGGTGGTCCCCAGTAGAGTTGCTAATTATGAGGCCTCCCTCGAGCATTGGTCTGATCCGTTGAAAGGGATTGAAATACTCATTTGGGTTTGAACTCATAATGGAACCCTTGAGTTCAGATAGGATGATTTTGAAAAGATGTTAAAGTTGCCACATTGATTTTATTTTTATTTGTAAAAAAGTTAAGTGAAGAACCCAATTAAATGACTCTAATTTTATCCTAATAGAAAAAGTGCACTTATCCTCGATTACCAAAGAGGATTCATGGACTACATTTTTTGTTTATCTAGAAAAAGATTAGTTTAGAAAATTTAATACAAAAAGACTAGAATTGATTTCATGAACAATTTATATAATGTATGAACATTTTAATTAATGCATGACATTTATTTATTCAACAATTAGTAATTAAGGTAACAAGAAAGTAAAAGGAAAATATTAAATTTACAATGAAAACCCAAAATGGGGGATACTTCCTCTAGCTTTTATAGGGTCTAGGAAAGTCATACATTCTCCAAACTAAATATTAAAGTAATGCAAACAAGATAAAGAAAATCCTAACTAAGTAAAGAAGCTGATGGGGGAGAAGTTGTTCTATTTTAATTAGATTCACTGCTTGAACCAAGCATGCCTGTGTATCCTTTTGAATGGGAATTGGAATCTAGGTAGTTCTCCCTTCTTGTGAAGAGGTTTATTTAGCCAAACCACTTTATGATGTTTTGATTAATTGATTGAGTTGATTGATTGATTACCAAATTAAGTTAACTAATTCAGATTTTAATTAACTATCCTAAGTGAATAAGTTAGAAAAAGGCAATGAGCCTTGGAGGAAGAAGAGAGAATCCTAAGAAGAAAAATAATAAATAAATCCCAAGGAGGAAGACAATAAATAAATCCCAAGGAAGGAAATAATAAAATAAAATAAATAAATAAATAAATAAAAGGAAAGGAGATTTACTTTGAATAGCTAGAGATGACTAGCCTCAGGCGGCAAGCAGTAGCTTGCCATAGAAGGCAGTTGGTAGCTTGCCTCAGACGGAGACAAACCTTTGACTTTATGGGTCATCTTGGAAAGTTGCAACCTAGTTTGCTGTGCAAAGTAAGGCACAATAGCAAAGCAAAAATAAAAATAAAAGAAAACTTTAAACTAAAAAGCTCATCCCTTGGTGGATCAAGTTTGTGAAGATGGTTTGCTTAATGCAAAGGATAATCAAGCAAGCCAAGAGGTGAAGAGGTGTGGCAAATTGTGTTAGAGGGCCTATATTTATAATTGAATGGTTGGGGGAAGAGTTTGTAATTTTTCGATGTGTGACTGTTGCAAAAAAGTGAAGAAGAATCTTTTTTCACCTATTTTCTTTTGTTCTTGCCCGTTTCTCATTTGTTTTTCATGATTCTAGTTGCATTGTATTTGTTATTCAATCCTAGATGATCTAAGGGTATTTCAGAGGTTGAAGGGATAGGTTCAAATTCCCAGGGCTTTGTTTCTCAATTTTCCCATTTTGGTAGTTTTTTTTTTGGCAATTTTGACTTTTAGAGGTCTGTTTACTGAGCCTAGCACTTCTAATATTTAAAATGCAAACTAGAGGATGCAAAATTAAGGGTTCACAAATTACAATCGTACTTATAATTTATATTTGTTGTAAATGCATAAATTGCGGGGGAGAAGGCCCCAATTATAATGATATGTAAGTAATTTCATATTTAAGCTTAATTTGACTGTCAAAAATCAAAAAGAGGGGGATTGTTGACTTAGGTTATGTCAGAACTTAGTCAATTTTTGACCTAAGTTATGTCAAAACTTAGTTAATCTCTATTTTTAATTTTGATAATCAAACTAAAGTTATCTAATATGTTTATTAAGTGTTTATTTTGCAGATAAAATTTATTAGAAAGTTTGCAAATTCAAATGATTCAAAAATCCCTTAAGTCATGAAATGGACCCTTAAATAGCGTGTGCTATATAATCATTGCTACTACAACTTAGATGGTTAGACTAAGATAAAATTAAAGGGTAAAGTATCAAATTAAACCTCAAGATACAACCTACTTTGCTACCTTAGTTGCGAGCGTGACCATGATGAAGGATAATCAAGCATCTAACAGTCAGACAACATATGTCACTAGCTATTAAAGATATGAATATTGTGACTATAATTTAGGTTTTGTGATCGCAATTCTGCCTCTGATAGACAACTTTTTGCAAGCTAATTTGAAATTAAGTTTTTATCCTTTGTACTCATTTGTAATGGCTCATTGGAGGATGTAAGCTATGAATACCCCCTCTAAAGGCCTTAGACATAAGAGAATAGTTTATCATATGTCCAAACTCTTGCAATTTTATTTCTCAAACCTAAAACCTTTTTAATACACATTTTGTTCTAATTGGTTGAGTGTTAGCCATTGAAACACTTTTATAGTTTAGGGACTAAGCCTTAGAAAACTCTTATTTAGGTTTGAGTGTAAGCCTTTGTAAAGCACTTGGTTGGGTTTTAGATTTAGCCTTTTTAAAACTCTTATTTGAGTTTAAGAGTGAGCCTTTGGGAAAACTCTTGTAAGGTTTAATGTGAGCCTAAACATTAAGTTAGGAATGAACTTGATAAAACTCGATAGATAGTGGAAATACCCGATTGTGGATTAGGGAGTGGATGTAGGATTGGTTATAATCCAAACCACTATAAATTACTCATGTCTATCTTTTTTCCCTATCTCTTTCCATTAAAATTTTAATTTCTCACTAATTGAATGCCCTTCTTTGTGTATCTTAGGCAACATATAGACATTGGATGTTCAAGATGTATGATTGAAAATGCAAGTCTCTTCATCTACTTGAAAGAGAAGGATAGTGGAAATGTAATGTTTGGAAAAAATGCTAAAGATAAAGTTATTGGCATTGGTGTAATTCCCTAATTGAGGATTGTTTTTGATTAATGGATTGAAGCATAATTTGTTAAGTATAAGTCAATTATGTGACAAAGGCAATAAAGTCATCTTTGACTCTAAAGCATGTTTTGTAAATACCTTGGTTGATGATAAAGTTGTGTTTAAGGGTGAAAGAGTACATATTGACTTAGATGATTTCGGTAACCAAAACATTAAGTGTCTTATTTCCATTAGCAATGAATCTTGGCTTTAGCATAGAAGACTTGGACATGTTAGCATGAAGCTTCTTTATAATCTTAGTAAAGGTGAATTTGTTGATGGACTATCAAAGATCAAATTCAACAAAGATAAGACAAATCCCCGTTCAAATCCAAAAATGTTGAAAATATCTCTAGACCTTTACAACTTATACATATGGATTTATTTGGACCTAGTAAGATTGCCATTTTGGGTTAAAAGCACTATGCTTATATGATGGTTGATGATTACTCTAAATTTATTTGGGTTAGTTTTTTAACTCATAAGAGTGATGCTTTTGAAGCTTTTGAAAATTTTGCAAAACTTGTTCAAAATGAAAAAGGTTACTTTATCTCTAAAATCAGAAGTGATCATGGAAAAGAATTTGAAAATGAACACTTTGAGAATTTTTATATTAAATATGGAATTTCCCACAATTTTTTTAGCTTAGAGCACCATAATAAAATGGGGTTGCATAGAGATAAAATAGAGTTTTAATAGAGATGGCTAGAACATTGTTCAATGAGTATTCTCTTCCTACATACCTTTAGGCAGAAGATATCAATACTTTATGTTATATTGCAAATAGAGTTTTTAAAAGACCTATTTTAAATAAAACATCATATGAGGTATGCAATGGAAGAAAACCTAAAATCTTATAACTTAGAGTTCAGTTGCAAATGCTATATATTGAAACCAAGGACAATCTTGGAAAATTTACATCCAAAATGGATGAAGGAATATTTTTAAGCTACTCCACCACTAGCAAAGCTTATAGAGTATTTAATAAAAATTTCTTAGTTGTTGAAGAGTCAATGAATATTGTTTTTGATGAATCAAGCAAGCCTGATCTTGGGGAAGGTATTTTTATTGATGATTTTACAGGTGAATTTGAGAATCTTGATATTAATGACAAAAAAGAGGAAATCAAAGAAGACAATCAGCAAGATGTTGAAGCTTAACCTTAACAAGAAGAAAATCATCACTAAGAATTGCCAAAAGATTGGAAATATCCCAAAAATATCCAAAAGAGCTTGTCATAGGTGAAACTTTAAAGGGTCTAAGTACTCATTGTCATTTTAAAGCCTTAGATAATTATCTTGCATTTGTTTCTCAAATTAAGCTAAGGGCTATTGATGAGACTCTTGATGATGAATGCTGGGTGTGATTACTATACAAGAGGAACTCAACCAATTTAATAGAAACAAAGTTTGGAAACTTGTTCCTAGACTAAGAATCATCCAATTATAGTGCATAAATAGGTGTTTAGAAACAAGTTAGATGAGTACAGTTCCATTACTAAAGCCATGTATGGATTGACATAAGGCCCTAGAGTCTAATATGAAAGGCTTAGTTCATTTCTTTTGAAAAATGGTTTTACAAAAGGCAAAGTTGACATTACACTTTTTGTTAAAAAGTGCAATAATAATATACTAATTTTTCAAATGTATGTTGATGATATTATTTTTTTGCTTCTAATGAATGTCTTCGTAAGGATTTTTCTAAGTATATTACTAGGAATTTGAAATAAACATGATGGGCAAGCTTAGGTTCTTTTTTGGTCTCTAAATCAAATAATGCAAAGATGCAGTCTTCACCAATTAATCCAAGTACACTGAAGAGCTTCTAAGAAGTTTAGGATGGTGTCACATTCCAACTTCTGAGATATGACAGTCTTAGAATATAGGGAGACATAAGGTCACCAATGCCTATAGAACCCACTCATGCATGGTTAAACACTGCCTAGGATTATACCAAAATCTCATGCATTAACTTGCATTACCATTAATAAAGGAAATCCCTAACTAACATAAGAATAGTTTATAAATACTTTGAGTACAATCTATAAGAAAAAGAACAATTAAGACTCCAAATTAATCTTAAATGAATAATGTTCCAAACAAAAACTCCTAGAGCATCTGAGAGCGACTCTACATATCATAGTATGTAAATAGACTTGAATAAGAAAATCTCCCAAGTGGGGTATATTGCTTGAGCTATCACCTTGCCTCCTTATACTACTTACTTGAAACCACATAAGAAAAGGGGTGAGATAGATGATCTCAATGAGTAAATAATACAACTTGTACAATAACAAATATCCCTTTAAAAGGGTTAGTAGTTCATAGTTCAAAATTCATAGTTTGCGATTTAGCAAGTTTCATAGAAATCAAACTTATAACTTATAATGTATAAAGTGATGGCTTTTGCCTTATTCACTCGAGTATAAAAAGGGAGAGGTGGCATCATACCAAATTCCAATGCCTAACTTATAAAGAAGTGTAAAGCTGATCAGGCTTCATGACTAAAACCACCTTTCTAGCTGAGGCAGTACACTATCCTTATCTATTGAGTTAAGACCATGTACATAAGTTCTGATGATTTACTGCATTAGTACGAGGATTTCTATATATAAGGGTTCATAGGCACCATAGTCAAAGCTAATAGCAATCACTTGCAACAAAAGCATGGAAGAATACAATCATATCTATAATAGTAGCAATAGAAGTTCAGCTTATTGAACAAAGGATAAATAATAATATGGTTTTAGAAAGAACGTAAGGTAAAGCAATAATCACAAAGGCTCTTTTCTTATCATTGAATGGTCAATAATAGTTTTAGACTAATTGTCCTTTGGCAACCTAAGCTTAACTAAGAAAATCACATAATTATAATTTAAGATAGAAAGGAACTCGGGTTTCAAGAATCTCAAAGGTTCACATATCATGATAACTTGTACTTGTAATACGAACATAATATTTACTCACCTTGTGGTTCTTTAGCTCCTAATTCTCGTAGCCTTTACACTTTTAACACTTCTAAAGCTCTAACACAACATTACAATTCAATACTTAGTATTGGCTTAACATCATGCTATCTTATCCTATAAGTACCCCATGCACATATATCATTCACATATACTTGGAGTTGCACTTAGAAGTGCACTCATCACTTGTACATAACATATACTTGGAGTTGCACTTAGAAGTCCACTCATCACTTGTACATAACATGCTGACTTTTAAATCTTGCATACTTTACCTTCTTAGGCTCACATGAATTCACATAATGGTCCATATGAAGATTTTTCTAAAGCCAAACACAATAAATCATAATCTTAATATCAATTTAATTTAACATCCAACTTCATACCCTTAATACTTTCCATATATATCAACCTAACAAGTAATCCTTAAAAGAGTCATGCTTGTCTCTTTTGGACTAAATCATACAATCAATCTCATAGGCAAATTAGGATCATTAATTCACAATTAACATATCATACAACTCAATTCACGTGCCACTTAACCATGTACACATATTAGCCAAATATGTCAATTAGGGTTTTAGAAACCCTAGGCAATGTCGAACCACTTTAGGAGTTTCCTAAAGTTACTCTTTCAATCATCATGCAATTGAATCATGTACTATATATATATATCAATAATCACTAAAATGAACCTTACAAAAATTATAGGCCTCGAGATCAAAATCCAAATATTGGCCAAATCCACCATAATAATGGAAACCATAGGTTTTTCTTGTTTTTCATACTTTATGATTATTATAGAAATATGTAAATGCATGATCTAAACCAATATTTTTCATGTAAACATAACAAAAATCAATTTAGGATAAAAAAAATATAAAAATTTCCCCTTAATGCATGTATGCATGAAAATTTCAACTTTTAGGTTTAACGGTTCACCTTTGATGGATTTGAGAAGAGAGAGATATGTTCATGGTTAAAAATTAGTTTCTCCCTCCAAAAACAATCCTAGGCTGAATATAACAAGAAAAAATTAGAAAATATATAGTCCCATATGGATTACTCATGATTGGTTTCATAAAATTCACAAATTAACTTGAAATGAAAGGAAAACTTACAAGGAAGATCACAAAGTCACAAGGTTTGGAAGGACTTTATGAATTTCAGCCAAGAGAAAATTTTTGAGAGAAAAATTATGTAAAGCCTAATGAAAAACAGAATGGAGGTTGCCTAAACACAAAGGATGCTGAATTTTAGATGGGTATTAGGGTTTTCGGTGCAAAATTGCAATATTGCCATTAATGAGCTAGGTTATAAGTGCTTAAGTGTCTTGGGCTTTTGGTGAATTTGATTTTTAATCCAATTTATGGGTTAATTAATACAATATTTTGCTTCTTATTTTCATTAAAATTCCCCTAGAAATATTTAATGTAAAATATTTTTTAAATACTCATAAAAATTATTTTATGCTTAAAATTGCTTTGCGCATAAAAATTCACTTTGTAAGCATTAAATTAATTTATGTATATGCACTTCACATAAATCACCTATTTCATATTCATAATTTATATTATGCATATTAGAACTAGTCTAGCATGCCACTTGTTCACAAGTCACATAGCGCATGAAATTTCATGAAAGCACATACTTTGTCACAATAGCTCTTAAATCAAGCAATTTGTCATGAAACTCCTAGCAAGGGTATGGGTTGTTACAGATAGATGATTAAAAAGGTAGTAAGACTCTAATGAGCACATCAACAAGCTTGACAATGATGAAAAGGATAAGCCTATAGATGAGAAGAAATATAGAGGTATGATTGGCTCACTTCTATATCTTACAGCTTCTACACCTAATATTATGTATAGTATTTGCTTATGTGCTAGATTTCAATCTTGTCCTAAAGAATCTCATTTACATGCCATGAAAAAAATTTTAAAATATTTGCATAGCTGTGACCTTTAAATTTGTACCTCCAAACAACCGGCCTCTATGGTTTCGTAGTATAGGGTCTATGTAGTCATAAGTGCTCTGTGTCATCATCGTGAGACTGCCAGCCATTTTTGACTCCATTCTCGTCCATTTTAGCTCTAATTTAAGCCTGGTTTGATTCTACCAATCTAAACCTGAGGGTTCCATCATGAGTACAAACCCAAATCAGCATTTCGATCCCACTTAGCGGATCGGATCGGTGCTCGGGTGAGGCCTCACAACTGGCGATTCCACTAGTGACCACCTTTTTTTTTTTTAACAAAAGAAATAAGAGGACTACCAATTGGTTTAAATCAAAGTTTGGCACTTTTAATACATAAATGAATAAATGACTTTCATGCATCATTTGCATTGGCTCCTTGCCTTTCAACCTAGATTTCTTAGAAAAATAATGGATAGAAAATAACATTGAGTGGGTAACCCTCCTTAGGTCTATTCACCGATAGTGAAATCATCCACCCTCTGATGAATCCTTTGATCCTTTTAAAAGTGTAATGAGCATGCACGTACTGCTAGATCCATGTGAGGCTCCTTAACTCACATGTGGTTAGGCATATCATTGCTCTAGTGTGATGAGTACCCAAATAGAGCCACCCTTATCTTTTCATGTAATGAACCTAGATCAAACCTTAAGTTATATGTACCATAATTAGACCTATGCATCTTTGCATTCTTATGAAATATTTTCCCCACACATATCATGCATCCATATTGTGTAACAAAATATGCATTCATCTCTAGTCAGGTTATACCTTGAATCAAAGAAAAGTTACATACTCACTTTCCACTTCTATCCAAACACCTTCACTTCTAAACTTTAAACACTCTACCTTTGTCTCAATCACCTTTTGCCCCCATAAACCTTAAGCCATCACCCTAAACCTTACCCCATTACCTTAGCCTTTAACCTAAAACACCTCTACCCTCATTTTCTCCCATACCCTACTAACCTAATCATCAACACACTACCCTAAGCCCAATATCTTTAGCCCAACACACTACCCTAAGCCTAATACCTTTGGCCTAACACATTACCCTAAGCCCAATACCTTTGGCCCAACACAATACCCTAAGCCCAATACCTTTGGCCCAACACACTATCCAAAGACTAGTACCTTTAGCCCAATACACTACCTTAAGTCTAATACCTTTGGTTTAACTCGATACCTTAAACTTGAGACCTTGACCTATGTAACCTTAGGAAATCCTCAAAAGCCCTAAATGCAGCTAGCTTACAACATCGATGAGAGACTTTTCCTCAAAGTTTGCATGTCCATATTCTTGGTTCTTCCCCAAGCACTTACCTTAATTCTTTGGTTTGGTTCGTAAGGTACCAATGGCCAACCTGCTTGACATGGATACCCTACCCACACTTATTACTAGCCTTTTTACGAAGTATGAAAAGCATTTTCAAGCTGTCCTAGTTGCTCAATAGATCCAATTTGAAGAAAACATAAAGGAACAAAGGCAAGTCATCATTGAGGAAGTTCCCTCGAGCCCTGATTAACCAAGCAAACCTCAACAGAAATAATCTCAACCACAATCCAAACCAGACTTATCTTAGGAAACCTACCAATACTCAAGCCCTAAACACCCATTCTAGATCTTCCTCTCTCCAAGATCCTTTTCAAAGTGGGGAAGTTTTCTTTGAGGAAACCAAATTGCTTATGGATAAACTTGAAGCTATGGAGAAAACCATCATATCCCTAAAGCACCATGATGACTTAATTGATATGGATAGCTTGATCTTATTACCTGATGCTAAGCTACCTTCTAAATTTAGAATGCTTGAGTTGGATAGATTTGATGGAACCACATGCCCCAGAACTCATTTGAAGATGTATATAGGAGTAATGAAACCTATTGGACTCAGCGATGAGCTACTTACTCAAATGTTTTAAGAATCGCTAATCAGAGTTGCCAGGAGATGGTTTCTTTCATTGGACAAGAGCCAAAAAGAACATGGGATGATATTTGTCATGTCTTTATTAGACAGTATCATTATAACACTAAAGTATATGTCACTAGGCATGATTTAGAGACCACAAAGCAACTTCCAGATGTGTCATTCTCTATGTTCCTTACTAGGTGAAGGGATAAAGCTGCTCAAATAATAAACAGGCTAATCGAGTAAGAACAAGTAGATATCATTGTCAAGAATCTACTTTTAGCCTATCGAGCCCACTTGTTAACCCAATGCCTACCTACCTTTAGAACTTTGGTTGTAACTACATCAAAGGTTGAAGATTGCATCCAAAGTAAATCATTTCAAGCTAAATTCCCCACCACCAACCTAAACAATAATGAGGAATCTAGATCCAACTCGACCCCACCTTACCTTAGCCCTAAAAGGCATGTCATGAAGTAGTTCAAGTTCAGTTAATCTAACCTGTCTGATATTGAATTCTAAGTCTAAGTTTGAGTATGAGTCCAAATCTCCAAGTCTGGTGTCTAATTCCAAGTCTAGGTTTGTTATCTTTTTCATGTATTTTGTGTCTGCTATATCGATCCCTTTTTGTCATCTTGTAATAAAGTTTTTTTTTTATAGTAATGCATCTACATTTTCTTATTAATGCATTTATTTTATTATCTTCCTTTTTAGTCTAACATGGATGAGCTTACAAAAAAAAAAAAAAAAAGAAGAAGAAGCAAGAAAAGAGAAGAGAAAAAAAAAAGAAAAAGGAAGGAGAAAAAAGAGAAGAAAAAGAAAGAGAGAGAAATGAACAAACACTAAAATCCACAACAATTAGCACATGTTAGAATTTGAGGTGCCATCAATAATTGCACCTAAACCAAAGAAGGTCAAATGATCAAATAGTTGAAGCATAAAGAGCAATTACATGTAATTACCTATTGCACATTGGATAATCAAATGGTGCACCTCAATAAGGGGCAACAAGTTTAGAGAAAATCTTTGTCAAATCCAAAATTCAAAGGTTAGAGCCCTTCAAAAAAAAAAAAAAAAAAGGTAGGAGGCCAAGCCATAGTGGAATTTTCTTCCAAATTTCATTAATTCAAGCTCGCTAAATTGAAAACCCAAAAGGGCAGCTTAGGTAAAAGTTAGAGCTGAAAGAGAGAAAGACAGAGAGAGAGAAAGAGAGAGAGAGAGAGAGAGAAAGCTCATCCAAGTCATCTTCCCTCATGTCCAAAGTTATCATCCTCAATTAATCCATCTTATCTCATATCTCCAAATTCATCCTTCCTCACTAGAGGGTCATTCTCTAAAGATATACTATCTTCTATGCCCTTATCCTATAGTAGGGGCATGTCTTTCCAGAACGTCATCATCTGCTGTCAATCCATCTTATTGTTTAGCTCAAAAAGCTAAATCTCCAGTCTATCACATCCTTATCGCTTACTGGGGGCATAATTCCCAAGTTGTCTCTTCTCATTAATCCTTAGCCATCCTAAGGGCTTTTTTCTTTTCAGTTAGTTTGTCATTTATGTCAAGCCAAATCAATTAAGTATCACTCCAAAAGTCTCTTCAATGTCAAATAGTAAGATAGCTTGACTTGCTCTTTTCCATAATTCATGATACAAAAAGCAAAGCTATACAACCTCCATAATTCCTTTTAGAAGTTTCAGCCGACCTTTAACCCATTCTTGAACTTTTCTATCCTAAGCCTCATTGGTAAATCATACCATCATTTCAAGCTTAAACACTATACCACCATTTTCTTGGCAAAGTCTCATCATAGGCAGAACCAAAAATCCTAAGTCTCTCAAGACTCATCATCTTTGAATCTAGTCGAGGCATATCTCCCAAAGCCTATCATCCTCAAGTTGATTAAGAAGGACTCGAACTAGTCAAGGCCCATCTCATGCCTCTTTGGCAAACATCTCATTATCCTTGAAAGATTAAACTTTATTAGCGAAACACATAATCCCTGAGAATCAAAGTCTTTTAAGGCCTACAAACCATTTTGATGCAACCATGTCAAAGGGCAAACCCTTATCCATACGCCTACGGTATCCTTGTGATCAAAACCTGTAGCACTATACTTGAGCCAAAGCCAACAGTCCAAAGCACCTTCATAGAAAATTATCCTTAACACCTAAAAGCCTTCACTATGAAGCCCAAATCTAGAAGCCTTTGCTATGAAGCCCAAATCTAGAAGCCTTTTGCCATAAAACCCACTCCCAAAAGCCTTCACCATGAAACCCACTCCTAAAAGGCCTGCATTTATAAAGCCCATGATCTCCTCTAAGGTAAAATCTAACTGAGCCTTCCAAATTGATTGCCTAGCCTGGCCTTTTCCTCTAAGCCAAGATTAGCCTCCTAGGTCTAGCATCCCAGCTTGATCTCTTTGACATAGTCTTAATGCAAAATCTAGCCTTTCGAATGAACTCACCAAAAGGCCATAACTTGACTTAGCCTCTAATTTGATCTCTTACATAGCCAAACTAGACTGAGCTTCTAAATGACCCTAGCCAAGGCTAAACCTGACCTAGCATTCCAAGATGATCTCCTCTAAAGCCAAACCAGAAGGCCATAACTGACCAAGCCAATTGCCAGACCTATCTAAAGACTCTAGTATGAATTTTTTTAGAGACAAGCCCAACAATTTGACCTTCTACAAAACTTGACCTAGCCTTTTGATCTAATCATCTCCAAGGACTTGACTCCCCTGATCAAGCTTTCCAATTCAACCTAAAACCAAAACTTCTCATAGGCCAAACCCACCTAAGCCAAACCCATATAAGCCCAACCCAACCTCTCCCAGCCATACCTGTCTTAAACCTCCCAAAGTGACTTCTTCCGAGATCAAACAACTAGAGACCAAATAACCAAGCTACCTTCCAAAAGTGGGGGCATCCTTCTTCCATAAGCTCAGCACTCTCTTACCAAACTAACCCTTCATATGTTTAAGGTATCCAATCATTGCATAGTTAGATGCATTTCATAATAGAACAAGTTATAAGTCAGACTTTTGAATCAAAATGGATTACCTTTTTGTCAATTCCTACTAGACAGGGTCATCATCATTCTTGCCAGATAATATTTATATCTCCACTAATTCCTACTATATAGGGTCGTCATCATTCCTACCAAAAATGTCTCAAAACTGACTGAACATTAAGCTGGACTTTCTAAAATAGACTGAAATCATTACTTTTACCATATTTCACCAGATCTTCTCTTTCTCCAGTATTAAGGCCAAACAGATAGCTTTGATTTAAATCCTCTAGCATTAAGGTTGAACAGATAGCCTTGATTTAAATCCTCCAACATTAAGGCCAAACAGATAGCCTTGATTAAGATTTTCACCATATCTTCTTTATCCTCCAACATTTAGGCCAAACAGATAGCCTTAATTGAGATTTCACTAAATCATCTTTATTTCTGACATTAAGGCCGAACAGATAGTCTTGATTGAGATTTACCAATATTAAGGCTAGACAGATAACCTTGATTGAGTTTTACCTAAATCTTCTTTATCTCTAACATTAAGGTCGAACAGATACCCTTGATTGAGATTTATCTTATATCATTTTTACTTTTAACATTAAGGCTGGACATATAGCCTTGATTGAAACATTTTTTATCTTTTAACTTTAGGGTTGAACAGATAGCCTTAATTGAAATTCACCAAGACCATTCTTACTTCCAACATCAAGGCCAGACAGAAGCCTTGATTGAGATTTACCAACAATAATGCCGGATAGATAGCCTTGATTGAGTTTTACCTAAATCTTTTTTATCTCTAACATTAAGGCCAAATAGATAGCCTTGATTGAGATTTATCCCAGATCATTTTTACTTCTAACATTAAAGCTAGACAGATAGCATTGATTGAAATATTTTTTATCTTTTAACGTTGGGGCCGAATAGATAGCCTTAATTGAAATTCACCAAGACCATTCTCACATCTAACATCAAGTCCTAACTAATAGCAATTGACAAAACCTCATTTTATCTATAAATATCTAGTAACGATCACCTAGGCATCCATGTGGTTCCTACCACTGCCCCTTTATCAATATTCTTTTGAAACTTCACCTATAACTTTTAGTAATGATCACCTAAACATTTCTATGGTTTCTTTTTCCATCTATCCTTTACCTATAAAAAAACAACCATGCCTTTCACCTAAACATGTCTTAATCCTGACTTAGACATCCCTTTGGTTCATTTTTTCCATCCCCAAGTTCACTATCATCAGAATTGCCTTTTGGTCAAGCCAATTCTGATGAGGGGGCAACTGTGAACCCTTAAATTTGTATTTCCAAACAACCAACACTCGATTACGAATCCATAGAATCAAACTAGGCTTTAATGGGAGTTGAAACAGACAAGAACGGAGTAAAAAATGACAGGCAGTCTCATAGTGAGCGCACAGAGCACTTGTGACCAATAGACCTTTTGCGAAACCATATAGAGCCTTTGAAAAACCACAGAGGCTCTGTGTGGAACCGCACAGGTCCTTTGCAGCAATGCTTTGCTCTATACATTTCATGCGGTCTCGAAGTTGCCATGTGTGGTTCATCAAGCATCTTATGCAGTTTTGTGAGTTAGGAAGCGAATCCCACATTGAAAATTCACCATTTTTGCTCCCAAATCTCTCCTTATAAAAGCAATGCCTCCCTACCTCTTTTCCACACTCAGGATTGCTTAATCAAATTAATTGATTTTAAAGCAATCAACATTTTTTAAGGTTTGGTCCAAAAGGAACAAACTTTTAGTTTAAATTTTTATTTGGGTGGTCATTTCAAGGTGGCTCTCTTCAAATCAGTTCGAGGAGGACCTGAATACATCATCCAAGTTGCCATTCGAAGGTTATCATTTCGTTGCGTTGCGAAGGTGTAATTACGATTCGGCCATCCGCTTCGTCTGCCTTACGTCCCTAAGCCTCGTCCTCGTATGGTATTTATTTTCTTCTTTTGTTATTTTTGTTTTCTTTCATTTTCTTAGGATTGCTTAGTTTATTCTTTTCATTTATTATTTCTTTGCTTGGCATGTTTTATCATTTTCTTTCATTATTTTGAGGCATGTTGATTAGAGTATGATTTAGTCAACTAGGTAAATGATTTGAATTGTTGTATCAATTTGTTAATTAAAATCTGACCTAATTAATAACTTGGTAATCAATCAATCTGATTTAATCAAACAACCCACCTTTCAATCAATGAACTAAAACATGATAAAATGGCTAGGCTAAACTAACCCCTCTGCAAGGAGGGCAACTACATGGATTTTGATTCCCATTCAAAGGGATACATAGGTTTGCTCATTTAAAGTATCACATCCAATTTAAAAAAGAAATATTCCTTCTCTTGTATGTTACTTTAGAAATTAGTTATTTTCTTTGTGATATTTGCTTTTAGTTTGTTTTTTTATTATAATATTGATTTTGACTTTCTTTTACAATATTTTTCTTTAGTAATTATTTTAGAATTATTTTGGGGAATGTGTGACTTCCTTAGAACCCATAAGGGCTAGAGGAAGTATCCCCTATTTTGGTTTTGAATTGTAAAAGTTAATTCCTTTACTTTATTTGCTTTACTGCTTTGAATGGATGTTTATTTATTTGTTTATTCATGCATTATATAATTGTTCATGCATTATGTAAATTGTTCATGAAATTCACTTTAAGCCATCTTATATTAAATTTGCCAAACTAATCATTTTTCTAAATAAACCAAAAACCTAGTCCCCGATTCCTCTTTGGTTTAGAGGCTAGTGATCTTTTCCTTTGAGATATTAATTAGAGTCAATTTGGATTTTTCCCTAAATCTTTTCCCAAATAAAAATAAAATTAAGGTGGCAACTCTTTTCAAAAATCAACTAATTTAAACCCGAGGGTTCCATCGTGAGTTCAAACCCAAATGAACATTTTGATCCCACTTAGTGGATCGGACCGGTGCTCAGTCGAGGCCTCATAGTAGCAAATTGCATTTAGGACTTTGGTATCCTAAAAGCACATCATTTAGCATTGTTGGCTTTTCAAATGCAGATTGTATCAATGACTTACTTGATAGAAAGAGCACTTTTGAAACATGTCATTTTATTGGTGAATGCTTAGTTTTATGGTTTATAAGAAACTAGTCTTGGTTGCCTTGTCCATAGCTAAAGTGGAATATATGGTAGTGAGTTGTTGTTGCACTTAAGTCCTTTGGATGAAACAGCTTAAGGTCTTTAGACAAGTAATTAATCACATTCCCATAAAATGTGATGACAGAAGTGCCACAAGCCTTTCTAAAAATCCCATCTAACATTCTAGAAGAAAACATATAGACATTAGACATCAATTTTGAGAGATTGTGTGCAAAATGGAGATCTTGTTTTAGAATTTAGTAATATAACTAACTAATTAGCTAATATTTTCACAAAGCACATTAATGATGAGAGATTAAACTTCATTAAAAGGGAGCCTAGTGATGAGAGTTCTTTGAAATAAAATTTTTGCATATCATTTTGCTTCATTTTAATATGATAGGTTTATCATAGTTTATTTTTAATATATTCCTCTTGAATTTTATCTCGAATTGAGGCGACTCAATAAATTTACGATGGATTCTTTCCTATCTGCTAATAATTCACTATATTGATTGGTTGATATTCTTTGTATGTTTCAAGTATGATTGGATAACACGTATATGGATTTTCAATGTTCATATGGTTAATTTAGTCATTTATAACAAGTTTGATCTTGTAAATTTCATGCCAATAACATTGGATAAGTATTTCATACATTTTTCTTCAAAATTTTTAAAAAACCTCTAAATTTTAATTGCAATTTCTGTTTAGCAATCATGATATTTGTAACTTTCTTCTTGTTTACAAAGCATTGTAAATTACATTCGCTGATGAGTACAGCAAATGCAAAATTAAGAAAATTCAAATTTCGTGATCGCGACACCTATTTCATGAATGCGATTTACATGTGTTTCAAAAAAAAATATAGCTATTATAAAATGGCCAAGAAATTAAATTTTCAATTTTCAATGATTTTTTATCGTTTTTTAGCCTTCTTTAGCCTATACATACCCTCTTTTATCCCTCAAATTTATTTTACAACAAAATTCAAACCCCTTGTAGATACTATATTTTGACCAACAATTTTTAAAATTCTTTGGTAAATTAATGATCATTTTAATTTTAACAATTTTTTATAATTTTATGTTTTTCTCTAATTTTTATCTCAAAATAGGTTTTTTAAATTTGTATATTTTTCAATTTTACTTTAATTTTTAAAAAGGTATAATTATGTTTTCTTTATTATAAAATAAAATGAAAAATTAAATTTTAAAAATATATAAAGTTAAAAATTTTTTTTAGTCAATTAAGGGATTTTTATTTTATATTTAAAAAAGAAATATACAAATAATAAAGAATAATAATAATAAAGGAGCCCATGGCCACTTAGTTCTCTCTAGACGCTCTTCATCTTCAACACAGATCTCTCCCTCTAAATAGGAAAAACCCTTATCTCTCTCTTGAGGGCAAAAAAAAAAAAAAAATAGTACCATAACTAATCCTTGACTGCCTTATGATCATAGCCCTTTCTTTTCTCTTCTCTGAGCAGAGACTCCAAAAGATAGACTCTTTTCTTTATAACCCTCTTTATCTCTCTCTCTAAATCTTGACTTAATTTAGAGCCTCACTACTCTCCCTCTCATGCTAAGACCCAGCTCATCCTTCTCTCTAGAACATCACGAACTCTCTATCTACAGACCACTCTCCATAAAACAAATCGTGAACCATGCTCAGCTCAATCTCTTTTCTTTTCTTTCTTAACTAATTCATTGATTCCCCTTCTCTCTTGACCTTGATAACCATAGATTGACTCTCTCCTTTACACTCACCCACTCCTTTTCTCACAACACACACATCCATCAATATCTCACCTCTCACTCATTTACTCATGCTTGAATTGGTTAATGTTAGAATAGTTTGGTTTTGATTATGGTTTGGTTATTTCGATTTATTGGTTAAATAATCTCTTTGCTTATTGGTGATTTCTCGTTCATCGATTCACTCATATTCGGCTTTGGTGCTTGAAAAAGGTAAAATGAGTATGGTCTTGCGAAGTTGGAAATGTGTCTTCAATTTCAATAATTGGGCTTTAACTCACTAATTTCTTTCAATTTGATTCTATGCTTGAAGTGTAGATTTGGATCCATTTGCTTTGCATTTTTTATGTTCTTGAATTTGAGTTTAAGTTTGAATTTGGCGTTTAGAAAATTATGGATCTGTTTCTTTGCTTCCATGATTTTAGCTTAATTTATTTTGGATTTTCAGTACTTGAAAAGGAGAGATACTAAATTAAGGTCTAGTTATGGTTAATGAGAGTTTGATTTTGGATAATAAAATAGGTATGATTAAATCTAGTTATGCAAATTTTGATTATTTTTGGATAGTGTTTGAGGTTTTGGTGATATTGGTAGGATGTTGTGTTAAAGATTTGACCTCAATTGCAATTTTAATTATTGGATTATATATTTGTCCCTAAATGGATTTAATTCATTGGATTGTTGGGTGATCATGTTTTTGGCCTTTGAACTAAAAATATAGGATCTAGTTAGTATTTTTCTTGAAGCTTTTATCAATTTTAATTCATGGTTTTGGTTTCTGAAATTACAATTGGTTTCATTCATGTTTTGATGCTTTTGCGTATCTCTTCTAATTTAATTCTTGAATGAATACATAAACTAAAATAAGGAGGAATGGGTTGGTTGGCACTTTTATTAGTTTTAATTTTTGGTTTTGATTTTTGAAATTATAGTTGGTTTCATCTATATTTTGATATCTCTAAGTATCCCTTTTGATTTAATTCTTGAGCAAACTAATTGGTTTATATGTTGGACTTTCTTTCCCTATAATCTTGAATTAGTAACTAATTTATGTGTATACTTCGTTGTATCCTAATTTTTGTTTTATCTTACTTTATTTTTTTTTAATCTTTATATACTTATTTATTTGTTTATTCAAATTTGTAATATTTAACTTTATTTTATGCTTTTATTTAAGTTTGTATGATTTGAAGGAAAAAGGGAAAAAAACAAAAATACTTCATTTGCAGTTGAAGGATCAATCACTTAATTATTGACACAAAAAATTAATGAATTTATATATTATGTATTGTTAAGTGTTTGACTCATCGAGAGGGATCTGTGAAATGATAAGGGAATGGAGTGCCTATGAACCCTTAATTTTGCACCTTCCAGTATGTGTTTGAACTTTAGAAACACTTAGGCCTGGTAAACAAACCTTCAAAAGTCAAAAACTCTCAAAATGAGAAAATGAATTTTTTTTTTTTTACATTTGAACCCTTTCAAATCATCTAGGACTGAATAATAAGTACAACACAATTGGAATTATGAAAAACGGATGAGAAACGAGCAAGAACAAGAGAAAACGGCAAAATGGGCCAAAACAGGCCCATCGCTGCAAAGCTCTCTGCGGCAACTCTGGAAAAAACCCTATTTTTTGCAATCCCACATTAGAATTTGATGTCTTCTATGCTCTAATCCTCTTCTTATATATAGAGGACCTCTCCACACTTCAAAACACCAATTTCTAGAGCTTGAAAAGCATTAACTTTAAGCAAACCACTTTGCATTTGGCCCTTGCTTCGCAAAGCAAGTTGGAGGGCTTTTCCCTGATTCCTACTCAGCTACTTAAAGGCTTTTTGCCTGCTTATTTGAGGTAAGTATATTGCCCAAGGCTCATTTCTCTAGTCCAAGACTAGTTGCCACCCTGCCATCTAAGTTAGTTGCCTCCCACAGTCCAAGGCTATCAGCCATCAGCCATTCAAGGCCAGCCGCTGCCTGCCTTCCGAGGCTATCAGTTACCTGACATTTGAGGTGAGCCATAATGCCATCCGAGGCTAGCTTCCACCTGCCATCCAAGGCTAACTGCCACTCACCATCCTAAGCCAGCCGCTACCCACCATCCAAGGCCAGTGTCACATCCCAATTTTGAAGACATGACAGTCCTAGAACATAATGAGACATACGGTCACCCATGCTTGTAGAACCCACTCATACTTATTATGAACCCTTAATTTTGCACCTTATAGTATGCGTTTGAACCTTAGAAGCACTTGGGCTCAGTAAACAAACCTTCAGAAGCTGAAAACTCTCAAAATGGAAAAAATAAAAATATTTCTGTTGGCATTTAAACCCTTTTAAATCATTTGGGACTGAGTAATGAGTACAATACAACTACAATCATGAAAAACGGATGAGAAAGAAGTAAGAACGGGCCAAAATAGGTGAAATGGGCTAAAACAGGCCCGCTGTTGTAGAGTTATGTGGCATTGCCGTAAAAGCCTTTACAAAACTGCAAAGGCCTCTGCGACAATGCCCAAAGACATCTATAGTGTCGTAAAGACCTCTATAGCAACTTTGGTTAAAATTTAATTTGTTGCAATCCCATATTGGAAATTTGTGTTTTCTATGCTTCAACCTTTCTCATATATATAAAAGGCCTCTCCACACTTGAAAAGACCAACTTCTAGAGCTTGAAAAGAAATAACTTTAAGCAAACCGCTTTGCATTTGCTCCTTGCTTCATAAAGCGAGTTGGGTAGTTTCTCCTTGATTCTTACCCGACTAGTTTAAGGCTTTCCATTTGCCTGTTCGAGGCAAGTCTCTTGCCCAAGACTCATGTCCACCGCCTAAGGCTAGCCTCTACCCATCGCCTAAGGTAAGCTGCCACCTACAATTCGAGGCTATCCGCTGCCTGCCATCTTAGGCAAGCCATAACTCGTCTAAAGCCAACCATCTCCTGCATTTCGAGGTAAGCTTCTTTTCCTTTAAATTTCTTTTGTCTAAATTTCCTTGCTTCTTTTAGTTAGTTAATTAAATTGATTCATCTAGGTTGCTAGCTAATCAACTCGATAATCAATTAATTAATTAATTAACTCAACCCTCTTTTAATCAATCAATCAAAACTTGATAAAGTGGCTAGGCTAAACTAATCCCTTTATAAGAACAGAGAACTGTGTGGATTCTGATTCCCATTCAAAGGGATATATAGGCATGCTTGGTTCAAGCATTGAATCCAATTACAATTAACCAACTTTCCCCCTATCACCTTCTTCACTCACTATTATTTTATTTTATTTTTACTTTGTTATTAGGCTTAGTTTGGAGAATGTGTGACTTCTCTAGATGCCATAAGGGCTAGAAGAGGTATCCCTTAAGTTTGGATTTCATTGTAATATTAACTCTCTTTTATTTCAAATTCTAATTGTGTATAAACTGTGGATTGAATGATCATGCATACTATAAATTATTCATGCATTTTAATTTATTCATAAAATATATTTTAGGTCACTCTTATATTAATTGGCCAAACTTATTTTGTTAAAATAAACTGAAAACCTAGTCCCCGAATCCTTTTTAATTTCAAGGCTAGTGATCTTTTCCCTTTAGGTAATAATTATAGTCAAATGAGTTTTTTCCTTATATTTTCCCAAATAAAAATAAATTAGGGTGGCGACTCTAAGAAATAATTTGCAAACCTATTATAGATAAGCTCGAGGGCTTCCTCATGAGTTCTTTCCCAATGAGCATTTCGTTTCCCTTTAGCAGATCGGACCGGTGCTTAGGTGAGGCCTCATAGTTGGCAACTCCACTGAGGACTAACTTTCTTTTAATAAAAGGAAAAAAAAATGTGGACTACTAATTGGTTTAAAAAGAGTTTGGCCTTTTAATATGATTGTGACTTTGCATGCATCACTTGCATAGGCTCTTTGCCATTCAACCTAGTTTTAGGAAAATAATGGATAGTACATAGCATCGAGTGGGTAACCCTCCTTGGGTTTATTCATTGATAGTGAAATCATCCACCCCGCGATGAATCCGTTGATCCTTTCAAAGGTGTAACAAGTATGCATGTACTCTTGGACCCACGCGAGGCTCTTTGACTCACATGTGGTTAGGTATATCGCTGCTCTAGTGTGATGGATACCTTGTACAAGCCACCCTTACCCTTTCATGTAATGAACTTAAATCCTAGCCTTAGGTTGTATGTACCATAATTAAAACCTTGCATTTTGGCATTCTCATGAAATGTTTTCCTTATGCATATCATGCATCTATATTGTATAACAAAACATGCATTCATCTTAAGTCTAGGTTATACCTTGTATCGAAGAAGGGTCATATACTCACTTTTATCCCAACACCTTCACTTCTAAACTTTAAACACTCTCACCTCTATCCCATTCACCTTTGCCCTACAAACCTTAGGCCATCACCCTAAACCTTACCCCTTTACCTCAACCTTTAACCTAAACACCAATACCCTAACCCTAAACCTTACCTTTTTTACCTTAGCCTTTAACCTAAACACCAATACCTTAACCCTAAACCTTACCCCTTTACTTTAGCTTTTAACCTAAACACCAATACCCTAGCCTTAAGCCTAAAACCTTATTTCCTTAGCCTTGACCTCAAACACTGCTAACCTTAAACACTATTACCTTAACCTTACCCAAAATGCCTTCACTCCAAATTGTAACCTAAAAACATCTATATCCTCCTTTTTACCCATACCTTGCCAACCTAGCTATAAGACACCATTGCCCAACATCCTTGTCCCATTACCTTCAAAACCAATCCATTATACCTATATTGATAGATGCCTATAGCCTACACTCAAATCATCAAGGCACTACCATAAACATAATACCTTTAACCCAACACACTACCCTAAGCCCAATACCTTTAACCTAACACAATACCCTAAACCCAATACATTTGGCCCAACACACTACCCTAGGTCTAGTACCTTTGGATCAACTTGATACCTTAAGCCTGAGACCTTAACCTATGCAACATTAGGAAATCATCAACAACCCAAATGTAGCCAGCTTACAACATCAATGGGAGACTTTTTCCTCAAAGTGTGCATGCCTATCTCATTGCTTCTTTTCTAAGCACTTACCTTATTCTTTGACTTGGTTTTAAAGGTACCAATGGCAGGCCTAACTGATATGGAAGCTCTAACCAACCTACTTAAGAGGCAAGAAGAGAACCTTCAAGCTATTCTTATCTTCGCCCTAGATGCTCAATGAGCCAATTTCAATAAGGCTTTAGCTAGCTAATAATCCAGTTTTAATAATACCATAATCCATCTTACTTCTGCTTTCACTAATGCTTTGAGTCTCCAACGCCAACTCATCATAGATGAAGTGAGAGGAAATGCTGAACCAAGCTAAGCTCATCAATGCTGCACCTACCATTGACATGACTCATAATTTTATATCCTCAATCTCAAACGCCAATGCCATTCTAGCCTCAGCCATGCCATTAGTCATAGATACTAACCTTACCTCTTCTTTGAATCCTTTTCAAAGCAAAGAAAACCCCACCTTTTCTACTATCAAAAGACCTTTAGAGCTCAACATCAATGCACTAGAGCAAACCCCCATAATGGAAAAAAGGTGCAAGAAAAGCAATACCCCCACTCCCCTTGCCTTTACTGAATGGAAGGATATGGACACCTATACTCCCCTTATTGATGTCAAGCAGGAGAGTATAGAGGTAGCTGCCGTAACTCAGGCAACCCTTGAAATCTCAACGAAGGGCTTTCACAAATTTGGGAGTTCCATTAGCAGTGGTATATAAGAAGGCTCTAGAGGCAAAAATGGTAAAACGCCTGGAATCAAAAGTCCCTCCTAATCCCTTACCAAAGACCTACCACCCTAATGAATATTATGAATATCATCAAGGAGCATGGCACCAAATCAACACATGCAGAGCTTTGAGACATAGAATCCAGGATTTGATTGATAATGGTCACGTCATCCCTCCTAAAATAAAACCCAATTCGACCCCATCTTACCTCAATCCCAAGTGGCATAACATGGAAGAGTTCAAGTTCGACTAATCTGACATATCTAAGATTCAAATCCAAGTCTGAGTTCGAGTCTGTGTCCACATCTCAAATCTAAATTCGAGTATGGGTCTGTCAACTTATTTTCCTTTTTAGGTAATTTTTTTGCCGATCATATTAGTCCACTCTTGGTTATCTTGTAATAAAATTTTTCGTTGTAATAAAACATCCACATTTATTTGTGCATTTGTCTTTTCTTGTTTTAAATATTGATGAGCTTTTTTCTAAAAAAAAAAAAGAAAAAAAAAGAAAGAAAAGAGAGAAAAAGAAAAATGAACATCAATTAAATCCATCACAATTAAGGTGCCATTAATAAAAAATCCTAACAATAGAAGGTCAAGAAATAGACTTCTCATCAAATAATTAAAGCACAAAATCAAATGATATACCCCAACAAGGGGCAATAAGTCCATTAAAACCAAAGTTCAAAAGTTAGAGCCCCTCAAAGCAAAGCAGCAAGTCATGGTGGAATTTTTTCTCTCAATTTTCATTAATCCTAGCTCGCAAAGTTAAAAAACTTAAAGGGTGACTTAGGAAAAGTTTTTCTTTAAAAAAGAAAAACAAAGAGAAAAAGAATAAAAAGAGAAAGAGAAAGCTCATCTTAGTTATCTTCCTTCATATCATTCAAAGTTTGTCAAATCAGGTTCAATTAATCTGTCTCGTCTCATATCTTCAAAGTCATCCTTCCTCACTAGAGGCTCATTCTCTAAAGTGATATTGTCTTTTATGCCCTTATCTGATAGTGGGAGCATATCCTTCTAGGTTGTCATCATCTTTTGTTAATCTATCTTGTCACTTAGCTTGAAGAGCTTAGGCACAATCTCTCACATTGTTAGTCTATCATGTTCTTATCTCTTATTGGGAGCATGTTCCTAAGTTATCTCTTTTCATCAGTCCTTCAATTGCTCCTTAGGGCATTTCCTTTCATCCAGTCTGTCGTCTACATTCAAGCCAATAAAGTGTCACTCTAAATGTCTCTTCAATCTCAAAAAAACAAGTTTAGCTTGGCTTATTCTTTTCCGTAAATCATGCTACAGATAGCAAAATCATACAACCTCCTTGATCCTTTTCAAAATTTCCAACCCGCTTTTGAACCATTCCCCAACTTCAAAATGTACCATTCCATCTTTTTAAGTTCAAGCCTCAAACCATCCCTCCTTAGGTAAAGTCTCATCATCTTCTAAGGGCCAAGCCTATGTGCAGAACCAAAGATCCTAAGTCTTTCAAGACTCATCCTTAAAGCCAACTTTCTTTAGCATAACCAAAATCAAGTCATGTCTTGCAAAGCTTATGAAGGGCTCGAACCACCTATAATCTAGTCATTCCATGTCTTATTGGTAAAATCTCATCATCCTTGAAAAGACTAAGCCTCCTTAGCAAATTACATCACCCATAAAGTCCAATTAAGTCAAGGCCTACCAACCATATGATGGGTAAGAAAAAATAATACAACTATGTCAAGGGCAAACCCTCATCCATGAGCCTACAACCAAAACCTTTACCACCATACCCAAGATAAAGCAACCATCTTCTAAAGAGGTCCAAAGCACCCTTGTAGAAAAGTCTAAGTTGACAAAGTCTTCTCCTAAAAGCCTTCACTATGAAGCCCAAGTCTAAAAGTCTTCACCATGAAACTTAAGCCTAAAAACCTTCACCAATGAAGCCTAAACCAAAAAGCCTTCACCCTAAAGTCTAGGCCTAGCTTTCACCATAAAGCCCATTCATAAAAAGCCTTCATTTCCTCCAACACCAAATCTGACTAAGCCTTCCCTAACTAATTTCTTAGATTGACCTTTCCTCTAAGTCGAACCTAACCGAGCCGAAGGTAGAACTTGATCGAGTCTTCCAAATAAACTCCCTAAAGGTCATAACTTGACCAAGCCAAAGTGTCAGACTTGACTAAGCCTTCCATATGAACTTCTCTAAGGATAAGCCCTATAAGTTGACCTTCCCCAAACCTTCCAATGACCTGACCATCCTAATCAAGCTCTCTAATTTAGCCTCAAACTAAATCTTCCTTAAAGTCATACTTGTCTAAGCCATTTAAACTAAATAGCCTGATCTTTTCCAAGAGTCCACCTTACTTGACTTTCTAGAATAACTTTTTCCTAGACCAAACTAATAGCCATTAACTAACCAATCTCATACTTGGTATGCCCACTTCACCTCTAGGCTAACCAATCAATCAAAAACCAAATAACCAAACCACTTTCCTTTATCATTTTGAAGTGGGGGCACATCTCTTCCAAATATTCACTTTTCTGAAATGGGGCATCTTTCTCCTAAAGATCAACACTTTTATATCAGAACTATCCCTTCACAGGTTTAAGGTATCATATCATTGCATGATTATCTAGCATTTTTGCATTGAACAGGATCATAAATTAAGGCAAATTGTCAAAACTCTTGAAGAAAGATAGATCATCAACATGGTCAATATGAATCAATCTCTTTTCAAAAATTGATCTTAAGATCAATTATCTTCGTTGATTCCTACCAAACAGCGTCATCTTCTTTCCTACCAGACAAGATCATCACTCCATCGATTCCTACTAGATATGGTCATCTTCTTTCCTATCAGACAGGATCATTATCATCTTTTCCTACCAGACAGGACCATCACTTCATCGATTCCTACCAGACAGGGTCATCATCACCACCACTTCATCAATTCCTATAAGATAGGGTCATCATCACCACTACTTCATTGATTCCTACCAGGCAGGGTTGTCATCACCACCACTTGGTCGATTCCTATTAGATAGGTTCATCATCACCACCACTTTGTCAATTCCTACCAAACAGGGTCATCATCACTACCACTTCATTAATTCCTACCAGACAGGGTCGTCATCATCACCACTTCATCAATTCCTACTAGACAAGGTTGTCTTCTTTCCTACCAGATAGGATCATCATCATCATTCCCACTAGACAGGATCACGACTTCATCGATTCCTACCAAATAGGGTCGCCTTCTTTCCTATTACATAGGAACATCACCTTTAGCTCCTACCAAATAGCAGAAGTATTAAACTAGATCTCCTAAATATACCGGGGGCATCTTCCTCAAAATTTAACCACACCTCTCACCCAAATGTCTAAACTATGTTCTAGACATTAATTTGGTTCCTTTCACCATCTCCCATTCTTAGGTTCACTATCATCAAAATTGCCTTTCTAATAAAGACAATTTTGATGAGGGGGCAATTGTGAATCCTTAATTTTGTACCTTCCAGTATGTGTGTAAACTTTAGAAGTACTTAGGCTTGGTAAACAAACCTTCAGAAGCCAAAAACTCTCAAAATGGAAAAAATAAAAATATTTTTTTTGGCATTTAAACCCTTTAAAATCATCCGAGACTGAGTAACGAGTACAACGCAACTGGAATCATGAAAAATGGATGAGAAATGAGCCAAAAAAAGTATTTGTTTTCTATACTTCAACCCTCCTCTTATATATAGAGGGCCTCTCCACACTTCAAAAGACCAACTTTATGAGCTTGAAAAGTAATAACTTCAAGCAAGCTGCTTTGCATTTGCTCCTTGCTTCACAAAGCGAGTTAGGGGGTTTCTGCTTGATTCCTACCTGACTAGTTTAAGGCTTTCCACTCGCATGTTTAAGGTAAGTCTCTTGCCTAAGGCTCATGTCTGCCGCCCAAATCTAGCCACCATCCATCGCCCAAGGCTAGCTGCCACCCGCCGTTCGAGGCTATCCGCCGCTAGCCATCTTAGGCAAGCTGCAGCCCATCTAGAGCCAGTTGTTGCCCACCGTTCGAGGTAAGCTTCTTTTCCTTTAAATTTTTTTTATCTAAATTTCCTTCCTTCTTTTAGTTAGTTAATTTAATTGATTCATCTAGGTTGCTAGCTAATCAACTCGGTAATCAATCAAATTAATTAATTAACTCAACCTTTTTTTAATCAATTAATCAAAACATGATAAAGTGACAAAGCTAAACTAACCCCTTTGCAAGAAGAGAGAACTGTTTGGATTTTGATTCCCATTCAAAAGGATATGTAGGCATGCTTGGTTCAGGTATCGAATCCAATTACAATTAACCAACTTTCCCCCTATCACCTTCTTCACTTACTATTATTTTCTTTTCTTTTACTTTGTTATTAGCTTTAGTTTGGGGAATGTGTGACTTCCTTAGAACCCATAATGGCTAGAGGAGGTATCTTTTAAGTTTGGATTTCATTGTAATATTAACTCTCTTTTATTTCAAATTCTAATTGTGTATAAACTTTGTGGATTGAATGATCATGTATACTATAAATTGTTCATGCATTTTAATTTATTCTTGAAATATATTTAAGTCACTCTTATATTAATTGGCCAAACTTATTTTATTAAAATAAACTGAAAACCTAGTCTCTGAATCCTCTTTGGTTTTGAGGCTAGTGATCTTTTCCCTTTGGGTAATAATTAGAGTCAAATGGGTTTTTTCCTTATATTTTCCCAAATAAAAATAAATTAAGGTGGCGACTCCAAGAAACAATTTTCAAACCTATCATAGATAAGCCTGAGAGCTTCCTCGTAAGTTCTTTCCCAAATGAACATTTTAATTCCCTTTAGCGGATCAAAATCGGTGCTCGGGCGAGGCCTCACACATATGTTAAAATTGCCTAGGATCGTACCGAACCTCATACATTAATTTAATAAAACCTTTTATAAAGGAAAAATCTTAAGTTGTGGAAGCTAAAAATGTACTTTATTACAATTCATAATAAAATAAGAATAAGACTCTAAGTAAAATCTACAACATAATATCTTAAAGTAAAGTTCCCATATCAACTCCTGGAGCATCTAAGGATTCATCATAACATGGTATTAATATAGCTTTGACAAGAGAATTCCCTAAGCAGAGTAGGTAGCTTGAGTGATCACCTTGCCTCCTCATAATGCTCACTTGGAACCACATAAGGAAGAAGGAGTGAGATAGATGATCTCAATGAGTAAATAATATGACTTATTCAACAACAAATATCCTTTAGAAGATTTCATAGCTTGTTGTTCAAATTTTATGATTCATAGTTCATGGGTTGCAATTTAACAAGGTTTATAGAAATTAACTTAAAACTCATAACACGTATAGAGTGGAGGCTGCTGCCTTGTCCGCTCATAACATAATATAGAGTGAAAGCTACTGCCTTGTCCACACATAACATAATATAGAGTGAAGGTTGCTGCCTTGTCCACTCGTAACATAATATAGAGTGAAGGTTGCTGCCTTGTCCACTCATAACATAATATAGAGTGAAGGCAGCTACCTTGTCCACACATAACTCATAATACATAAAGTGAAAGCTGCTACCATGTTCACATATAACTTATAACATGTAAAGTAAAGACTGTTGCCATGTTCACACACAACTCATAACATATAAGTGAAGGTTGCTGCCATGTTCACATATAACTCATAACATATAAAGTGAAAGTTGCTGCCATGTTCACACATAACTCATAACATAATTCATAACATATGAAGGTAACAACAGCATTGAAGGATACAATCACATGTAACATAACAACGATAGGAGTTTAGCTTATTTAATAAAAGATGAAAATAGTGGTGTTCCAGAAAAATATAAGTTAGGGCAATAATCATAAAGGTATTATCACTGGATAATTAAAAATGGTTTTGGACCAATTGTCTTTTGGCAACCTAAGCTTATAAAGAAATCATTAAAATAGAAAAGAACTTGGGTTTTAAGATATCAAAGGTTCACAAAACATGATAGCTTGCACCTGTAACTTGAAACATAATATTTACTCACACTTGTAACATGAACACAGTGTTTACTCACTTTGTGGTTCCTTCGCTCCTAGTACATGTAGCCTTTTTAAACCTATAAAGCTCCTTAAGCTCTAACATAATATTTAATTCAATACTTAGTATTTATTTAATCATGATGCTATCCTATCCCATAACTACCCCATACACATATAAAATTCACATACACTTAGAGTTGCACATAGAAGTGCACTCATCACTTGCACATCACATGTTGACTTAAAAAGTCTTGTATATTTAGCCTTTATAGGCCCATATGAAACCTTAATATAAATTCACTTTAACAATCATCTTAGTACACTTAACACTTCCATATATGTCAACTTAACAAATAACCTTTCAAACATCATACTTATCTCTTATGACCAATAGATGTCATTAGGCATGACTTGGAAACTAACAAGCAGCTTCTAGAGGAGTCCTTCTCCATATTCCTTAAAAGGTGGAGTGCTAAAGCTGTTCAAATGGTAACCAGGCCAACAGAGCAAGAACAAGTGGACGACCTTGTCAAAAACCTACTTTCAACCTACCGCAACCACTTGTTAACCAAGTACCTATCCACTTTCCAAGCTTTGGTTGCAACTACATCAAAGGTTGAAGATTGCATCCAAAGCGCATTATTTCAACTTGAATTCCTCACCACCAACCCAAACAATAATGAAGAACCTGAACCCAATTCAACCCTACCTTACCTCAGCCCCAAGTGGCATGACATGGAAGAGTTCAAGTTCAGCTAATCTGACTTATCTGAGATTGAAATCCAAGTCTAAGTTTGAGTATGAGTCCAAATTTCAAAGTTTGAGTCTAAATTGGAGTCTATGTCTATTGTTTTATTTTCCTTTTCTGAACCCTCCAATTTGCACCTCCAGGTGACTAACATTCAATTACGAATCCATATAATCAAATTGGGCCCAAATTAGATAAAAAACAAATGAGAACAGGCCAAAAGATGAGCTGCAGTAACTTGTGGGCCAGTTGTGGCAACCCTGAGCTAGATGTAGAACCACAGCCTCCGCTACGGTTGCTGTAAGAGTCCCTATGATAGCCAATTTATTATCGCAGTAGGCCCTATGGTTTTCACAGGCTGAGATCAGATGCAGTAGCGTGTTTTGACATAATCCCACACTAGAAATTCATTATTTTAAGCTCTCAAACTCCCCCTATAAATACTTTGCACCTTATAACAGTTGGTACACACAATTATCTACTTCTGTACTCTCCCTAAAGCTTTCTAAACCTAATTCCTAAGCTTTCCAATCATCATAATCCTTTTTCTAAACCTCCAAATCTTTAAAATCTTATTCCAAAACCTCCTCCATCACATAAAACCTTATTCATAAACTTCTTAATCATCTTAAAACCCTATTCATAAGCATCCTAATCACTTTAAGCCTTATTCATAAGCTTCCTAATCATTTTAAAACCTTATTCATAAGCCTCCTAAACACCTCAAGCCTTATCTCTAAGCTTCCTAATCAAGAAAAGGTGCAACTCAAGTTATTTCTTTCAAAGGAAATTCGTGGTTCTCAAGCAAAGGTGTGATCCAAGTCCCTCTAAGAAGAGTTCACGCTATTCAAGAATTTTTCTTCTAAAAAAAATGCTCGTGCCATCCCTAAGGAAAGGTGGAACTTCGATCCAGTGCGAAACTTTCTCCTACGTTCCTCGCTGCTGAAAGCCAAAGGTAAAAGTTCTTTCATATTTCAATTCCAAGATCTCTATCTGAGAAAATATAATTTTTACTAATTAAAATCTAACCTAATTAACAAATCCCTAAGCCTTTAAAATTAATCAAAATATGATAACAAAGGCAATGACTTAAGAAGGAAGAATTGTGTGGGGTTTGATTCTTGTTTAAAGAGATAACAGGGTTGCCGTCTCTAAGGCATTTAACTCCGCTAAAATTAACAACTTATTCTCTCTATTACCTTCTTCACATAGTCTAGGATCAAAATTATTATTTTTTTAAATAAAAGTCAAAATTTTAATTCTTTTTATTACAATTCTTTTATTTCTTTTTCTTGCTTTAGCTATCTAAATTATATTTAGGGAATGTGTGCTTTTCCTAGAACTTATAAGGGCAAGATCCCTTGATTTTGATACTTTAACTTGTAGTAGTTTTAAGTAGTTTCCTTTTTTTTTTTTGCATTTTGTAATTGTCATTATCTCATATTTGTCATGCATTGCACGAGTAATATTTGCTTCATACATCATATTATATCTATTCATGCATACATAAAAATTTCTTTCTAAAAGTTTTTTTTAGTTAAGCCAAACTAAATTTTTTATTGTTTTAGCCAAAACCTAATCCCCAAGCCCTCTTTCGTCATTCGAGGACTAGTGCTTTTTCCTTGGGATAAATGGTATAATTTTGGAGTTAATCAAATTGGGTTTTCTCCTTTAATTTTTCCCAAAAAAATAAACAAAATTAAAGTGGCGACTCCATTTGCAAATGACAACTTATAAAATATAATTTTTTGAACTCATAGCAGGTTCTAATCGTGATGTTTCTCCTAAATGAGCAATTCAATTCCCTTTAGCGGATTAGATCAGTGCTCGGGCGAGGCCTCACAGTTGGCAATTCCGTTGGGGACTCCAAAATCTTTTTCAAAATGAATTTCCTGAATCTTTCACCTCCAGTCGACCGTCTTTCAGTTATGAACCCACAGGATCAAATTGAGCTTGAATCGAAACTGAAACAGGCCCGAAACGGATGAAAACAGGTCGAACCGCATGAGTGGCGCACTGTTGTCTGGGAGGCACGCTTGCCATGCCGCCCGAAAGGAGGCACGCACTTAGTGTCGCCTGCAGGGTGGCATTCCTGCCGTGCCGCCATAGGCGGCACCGAATTGATGTTGGCAGATAAATGGCATGCCTGCCGTGCATCCCAGATGGCCGAAGCGTCTACCGTGCTACCCATGTTGCCGACGCCGCGACGACGCCATTGTTTGTACCGCTGAAACTTCCTCTGGTAACTCTATAAATAGAAGCCTCCTCTAGCCTCATTTGGCATGACTTCCAACGCATTCTAAGACATTTTCAAGCTCATTTGATGACTTCCAAGGCATTCTATAGCAATTTGAGAGATTTGAAAGCAATTGTGATACATTTCAAAGCATATTTTCTTTCGTATACTCACATACTTGTTGCTTCTAGATCCAGATTCTAAGCTTCCTTTGAATTCAAGGTGGAGTTGAGATCCGGAGCCAAATTAGTTCCATTCGTTCAAAAGCAAAGAAAAGCAAAGGTATAATCCCTTTCTTATTTTAAAAATTCTAAATTCAGATCTAGAATTCTCTTTAGGTCTAAAACTGAAAAGATTTAAAACTTATTCATTTAAGAATAAGAATTAAGTTAATAAGCAAATAAACACATTTTTAAACCCCTCCTTTGCAAGAAGGGAGAACTGCGTGGGGTTTGATTCCTATTCAATAGGATATTCAGGCTGCCATTCTAAAGGACATCAACTCCAAAATCTTTTATCAATATTGTTTTCCTTTTTTTTTTTTATATATTGATTCATTTGTACTATTTTTTTTGTTTATGACTTTATTTTATAGTTAGTTGGGGAATGTGTGCTTTTCCTAGTACCCATAAGGGCTAGAGGAAAGATCCTCCTTATTTCATTTATTTTAATATTGTAATAATTAAGTAGGATTTATTTTTGCCTATTTATTTATTATTGTCATTCCATCACATCATATATATATATATATATATATATATATATATATATATATATATATATATATATATATATATATATATATATATATATATATATATATATATATATATATTCCTGTTCACGCATACATAAAAATTCAATTTTAAGAGTTATTTTGTATTTTTAGCCAAACTAAAGAAAATAAATTTTCTTAATTGTGTAATTACCAAAACCTGATCCCCGAGCCCTCCTTGGTCACTCACGGATTGGTACACTTTTCCATTGGGATAAAATCAAATTATTTTTGGAGTCAATCATGTTGGGTTTTCTTTAATTTTCCCAATTAAAATAAATAAATTAAAGTGGCGACTTACTTTTCAACTGTCATATTACAAAAATCAATTTTCAAAACTCACAGCGAGTTCCAATCGTGGAGTTTCTCCCGAAGAGCATTTTCGATTCCTCGATGGATCGGACCGGTGCTCGGGTGAGGCCTCACAGTTGGCGACTCCACTGGAGACTTAAAATCTTTTTCAAATAAAAGATAAAGTGGATTACTTTTGGTAAAATACCAAGTTTGGCTTTCAATACAAAATAACTCTATCATGCATCGCTACATCAGACTCCTAGTCCACAAAAGCCTAGCTTCTAGGAAAACAAAGGATAGAAATTAACATCAAGTGGGCAACCTTCTTTAGGTCTACTTACTGATAGTGAAATCATCTAGCCCATGATGTATCCTCTAATCTTTTTAGAGGGGTAATGAGTATGCACGTACCATTGGACCCACGCGAGGCTCCTTGTCTCACATGTGGTTAGGTATGTCGCATCTCTAGTGTGATGGGTTCCCTTTAAACCACCCTAACCCTTTCATGTAATGACTCATAGAACCTTCCTTTAGGATTTTATGCACCATAATACTAAACTTGGTATATCATTATCATGAAACCTTTTACATTCATGCATACATACATGAATAGCTTGAACCTTGTGAAGAGTCAAAAACCTATCCAAACACCTTCACACCCAAAACTCATGGTCCATCTAAACCCATGGTCAACACCCAAAGCTCATGACCTATGGTTCACCTAAACCCATGGTCAAAACCCAAAGACCATGGTCCATCTAAACCTATGGTCAACACCCAAATCCTATGGTCCATCTGAACCCATAGTTGAAACCCAAAGCCCATGGTCAACCTAAACCCATGGTCAACACCTAAAGCCCACGGTTCATCTAAACCCATGGTCAAAACCCAAAGCCCATGGTCAAAGCCCAAAACTCATGGTTCACCTAAACCCATGATCTAGTCCTATCCAAACCCATGTCAAACTCATGGTAAAAATAAACCCATCTATGGTACTCTCATCCTTTTCCATAATTCTTATCCAAGCTAAACACTGACATAGCTTTATCTTTCATAATTCTTACCAAAACTAAATACTAACCTAGCTTTCATCTTTCACAACTCTTACCCAAGCTAAACACTGATCTAGCTTTCATCTTTTATAGTCCTTACCTAAGCTAAACACTGATATAGCATTATCCTTAACCATCCTTACCAAAGCTAAGTACTAACTTAGCATCACTCTAATCCTTACCTAAACTAAATGCTGACTAGGTTTCATCTCTTACATCACTATCCAAGCCCATGGCCCATTTAAGCCCATGATCTAATCTAGCCCATTATCTAACTATTACCAAACCTATAGTGCACCCAACATCCAAATCCATGGTACATCCATACCCAATCCCAAAACCCATGGTCACTCTATCCTTAAGCCCATGGTAAACCATCATCCCAATCACCCAAAGCTAAATTCTAATATAACCACTCAAAGCTAAAATCTGACCTAGCCACCCCAAGCTAAATTCTAATCTAGCCACTGAAAGCTAAAATCTGACCTAGCCACCCCAAGCTAAATTCTGATCTAGCCACTCAAAGCTAAAATTTGAGCTAGCCACCCTAAGCTAAATTCTGATCTAGCCACTCAAAGCTAAAGTCTAACCTAGCCGCCCAAAGCTAAATTCTGATCTAGCCACTTAAAGCTAAAATCTGACCTAGCCATCCCAAGCTAAATTCTGACCTAGCCACTCAAAGCTAAAATCTGATCTAGCCACCAAAGTTAAAATATGACCTAACTCCCTTAGCTAAATACATACCTAGCTAACATCATACACCTCTACCCTCATCTTTAAACCTAAGATCCTTTGGTTTGTCACACCTCCCCATAACCCTTTTTCCAAAGCTTGATAGTAACCTAGTTCCTTTTCCCTTTCAAAGGTTGACAAAATGTCTATTGCCGGAGATGAAGTCACTGCTACTAGGGCTGATGAAATCTTTAACGAGCTTCTTGCTAAGCTCTCTGAACAACAAGAGACCTTAATGAAGAGGCAAGAAACCATTTTCCAAGACATGCTCAAGGCCCAAAGGAGGGCTATCATGGAGGATGTCCGTACCATGCTGGAACAGGCCTCCTTGGCTCAAAACCCAACTGACCTAAAACCATTCAAAGCTGACCCAAAACCCGCCTTTTATCCTATTTATGGATCCACTTCCAGAGTTGAATCCAAAGACAAAGAATCTGCAAACACTGACATGATCCCACCACTACCTTTTCCATCACCTGAATTCCTCAGAAACAACTCACTCTATCAACCCATGATAGTTCAACCACCAAATTTCACTCCTACTCTCACTTTCGGACCCACGAATCCTTTCCAAAGGAAGAAAGTCAACCCTGAAATCAAAGCCTTCATAGAAAAAGTGAAGCACATGGAAAAAATGCTGAAGAATCTGAAGAAGAAAGAGAACCTGGTTGATATAGGCTCCCTGAGCTTATTTCCCAATACAAGAGTTCTGCCAAAGTTCAAGATGCCGAATTTGGACAAATTTGATGGTACTACTTGCCCCAAAATCCATTTAAAGATGTATGTGGGGGCAATGCATCCTTTTGGTATCAACAATGAGCTCCTTGCTCAACTCTTTCAACAAACTCTTACTGATCCTGCCCTAAAATGGTTTATTAAATTGGATGATACCCAAAAACATACTTGGGAGGACATTTGCAAGGCATTTGTTGAACAGTACCACTACAATAGTGAAATGGACATTACAAGAAATGACTTAGAAACCACAAAGCAACTTCCAGATGAATCCTTCTCTATGTTCCTTACAAGGTGGAGGGCTAAAGCTGCTCAAATGGTAAACAGGTCAACTGAGCAAGAACAAGTAGATATCATTGTCAAGAATCTACTTCCCGCATATAAAGCCCACTTGTTAACACAATACTTACCCACCTTTAGAGCTTTGGTTGCAACTACATCAAAAGTTAAGGATTGCATCCAAAGTTAATCATTTCAAGTTGAATTCCCCACCATCAACCTGAACAGTGATGAGCAATCTAGTTCTAACTCAACCCCACCTTACCTCAGCCCTAAAAGGCATGTCATGGAGTAAGTTCAAGTTCAGCTAATCTGACTTGTCTGAGATTGAATTCCAAGTCTAAACCTGAGTCCAAGTCTGAGTCCAAATTTGAGTCGGAGTTTGTCATCTTATTTTTCTTTACACACGTAGACCATAGCGGTTTCTTTTGTCATCTTGCAATAAAGTCTCCTTTGTAGTAATGAACATACATTTTCTTTTCGTCTTCCTTGTTTAGTCCAGCATGGATGAGCCATAAAAAAAACAAAAAAAAAAGAGAAAAAGAAAAAGAGGAAAAAAGAAAGAAATGAACAAACAGTCAAATCCACCACTATTAGCACATGTTAGAATTTGAGGTGCCATCAACAATTGTACTTAATCACAGAAGGTCAAATAGTTGAAGCATAAAGAGCAAATCAAATGGAATTACCTGTTGCACATTAAGTAATCAAATAATGCACCTCAACAAAGGCAACAAGTTCAGAAAAGGCCTTTTTGTCAAATCTAGAATTCAAAAGCTAGAGCCCTTCAAAGCAGCAGCCAAAATCATGGTGGAATATTTTCTCCCAAAATACAAGCTCGCTAAGTTGAAAACCCAAAAAGGGCAGCTTAGGCAAAAGTTAGAGTTAAGAGAGAGAGAGAGAGAGAGAGAGAGAGAGAAAGCTCATCCAAGTCTCCTTCCCTCATGTCCAAAGTTGTTAAATCATCTTCAATCAATCTATCATCCTTCCTAACTAGACATTTATTCTCGAAGGATATACAATCTTCTATTCCTTTATCCTATAATGGGGGCATGTCTTCCCAAGAATGTCATCATCTGTCAATCTGTCCTATGGCTTGGCTCAAAAAGCTAAGGCACAATCCCTTATACATATCTCCAGTCTATTTTCCACTAGCCCTTTTGCCATTCCTAAGGGCTCTTTGTTTCAACTAGTGCAATCTATAATTAAGTGTCACTCCAAGAGTCTCTTCAATCTCAAACAACAAGAAAGGCTTGACTTGCTCTTTTCCATGATTCATGCTACAAAAAGCAAAATCATACAACCTCCATGATTCTTTTCAAAAGTTTCAACCTACCTTTAAACTAAAAAGCCTTTGTTAAGAAGCACATGACCCAAAAGCCTTCGCCATGAAGCCCAAATCCAAAAGCCTTCATCAAGAAGCCCAAATCCAAAAGCCTTCATCAAGAAGCCCAAAACCAAAAGCCTTCATTAAGAAGCCCAAATTCAAAAGCCTTCATTAAGAAGCCTAAATCCAAAAGCCTTCATTAAGAAGCCCAAATTCAAAAGCCTTTATCAAAAAGCCTATATCCAAAAGCCTTCATTAAGAAGCCCATATCTAAAAGCCTTCATTAAGAAGCCTATATCCAAAAGCCTTCGCCATGAAGCCCACTCCCAAAAAGCCTTCACCATGAAGCCCACTCCCAAAAAGCCTTCACCATGAAGCATAGATCCAAAAGCCTTCACCATGAAGCCCACTCCCCAAAAGCCTTCACCATAAAGCCCACTTCCCAAAATGCCTTCATTTATGAAGCCTATGATCTCCTTTAAGGCAAAATCAGATTAAGCCTTTCAAATGGATTTCCTTCACCAGACCTACCCTCCTTAGCCAAGACCTTTCCCTACAAAGACTAATCCTTAACCGTAACTTTCAATGGGCAAACTGGGCCGAGCCACCTATACTAGAATTCCCACACCCCTCGTCTTTCAGAGGCATAACCTTCTCTAAATCTAACAGCAAAGCCGAACAGATAGCTTTGATCCCAATCCTTCTAGCACCAAAGCCGAACAAATAGCTTTGACCCCTGCTTTTCTAACATCAAAGTCAAACAGATAGCTTTGATTCTATTCCTCCTGACATCAAGGCCAAACAAATAGCTTTGACTATAATCCTCCTAACCACCAAAGCCAAACAGATAGCTTTGATCCTAACTTTCCCAACCAATAAAGCTAAACAGATAGTTTTTGACCTCATTCCTCCCAACACCAAAGCCAAACAGATAGCTTTGACCCCTCTTTCTGATCTTAACTTTCCTAGCCAATAGGGCCGAACAGACAGTTTTGACCTTAATCCTCGCAACACTAAAGCCGAACAGATAGCTTTGATCCAAATCCTTCTAATACTAAAGCCAAACAGATAGCTTTGATCCTAACTTTTCCAACCAATAAGGCTGAACAGATAGTTTTGACCTCAATCCTCCCAACCACAAAATCCAAACAGATAGCTTTGATCTTAATCTTCCCAAACATCAAAGTTAAATAGATAACTTTGATCATAATCTCCCAATAGTAAGGCCGAACAGATGGCCTTGCTAAACCAATTTGAATTCCCTAGGTGGACCAAATCTCTAAATCACTCAAAGTCTAGGCAAAACAGATAGCCTTGATTAAAATTCACCAGAGCACCTTTATCTCTAAACAATTGAATATCACCATTCTCACGTCCGATGCCAAGGTCAAACTAATAGCCATTGATAAAACCTCGTTTATCCTATGGGCCCTCTCCCAACAGGTTCATATCTTTAGACCATGTTTATCCTTCATAAGGTTCAATTTCCATAAAACATGAATGTCCTCATGCATGATAAGCACAAGCAGATATCATAAGCCCAGAGTCTGACATGGTATAACCCAGAATCTGACATGGTACAGCCTAGAATATGATATGGCAAAAGAACATATAAGCCAAAAATCTGATGTTGTAAGAACACAAGCCCAAAGTCTAACATGGCATCTCTTCACTGTCATCAAAATCGCCTTTTTCTTAAAGCCAATTCTGATGAGGAGGCAGCTGTGAACCCTCAAATTTGCACCTCCTGATCTGGCTGCAACTTGACACCTACTAAGAATAGGGCGCTATGCATACGGCGGTCCTAGGCAGGGGTCAAGGGGGTAGCGCCCCGTCGAAAAAATAAATTTCATGAATCTTTCACCTCCAGTGGACCGTCTTTCAGTTACAAATCCACAGGATCAAATCGAGCTCGAATCGAAACTGAAATGGGCCCAAAATGGACGAAAATAGGTCAAATCGCATGAGTGCCGCACTGTTGTTTGGGAGGCACGCTTGCCATGCCGCCCAAAAGGAGGCACACACTTGGTGCCATTGGCAGGGTAGCACTTCTACCGTGCCTCCATAGACGCCATCTTTCGTACCACCGAAACCTCCTCTGGCAGCTCTATAAATAGAAGCCTCCTCCAGCCTCATTTGGCACGGCTTCCAATGCATTCTAAGACATTTTCAAGCTCATTTGACGACTTCCAAGGCATTTTAGAGCAATTTGAGAGATTTGAAAGCAATTGTGATACATTTCAAAGCATATTTTCTTTCGTGTACTCACATACTTGTTGCTTCTAGATCCAGATTCCAAGCTTCCTTTGAATTCAAGGTGGAGTTGAGATCCGGAGCCAAATTAGTTCCATTCGTTCAAAAGCGAAGAAAAGCAAAGGTATAATCCCTTTCTTATTTTAAAAATTCTAAATTCAGATCTAGAATTCTCTTTAGGTCTAAAACTGAAAAGATCTAAAACTTATTAATTTAAGAATCAGAATTAAATTAATAAGCAAACAAACACATTTTTAAACCCCTCCTTCGCAAGAAGGGAGAACTGCGTGGGTTTGATTCCTATTCAGTAGGATACGCAGACTGCCATTCTAAAGGGCATCAACTCAAAAATCTTTTATCAATATTGTTTTCCTTTTTTTTTTTTTTATATTGATTCATTTGTACTAATTTTTTGTTTATGACTTTATTTTATAGTTAGTTGGGGAATGTGTGTTTTTCCTAGTACCCATAAGGGCTAGAGGAAAGATCCTCTTTATTTCATTTATTTTAATATTGTAATAATTAAGTAGGATTTATTTTGCCTATTTATTTATTATTGTCATTCCATCACATCATATATATATATATATCTGTTTTATTCATCATTATACTCCTGTTCATGCATACATAAAAATTCAATTTTAAGAGTTGTTTTGCATTTTTAGCCAAACTTAAGAAAATACATTTTCTTAACTGTGTAATTACCAAAATCTGATCCTCGAGCCCTCCTTGGTCACTCGCGGATTGGTACACTTTTCCATTGGGATAAAATCAAATTATTTTTGGAGTCAATCATGTTGGGTTTTCTTTAATTTTCCCAATTAAAATAAATAAATTAAAGTGGTGACTCACTTTTCAACTGTCATATTACAAAAATCAATTTTCTGAACTCACAGTGAATTCCAATCGTGGAGTTTCCCCCGAAGAGCATTTTCGATTCCTCGACAGATCGAACTGATGCTTGGGTGAGGCCTCATATAGACCAAATGGCAGGATCTAAAATGGTTTCTTTAACTGACCTGGCTGTGGGAAACAATCAAATAATGGTTCACCCTTCTAACAAAGAGAAAACAACCTTCATCACTAAGTGAGGTACCTATTGTTATAGGGTTATGCCATTTGGACTGAAGAACGCAGGGGCAACATACCAAAGGATGGCAACCATAATCTTCTATGACATGATGGACAAAGAGATTGAAGTACATATCAATGATATGGTGGTTAAAGGCACTATTGTCAAGAAGCACATAGAAGCTTTAAGGCAATTCTTCCTTAGACTTCGCCAATACAATCTCAAACTAAATCCTAGCAAGTGTATCTTTGGTGCTTCACTTAGGGTATTCCTAGGCCATATGGTCAGCAAGAAAGATATAAAGATCGACCCTGAAAAGTCAAAGGCAATTTTAAAAATGCCACCTCCTAAAACAGAAAAGGAGATCAGAGGTTTCCTCAAATGGCTCTAATATATTAGTCGATTTATCAATCAATTGGCTGATGTATATGGGCCCATCTTCAAGTTACTTAGAAAAATAGCCTTAAAGTAATGGAATGAAGACTGCCAAAAAGCCTTTGATCAAGTCAAGTAATATTTGCTAAACCCACCAGCATTATAACCTCTGAGGATTAGGAAACCACTGCTACTTTACTTATCCATGACTGATGAAGCAATGGGGGCAATGCTTGCCTAAAATGGTCCTGACTCTAATAAGAAAAATGCCATATACTGCTTGAGTAAAAAAATGTTGTCCCATGAACTCAAGTATGGCTATATAGAAAAGCTATGCCTTGCTCTTGTTTGGGTTTGCCACAAACTACAACACTATCTTAGTTCCTACACAACTCGTATCCTTGCTTATGGAGATGCTGATTCTTGACAGCAAGATGGCACGATGGATGGTAGTGTTGGCAGCATATGATCTTAAATATGTATAATGGAAAGTAATCAAAGGAAGCATAGTAGCAAACCAATTAGCTGTAGCCCCAATAGACGATGAATGGACGAAGCCTAAATTCCCCGATGAGGATATACTAATGATTGGCAATGAAGCTTGGAAGCTTTACTTGATGGGGAATCAAATAACAAAGGGTATGGTGCTGGCATTGTGTTTGTTACACCAAGTGGAAAAAGCCTACCCATAGCCATCAACCTAAACTTTGAAGTAATGAACAATGAGGCAGAGTACAAGGCATGTATTTATGGCCTTGAAGAGGCGAGAAGGCTCCAAATCAAGCACCTCAAGATTTATGGAGACTTAAATCTGATAGTGTCCCAAGCTTTGGGAAAATGGAAAATAAGAGAAGAGCATTTGGTTCCTTACCGTAAACATTTAGATGAACTAGCAACCAACTTCTATGAATTGTCCTTCCATTATCTCCCAAGAACAAAGAATATATTCGTTGATGTTTTGGCAACACTTGCTTTAATGCTTGGCATAAGCAATGGCTTCATAATCAAACTAACACAATTGAAGTGAAGAATGAATCAAGATGCATAACTCATTATCTAAATATGTAAGTCATTGATAGTAAACCATGGTTTTAGGATATTCTCAATTATATCAAAAATAGGCTTTATCCTGAAGGGACCTCTAAAATAGAAAAGAGGACTTTGAGATAGTTATCCAAGGGATTCATTCCAAATAGGGATGTGCTCTACAAACAGACTTGAGATAACATCCACCTAAGATGTGTCACTGAAGAAGAAGCCTAACAGATCATGGAATGGATGCATGGTGGTGACAAAGGCCCACACATGAATGGCATTGCTTTAGCTCACAAAATCACAAACTGAGGATATTTCTGGCTTACTATGAATGAAGATTATGCTAAGTACATGCAAAAGTGCCATAAATGTCAAGTGTATGCTAAACTTCATAAATAGCCTCCTGTACCTTTATCGCCAATCACCATGCCTTAGCCATTTGCTACTTGGGGCCTTAATGTCATTGGGAAGATAAGTCCAAAATCTTCTACCAAACATGAATACATCCTAGTAGCAATTGATTACTTTTATAAATGGGTTGAAGCTGCACCTTACCAAGTGTTAGATTCTAAATGCGTAGCTCAATTAATTCATACCAACATCTTTTGTTGGTATGGAGTTCCTTTTGAAATAATCACTGACAATGGATCCCACTTTCAAAAAGAAGTCACCCAGTTACTAAAAAAAGAGAAAATCCAACACCATAGGTCTTCTCCTTATAGACCTCAAACAAATGGTGCAGTAGAGGCTGCAAACAAGACTCTCAAGAACATACTTCAAAAAATGGCTAACAACTATAAAGATTGGCATTTACATCTACCTTATGCTTTATAGGGATATAGAACATCGGTACACACTCCAACCAGGGCTACACTATACTTCCTAGTGTATAGAATGGAAGCAGTCCTCCCAATCGAGGTGGAAATAAAATCAACTCGGATCATAAAAGAGAGTCAGGTGGATGAAGTGGAATGGGCAAAAGGCTAACATGAATAGCTCAATGCCATTGATGAGAAAGGATGGATGCCTTGTATCAAATTTAAGGTTCCCAGTAGAAATTGGCAAGGCATTTCAACCAAAAAGTCAGAGACAAAGGACTATAAGAAGGCAACCTTGTTCTAAAGGAAATTAGAGCACCTATTCATGATCTAAGGGGAAAATTTAGACCCATCTAAGGAATCAAATCAGCAACCCTAGCATCACCCCAACTAGTAAAGTTCATGAAGATATGTCCTGCAGTCAGATAAAAAGAAAAAACCTGCATTCTTAAATGAAACCACTTGTCATCCTCCAAGTTTTTGGGATCATGAAATTTTGCAATTATAGTAGTTAAGTCTACCTAATCCTCCACTACCATGGGATTAGCCACTTCCTCACTCAGATCCAAAAGCCTTTTAAAGGAGTTAAAATACCCCACTCTCTCAACAAGAGTAGCCAAAAGAGCCTCAGGATTATATTCGAGCAATGCAGAAAATTCCTTAAAGGTAGGACACATCTCTTCCATGCTTGCCCCAAATTTAAAGACACAGGCAGCAGGATCCCAAAAGCATATACAGGCGAGCAAGAAATCCCAATCAATTTTTGCTCCCCTTAAAGTGGGCATGGCACTTACTCCATATTTTTCTAAATTTATTCTCTCCACTTTAGTAAGATTCTTACACCATAAGAACATTGAATGACTGAAACAAGGCTCCATTGTGAAAAGAATTACAAGAAAAAAGCAAAGAAAGATGTTTAAAAGTATTAAAAAGTGTTCAAGTGTCAATGGAAAGAAGTTTTAAGAAGTGAAGAAGCCTATAAATAATAGAAAATCAATAAAAATCAAAATCAAAGATGGATTGCGCTGCAGTTGCCACACCTGGACTACGGTTGCTGCACTTGGACTGTGGTTGTTGCATCCATCCCTATGGTTGCCGTATCCTATATGCGATAACCATTTTGGCTACTGTAGGAATGCTAGCAGTTGCCACAGTCCCTCTACGGTTATCGCAATCACTACCAAGTTGCCGCAATACCTTTTCCATCTCCATTTTTGCAAATTTAGAACTATCACAAGACCTCTCAGTAAAGAAAAAAAAAAGGTAAGTGAGAATGAGTTTGAAGTCCTATTTCAGTCATATTTAGGAATTGCATTCATGTATGCTACACATATAAGATTAGGGATAGAAGTGCATCTCATAATAAGTAAAATTGTTTGTAACATCACATTTAGGAAAAACATATATACGTGTCATAACATCACATTAGAAAGAACATCCATCACATTTGGGAAGAACATCTATACATATCATCCATAAAAACCAACAACTCAAAGGAAAGATAATAGAACTTCTAATGATGTCTGCATCTCTCCTTCCTTCACTCGTGTGGAGGCTCATCTCCCTCATCACCACTAGCACTTCTGCCTCTACTAACATCTCTGCTGCCTCCCAGCTCCGCTCGGGTCAAAGCAGATGACAAAGTAGCAATCAAATGACCTATCACCCTTTAGGCCACATGAGCCCAATCCATAGGCACCTACAAGATTAAGAAAATCAAGCAACTGAATAAGAATCTAAAGTCATGGTGGAATAAGAACAACCTACCTTAGAAGTATGTACTGGAACCTTAGGCCATCTAAATGGTGTCACAGAAGAATCATACTCAACCAACTACCCCTGCTTGATAAAAAAGTACTGATAACATGTAGAAGGCCATAAACATTGATGCCAAATATCACCACCAAATGATCCTGAAGTTGTTTCGGGGTTAGGTACAGCAGTAGTAGGAGTAGGAGTAACCTTTGAAGGCCCTGCTCTATTCAAAGGGTCCCTAACCGAAGGGGTATGGGTAGAACCAGTAGTCAATCTCCTAGGATCAAAACCAGAATCTAGCCTAAGGACGGTGCCAGTCATCATGGAAGCCTGGTAGAAGTATTCATAATCTACATCATAATATAAGAAGTGGTCACCAGGGAGGCTTGCTAGTAATGCCTCTACTCGATTTGTGTCTTATGTTGGCTAAAGGAGGTAAAGGCGCAATCCTATCGCAAGTAATCTGCCCCCTCAATCTTTCCCTAACATAACACCTCCTCTCATCCTTGAAGCAAAGAAGAAGTTTGCATGATGAGCACATAGTTAGAACCCATCCACTCCATCACTGATGGTGGCAAGTGATCTTGATAGGAATTCTACTGGACCTACAAAATACAAAGTGAGTCTAAAGCAATTAAGAGCAACAGAAAGCAAACTAGGAAGATAAATACCTGGTGCACACCCAATTGGCTAAAATGGGTTCGATAACCAGTAAAACCTATCCTGTGAAAGCGGCTGTGGTTACCATAATTCCATAAATACCCTTAGGGCACTCTATTAGGAACTGAATTTCTTAAGGGGGAAGATACCCGAGTAAAGCATTTGTAAGCCCAGTACTACAAAACAGACAGTAGTTAGTCAAATTAACAAGAAGTGCAAGACAGAAAGCAAAAAATGAGAAAAGAACACGTACTTACCTCCCAAGTAATATGGGTACCACCTAGGCTGGAGAAAGTGTTTTGGGAGAGATCAAACATCTCCTTATACATTACACACAAAGTGGCACCTCCCCAATCATACTCAAAGATCTAGGTCAAGTCCTCCAATAAAGCCAAGATACTGAAGTCAATAGTGTCTCTCCTCGTGTAAGAGATAGAGTAACCCAATATCATCATAATGCATAAACAAGCTGCCTGCTCAATGGTGTAACTCCTATTCTTATCTAAATCTCTAATCCGATTTTGAAACCAGACTCTCAATACATGTTCAACCCAATAGCTCTGTCATCCTCTGACTATCTAGAGCGGTCCAGGAACCATAAAAGTCTAAGGCCCAACATTAAAAAGGCAAACCAACAAGCAAACGAAGATCTATGGGAGTCACCGTCAACTCTTCATATGAGAAATGGAAAGTATTGGGGGTATCCCACCACCTCTTTGCCAAAGCCCTTAATAAGGCATGATCTCCTTTATGGGAATAGTCCAAGTCTAGTAGAAAATAACTAGAAGGCTCGATCATAGCTCGCACATTGGGATGGTGATTCAGATAAGTAGTAACCTTACCAGGTTACCTCTACCTCCCCTCAGTCTCAAGTCACATGCCTTTGCATAAAATACATAGAAAATAAATTTTTGCATAAGTAACTAGGATTTTCTTCACCTTTTTTATTTTATTTTATTTTATTTTATTTTGTTTTCTTTCTTTTAATTATCATTAAGTGTCATCGTAAAAAAAAAACTTACTGCATAATAAACTAGACTGCATAATGAACCAAACTGCATCATATTATTTCTATTGCTTGTATAGAACTAACTCAAGTGTAGGAAAGAGAATAAATACCTCCATGCAGCTAGTAAAGCTTGTATGATCTCTAGGCTCCTATTATAGACCCTCAGGATTCACATCACCTTGGGGCATCGAATAGCTTCTCATAAGCCTTGAAGTTGAAGAAGCCATCTTGGCAAAAGAGTTTTAGAGAGAAAGAGTGTAAGTAGATAGAGAGAGAGGAAGTTGAAAATGGTGAGAATAAATGAAGAAGGAAGGGTATTTATAGAAAAAACTATGGGCAACACCTCATCATTTCTTTTCAGTTTGCATGGCTAAATCACTAGATTTCACCATAACAAATCCATTTCAAGACAGATTTCAGTTTTATCCAAATAGATAGGTCCACAGGATTTTTATCTATTCTTTAAAATAGACATCCTATTTAGAATCCAGAATCTTCCATAATTACATAAAGTTTAGAAATTCAAAATGTCTAGAAAAATTGGAAAATAGTCCAAACAAATTCAAAAAAAGCCCAATAATAGACATGGCACCTTAACATAAATCTTAAAGCTAACCAGGATCTTAGTCCTTTGAAAAACTTTAGAATTTCCTTAGTTCACACTTATCTAACTTGGCCTCCATTCTAACCGAGTTTGATAAGGAGGCAGCTATGAACTCTCCAATTTGCACCTCCAGATGACCGTATTTGATTAGAAATCCATATAATCAAATTAGGCTTAAATCGGATTAAAAATGGATGAGAATTGGGCCTAGAGGCAGCTGCAGCAACCCACTGGCTGGTTGCAGCGACTCTCAGCCAGATGTGGTAACCACAGCCTCCACTGCGGTTGACATAAGAGTCCCTGCCATAGCCAATTGGTTATTGCAGTAGGACCTATGATCACCGCAAAGACATTTGCAGTTACTGCAGGCTAAGATTAGTTGTTGCAGTGCATTTTGACAAAATCCCACACTAGAACCCAAACTCCCCATATAAATACTTTGCATCTTATAACAGCTGGTACACACAATTATTTGCTTTTATACTCTCCTTAAAGCTTTCTAAACCCAATTCCTAAGCTTTCTAATCATCAAAACCCTTTTTCTAAACCCCCAAATCTCTAAAACCCCATTCCAAAACCTCCTCCGTCACATAAAACTTTATTCATAAGCTTCCTAATCATCTTAAAAGCCTATTCATAAGCCTCCTAATCACCTAAATTCTTATTCATAAGCTTCTTAATCATCTTAAAACCCTATTCATAGGCCATCTAATCATCTAAAGCCTTATCTCTAAGCTTTCTAATCAAGAAAAGGTGCAACTTAAGTTATTTCTTTCAAACGAAATTCGTAGTTCTCAAGTAAAGGTGTGATCAAAGTCCCTCTATAAAGAGTTCGTGCTATTCAAGAATTCTTCTTCCAAAAGGAGTACTTATGCCATCCCTAAGGAAAGGTGGAACTTAGATCCAGTGCCAAACTCGCTCCCTATATTCCTCGCCACTGAAAGCCAAAGGTAAAAGTTCTTTCCTTTTTCAATTCCAAGCTCTAAATATGAAAAGATCTAATTTTTGTTAATTAAAAGCAGACCAAATTAACAAATCCCTAAGCCCTTAAAATTAGTCAAAACATGATAATAAAAGCAATAACTTAAAAACCCCTCCTTTGCAAGAAGAAAAAATTGCGTCAGGTTTGATTCCATACAAAGAGATACACAGGCATGCCGTCTCTAAGGCATTCAACTCTGCTAAAATTAATAACTTCTTCTCTCTATCACCTTCTTCACATAGTCTATGATCAAATTTTTTTTTTTAAAGAAAAGTCAAAATTTTAATTCTTTTTATTACAATTGTTTTATTACTTTTTCTTGCTTTAATTATTTAAATTATATTTGGGGAATGTGTGCTTTTCCTAGAACTTATAAGGGCTAGAGGAAAGATCCCCTAATTTTGATATTTTAACTTGTAATAGTTTTAAGTAGTTTTCTTTTATTTTTTCACATTTTGCAATTGTCATTATCTCATATTTGTCATGCATTACACGAGTAATATTTGTTTCATGCATCATATTATATCTATTCATGCATATATAAAAATTTCTTTTTAAAAGCTTATTTATATTTATGCCAAACTAAATTTATTATTGTTTTAGCCAAAACCTAATCCCAGAGCCCTCTTTGGTTTTTTGAGGACTAGAGCTTTTTCCTTAGGATAAGTAGTATAATTTTAGAGTTAATCAAATTGGTTTTTTTCTTTAATTTTCCCTAACTAAAATAAACAAAATTAAAGTGGTGACTCTTTTTGTAAATTACAACTTACAAAATACAATTTTCTAAACTCATAATGGGTTCCAATCATGATGTTTCTCCCAAATGAGCATTTTGATTTCCTTTAGTGGATCGAACCGGTGCTTGAGTGAGGCCTCACACCTTTTCATATATTTTTCATCAATCTTGTTGATTCCTTTTTGTTATCTTGTAATAAAATTTTTTCATTGCAATAAAACATTCACATCTTTTTAATTATTTAGGTACTTGTCTTTCTTGTTTTAGACATGGATGAGCTTCAAAAAAAAAAAAAGAGAGAGAAAAAGAGGGAAAAAAAGAGAAAAAGAAAAAAAAAGAAGAGAGAGAGAAAGAGAAAAAGAGAAATTCACCATAGCTAGCACATGTTGGAATTGAGGTGTCATCAATAATTGCTTTGCCAGCTCCTAACCAAAGAAGGTCAGGAAATAAACCTCTCATCAAATATTTAAATCACAAAATCAAATGATACACCTCAATAAGGAGTAACAAGTCCATTAAATCCAAAATTCAATGGTTAGAGCCCCTCAAAGTGAAGAGAAGCAACAAATCATGGTGGAATATTTTCTCCTAAATTTCATTAATCCAAGCTTGCTAAGTTGAAAACCCAAAGGGGTGGCTTAGGCAAAAGTTAGAGCTAAAACAAAAGAAAAGAGAGAGAGAGAGAGGGAGCTCATCCTAATCATCTTCCTTCGTATCATTCAAAATTTGTCAAATCATCTTTAATCAATCAGTCTCATCTCATATCTTCAAAGTCATCCTTCCTCACTAGAGACTCATTCTCTAAAGTGATTTTGTCTTCTATGCCCTTATCTCACCGTGGGGGCATGTCCTTCTAGGTCATCATCATCATTTGTCAATCCATCCCGTTGCTTAGTTCAAAGAGTTAATGCATAATCTCTCACATCACTTGCCTATTCGTCACATCCCTATCTCTTATTGGAAGCATGATTCCCAAGTTATCTTTTCTTACTAGTCCTTCAGCCATTCCTTAGTGCACTTCCTTTCAGCCAATATGTTATTTACGTTCAAGCCAATAGAGTGTCACCCCAAATGTCTCTTCAATCTCAAAATGACAAGATTAGTTTGGCTTGTTCTTTTCCATGAATCATGCTACAAATAGCAAAATCATACAATCTTCCTGATCCTTTTCAGAATTTTCAACCCACCTTTGAACCATTCCCAAAATTCAAAATGTACCATCCTATCCTTTCAAGCTCAAGCTCATACCATCTTTTCCTTGGCAAAGTCTCATCATTTTCTAAGGGCCAAAGCCATGGGTAGAACCAAAGATCCTATGTCTTTCAAGACTTATCATCCTTAAAGCCAACTATCTTTAGCACAACCAAAGTCAAGTTATGTCTTGCAAAGCTTAAGAAGGGCTCAAACCACTCAAAATCCAGTCATTCCATGTCTCTTTGGCAAAATCTCATCATCCTTGAAAAGACGAAGCCTCCTTAGCAAATTACATCGCCTATAAAGTCCAGTCAAGTCAAAGCCTACCAATTGTCCGATGGGCATTGAAAATCTAATATAACCATGACAAAGGGCAAGTCTCCATCCATGAGCTTGTGGTATCCTTGTGACTAAAACCTGTAGCACCGCACTTGAGATAAAGACAACATCTTCCAAAGAGGTCCAAAGCACCCATAACCAGAGCCTTTAAACCTTCACTATGAAGTCCAAACCAAGAAGCCTTTACCATGAAGCCCAACCCTAAAAGCCTTCACCATGAAACCCAAACCAAAAAGCCTTCATCATGAAGCCTAAACCAAGAAGCCTTCACCTTTAAAGCCCAAATCAAAAAGTCTTCACTGTAAAGCCTAAATAAAAAAAAAACTCCCAAAAGCCTTCGCCATGAAGCCCAAGCCCAAAAACCTTTACCATGAAATCTAAACCAAAAAGCATTCAGCATGAAAACCCAAAAGCATTCACCATAAAAACCATTCCCCAAAAGCCTTCACCATAAAGCCCAAGCCTAAAAGCCTTTGCCATGAAGCCCAAACCAAGAAGCCTAAGCCTAGCTTTCACCATGAAGCCCATTCACAAAAAGCCTTCATTTATGAAGACCATAATCTCCTCTAAGGCCAACTAATTTCTTAGCCTGCCCTTTCTTGTAAGCCAAACCTAACCAAGCCTAAGGTAGAACTTGACTAAGTCTTCCAAATAAACTCCCCAAAGGTTATAAGCCAAAGTGCTATACCTGAATAAGCCTTCCATGTGAACTTCTCTAAGGACAAGCCTTGCAAGCTAACCTTCCCCAAACCTTCCAATATAATCATCTCTAAATACCTGACCCTCCTAATCAAGCTCTCCAATTTAGCCTCAAACTAAATCTTCTCCAAAGTTAGATCTATCTAAACTAAATAGCCCGATCTTTTCCAAGACCACACCTTCCTTGACTTTTCAGAGTGACTTTTTCCTAGGCTGAACTAGTAGCTATTAACCAACTAATCTCATACCTGACATGCCCACTTCACCTCTAAGCTAGGCAATCAACTAAAAACCAAATGACCAAACCACTTTCCTTTATCATTCTAAAGTAGGGGCACCTCTTTTCCAAATATTCACCTTTCTGAAATAGGGGCATTTTTCTCCTAGAGATCAATACTTTTATATCAGGACTAAACCTTCACAGGTTTAAGGTATCAGATCATTGCATAATTATCTAGTATTTTGGCATTAAATAGGATCATGAATCAAAGCAGCTCATTAAACTCTCAAAGTAAGACAAATCATCAACCCAATCTATCTGAATCAATCTCTTTCCAAAAATCAATCTCAATCTTAGGATCACCACTTTATCGATTCCTACTAGATAGGATCATCTTTCCTACCAGACAAAATATCATTCCTACCAGACAAGATCACCACTTTGTTGATTCCTACTAGATAAGATCACCTTCTTTCCTACCAGATAAGATCATCATTCCTACCAGACAGGATCACCATTTTGTCGATTCCTACCAGAAAAGGCCATTATTTTTTCCTACTAGATAGGATAATTATCTTTATCACTCCTACCAGACAGGATCATCATTCCTACTAGACAGGATTACCACTTCATCGATTCCTACCATACAGGGTCACCTTTTTCCTACCAAGGTTACCTTCTTTCCTACCAGACAGGGTCTTCTTTCCTACTATATAGGATCACCATTTCATCTATTCCCACCAAATAAGATTGCCTTCTTTTCTACAAGATAGAGTCGCCTTCTTTCCTACTAGACAGGATCATCATTCCTACCTGACAGGATTATCATTCCCACCATATAGGATCACCATTTTGTCAATTCCTACCAGACAGGGTTGCCTTCTTTTTAACCAGACAGGATAACCATTTTGTCAATTCTTATTAGATAAGGTCGCCTTCTTTTCAACTAGGCAAGATTATCATTTCTACCATACAAGAGCATCACTTTTAACTCTTACCTGAATGGACAATTATCAAATGCTACTAGCCGATGGATCTCTCAAATATATCGAGGGCATATTCCTTAAAATTCAACCATACCTTTCACCCAAATGTCTAAACTCTGATCTAGACATTAATTTGGTTCCTTTTACCATCTGTCATCCTCAGGTTCACTTTCATTAGAATCACCTTTTAGATAAAGATTATTATGTTGAGAGGGTAGCTGTGAAACTCCAGTATGTGTTTAAACCTTAGAAGCACTTAAGCTCAGTAAACAAACCTTCAGAAGTTGAAAACTCTCAAAATGGGAAAATTAAAATATTTCTTTTTGACATTTGAACCCTTTTAAATCATTTGACACTGAGTAATGAGTACAATAAAATTAGAATTGTGAAAAATAGATGAGATACGGGTAAGAACAGGAGAAAGCGGCAAAACGGACCAAAATAGGCCCATCGCCATAAAGCTCTTTGCAGCAACTTTGGCCAAAACCCTATTTTTTACAATCCCACATTGGAATTTGATGCCTTCTATGCTTCAATCCTCTTCCTATATATAGAGGGCCTCTCCATACTTCAAAACACCAATTTCTAGAGCTTGAAAAGCATTAACTTTAAGCAAACCGCTTTGCATTTGCTCCTTCCTTCGCAAAGTAAGTTGGGGGGTTTCTCCTTGATTCCTACTCAGCTAGTTAAATGCTTTTTGCCTGCTTATTCGAGGCAAGTCTACTGTCCAAGGCTTGTTTCTCCAGTCCAAGGCTAGCCACTGTCCACAATCCTAGACTAGCTACAGCCCTGCCATCCGAGGCCAGCCGTCGGCTGCCGTCTAAGGTATCCATTGCCTGCCATCTAAGGCAAGCCATAATGCCATCCGAGGTGAGCTGCCACCTGCCATTAAAGGCTAGCTACAATCCACCATCCTAAGCCAACCACTGCCCATCATCAAAGGCTAGTCGCCACCCGCCATCTCTGGTAAGCTTCTTTTCCTTTAATTTTCTTTTGTCTAAATTTCCTTGCCTCTTTTAGTTAGTTAATTAAATTAATTCATCTAGGTTACTAGCTAATTGATGTGCTAAAATGCACACTAAAAAATTGTAAGTGCACAGGTCATTATCAAGTAATAAAGTAGTGAGTATGAGTATCATCTCCACAAGGATAGTATATAAGTACTAGCGCAAACTTCAACTATTGTCTAGTGAATAATCAAGATAAAGATTAATTAAACTAAGCTAAATTAACTAAGCTAACCTAAGAAAGCAAGTAAATGATATTGATGGAAATAATCTAGGCAAAGCTAATCTAAATATAAATCCCCCTAGTTGCTTATGCATATCAAACAATGGATTGAATTGGACTCTCACTAAATTAGATAAAACCTTTCTTAAGTGATTAAATCCCTAACTTCCTAAGTATTAGAGGGGAATCTCTTCTCAACCTATAATCAAATAGGAGCAGCATTAAGTTCAAGAGATTAACATCCAAAAAAGTTTTATAAGTCTATCTCTAGCACCCCAATCAACTCTCTATTTCCATGAGTGATCTATCCATATCAAGGTATCTCTACTCATCCAATATAGAAGAAATATCCAATCAATAAGCTAGTAATTGCTAATTGGAATAATAAGATTTATTATGAAAATAAAATAGCCAAAGATGAATTGATTAAAGTTTAAATCCCTCAATCTATACAATCAAAACTAGGGTTCATTACAAATAGAATTATTTCATATTAAAATTGAAGAACAAAGATGCAGAAAATAAAGGAGAAAGATATCTCAAACAGATCTTGAAGATGTTTTTTTTGAAATCTTCTCTTCAATCTTCCACATCCACTTGGATCAAGGTATTTGATTCGATTAAATCATCAATATCTTTAGCCTTTAAGCCTCTCGTGACTCTAGGGCTTAGCTGATCCTTAACTCTCCATTTTTTTTGCTCTGTGGTGGCTCTCCTCTAGTTTCTGCATTAGTTTCTTTATATAGGCACGATTCTGGGTTCAGGATACGACCAGTGACAAAGCCATGTGTCTGGGCGTGTCGACGCTATGGCTGTGCACTATGACTGTGTCTCAAGTCATGTGAAGCTGCTAGAAATATTAAAATTGGCCCTTAATGACATGGGCATGGACACGACCATGTCACAAAGATAAGCTTTAATCCTTTGCCCCTTTTTTTCATTTTTGCTCATTGGCTTTGTAGCTTCTTCATAAATTGATCCATGGCCCCTAAAAACATAAAAGAACTCTGGAAAGGCACTAAACAAACAAATCAAACTCAATTTAAAGATAAAATACATTAAGAACAAGGGGTAAAATGTAGTTAATTAAACACTTATCACTAATCAACTTAATAGTCAATTAAGTTAACTAATTAACTCAACCCTCTCTTAATCAATTAATTAAAACATGATAAAGTGGCTAGGCTAAACTAACCCCTTTGCTAGAAACGAGAACTGTGTAGGTTTTGATTCCCATTCAAAGGGATACGTAGGCATGCTTGGTTCAAGCATTGAATCTAATCAAAACTAACCAATTCTCCCCTTTATCACCTTCTTCACTTACTTTTATTTTGCTTTCCTTTACTTTGATATTAGGTTTAGTTTAGGAAATGTGTGACTTCCCTAGAACCTATAAGGGCTAGAGGATGTATCCCTTAATTTTGGGATTTTCTTGTAATATTAATTTTCTCTTATTTTGAACCTTAACTATATTTTTACTTTATTGTTGAAATAGATGAATTGAATGATCATGCATATTATAAATTATTCTTGCATGTTAATTTGTTTATGAAATATATTTTAAGTCACTCTTATATTCATTCGCTAAACTTATTTTGTTAAAATAAACCGAAAACCTAGTCCCTAAATTCTCTTTGGTTTTGAGGCTAGTGATCTTTTCCCTTTGGGTAATAATTAGAGTTAAATGGATTTTTCCTTATATTTTCTTAAATAAAAATAAATTAAGGTGGCAACTCTAAGAATAATTTTCAAACCTATCAAAGATAAGCTCGAGGGATTCCTTGTGAGTTCTTTTCCAAATGAGCATTTTGATTCCCTTTAGCGGATCTGATTGGTACTCAGGTGAGACCTCATAGTGCCATGTCTTATCGTGGGTTCCTCTCAATAGAATAAATTTTCCCTTTTTGGAAGTGTTGTGCAAAAAGGGAAAGGACCAATAAAAATTATTTTTCTAAAATGAAATTGAATTCAATTTTATGTTTATTTGAAAAAATGAAATTTTTTTTTTTATTTGGGCTTAAAATTAAAACTACAATGTTTATAATTTTTGCTTTTTTTTTTTTTAATTTGATCTTCATAGTTTATTACCTTTTTTTAAAAAAAAAAAAAAAGAAGAAAAGAAAATTTTATTAATTATATTAAAATAAATAAAAAGAATACTTTAACAAAAGGTAGTGATGATATCAAGTATTAAATGCAAAAAACTCTAAGTTGAAGTGATTCGAATTGTGGCAATTTTTAAAATAAATTTAACAAAATAACTCTTAAGTTTTATTAAAATAATGAATGAAAAATAAAAAAAATGGTTCTTTTTTAAAAAAAATTAGCATTGTAGTTAATTCAATTGATTCGTAATTTGATTTTGAAAAGTTGTTTTTCAAAAGAAAAAAATTTATTATTTTTAGTTAATTCATAGTTTCTTTTAGTTTAATAACTCTATTGCCATAGTTAAAATTGCTCCTTGGTAAATTTCTAAAAAAATATAGCCTAAACCTTACTCTTTTTTAAAAAAGAAATAATAATAGTGGTATTTAAAAAAAAAAATTGATTTTCCATTTACGTTTTGGGCAATGATGAAACTAATCCCACAAAAATAGAATTCTTTAGGTTAAAGTGGCATACTCTTAGGTGCACTTGATTCTATTTTTTAAATGTGAGTATGCCAAAATTTAAGCTACTCCCTAAAAATTTCTAAAAACCAAAAACTTGAGCCCATCATTTTAAAATAAAAATCTTTCATTTAAAAAAAAAAAAGAAATACTCATTTTATATTAGGAACATTCTCCTTTAGTTCATTTTGTTAACCTAAGTTATTTCAAAACTTAGCCAATCTCTATTTTCATCTTATTAATCATGTTAAATTCATCTAATATGTGTATTAAGAATTTTATTTTGTAGATAAAACTTATTAGAAAAATTGGAAATTCAAAAGATCCAAAATTCTCTTAAAGTCAAGAAACTGTCGTATAAATCCCAACCACTATAGAAGAATCATGACTGCGACACTGATAGTCATGACTGAGACCATATTAAAGGCCAATGCATCAAAATGGACCTCAAGACTTAGTAGATTTTGCGACCTTAATCACGACCGGATTAAGAAGTAGTGATTGCTATATACATTTGAGACCGCAATATTCATAAGGAAGACTAGTGCTCCAACATATAGTTAAAAGGCCAATGGGAAAGTGCCATATGTCAACTAACTATTATGATATTTAAAGATATCAACTGCAATAGAGGAATAATGAGCATGAAATGTAAGTCGCAACCACAATGGAGGAATACCGACTGCGACCATGCTTTGATAGTGCATTTAATGTAAGATTTTATGGCTTTTATGGAAGATCTCTAACCCATACTCTTTGTAACAAGAATTTGCAGGGAGAAAGTTATAAATACCCCCTCCAAAGACCCTTATAATCATCTAACAACCTTCCATTAAACCAAACTCTTGCAAATTTATTTCTTAAAGCCTTAACTCTTTATTTGTATTAATTTGGTTATTGTAAAGAGCGTTCATTACTTAAAGGGTTAAGTGTTAGCTTTCAAACACATTATATTGTGTTGAGAGTGAGCCAATAGAAAACTCTTATATAGTTTTGAGTGTGAGCTTAGAGATAAACACTTGCAAGGATTGTGTGCTAACCATTAAAACACATTGTGATTTGGGGGCTTGACACTCCATTATAATTATCTAGTGATAGTAGAACACCTATTTGAGATTGGGGAATGGACTTAGGGTTTGTTAAGACCTAAACTACTATAAAATTGCTTGTGTTTATTTTCTTTCCCTATCTCTTTCGATTACATTTTAATTTTCCACAAATTCAACACCCCCCCCCATTCTTAGTGCATATTGGGCAACAAGTGGTATTAGAGCTTTGGTCTCATTCTACAAGCTTAATTGCGTGAGAAAAGATCAAAATGGCCAATAAAGTGATGCATCATGTCAAGCCACACTTTAATGGTATTGACTATGCGTATTGGAAGTGTAGAATTGAGGTGTATCTTGACAGTGATCTCATAGATATATGGGATTACATAATTAAAGAATGGAAGCTGTAACAACCCACACCCCACCCTAGGAGTTTTCATGACCAATTTCTTGAATTTAGACTTATTATGCCCAAGCGATTTTATAAAATTTATGAGTTATGTGATTGATGAGTATGTGACAAGTTAGATTAATTCTAATATGCATAATATAAATTATTATTGTAAAATAAGTGATTTATATGAAATGCATAAGCATAAAAATATTTATTTTACATAAATTGAATTTTCATGCACAAAGTGATTTTTAAGCATAAAATAATTTTTATGAGCATTTTTAAAATATTTTTAAATAACTATTTTAGGGGGAATTTTAATGAAAATAATAAGAAAAATATTTTATTTTTAATTACCCATAATCAGCCCATAAATAAATAAAAAGCCCAAATTCCCAAAAACCCAATACACCAAAACACTTCTAACCTAGCTCATTAAGTGTAATCTTGGAAATTGCCCAAAACCCTACATATGTAATAAGAATTTCAGCCAGCCCTTGTTTTCCAATAGCCAACATTCTATTTTTCATTATTTTGGCAGGAAAATTCTCTCAAAATTATTCTCTTCATCGAAATTCACAAAATACCTTCAAACCTTGCGATTTCTTGACCATATTCGTAAATTTTTCTCTCCTTTCAATTTATTATTTGGTTTCTATGAAACTAATCATGAGAAAATTATTTTGAACTGAGTATTTACTGATTTCTACTAACATAATTCAGTTTAGGTGAATTTTTGAAAGAGAAATTAATTTCTCTGCTGAAAACACCAACCTTTCTATGCGATTCCTTCAAAGATGAATCATACAACTCAAAATTGAAATTTTCATGCATGAACATTTTGTGGGGGGGGGGGGGGGGGGCGGGGAGGTTTGTACATGTTTGTATTCTAAATGGATTTTTGTATAGATGAAAAATATTGATTTAAAACATATTTCTATGTATTACTGTAATGACTGAAAAGTTTCAGAAAATAAGAAAACTTATGGTTTTTCATCCTAAAACCTAAAGTTGGAAATTTTCATGCATATGGATGTATATATGTGTTGATTTCTACATGTTCATGTTCCACAATGATTTTTTTTTATTATATGAAAAATCTTGGTTCAAACCATGTTTCTACATATTACTGTAATAGAAGGAAAGTGCGAAAAGTAAGAAAATTCAGTTTTTCTCTTATATAGGGCATTCGGCCTACATTGGGATTCTTATCCTAATATCTATAATATTTATCTAATGTATTTTAATGATTATTGGCACATATGAATGAATGATAAATGGCTAAATTGCATGTTGATTGAAGGAATAACTCTAGACAAGGCTAGAGACAATTTGGTATACTTAAAGTATCTTAATCTTATGTTGTGATTGCAATGTGAATATGATTAGGTAATATGGAAATAAGTTTTATGATGAGTCAATAATGGATTTATGATCTTGAATTGATGAGGAGATTAATTGAATAAATTGGGCATAAGTGATAGGCATGACATTTGAAAGACTGTTGATAAGTTGACATGTATGGAAGTGTTAAGTGTACTAAGATGATTATTAAAGTGAAATGATATCATGATCATGACATTGTCCTTGACTTGAGAAAAGTATTGGCATGAATTATAATGTATTTTCATATGAGCCTATGAAGGCTAAATGGGCAAGACTTTTAAAGTCCACATGTTATGTGCAAATGATGAGTGCACATCTATGTGCAACTTTAAGTGTATATGAATGTTATATGTGCATGGGGTAGTTATGGGAGGGGATAGCATGATGATTAAATATATACTAAGTATTGAATTAAATGTTATGTTAGAGCTTGAGGAGTTTTAGATGTTCAAGGGTTATGAGTACTAGGAGCAAAGGAACCACAAGGTGAGTAAATATTATGCTATTGTTACAAGTACAATTTATCATGCTTATGTTAATGGGAACCTTTGATTCTTAAAACCCAAGTTCACTTCCACTCTAAAATATGATTATGTGATTTCTTTGTTAAGCTTGGGTTACAAAGGACAATTTGTTACATCCCAATTTTAGAGATATGACGGTCCTAGGATATAGGGAGATATAAGGTCATCCATGCCTGTAGAACCCATTGACACATATACAAATCATGCCTAGGATCATGCAAAACCTCATAAAACAACTCATTTAAAACACTAAATGAAAACCTTTAATTGTAGAAGACTGTAATTAGACAATTCACATAAAATCCATAAGGAAATAATATTCACAATCCATTCGAAAACATGAGAAAATAATAACTTCTCAAATAAACATCAAAAACAAATATTCCCGGAGCATCTAATGACAACACTTTATAACATGGTATTATTGATGACTTTGACAAGGAGTTCCCTAAATGAAGTAGAATGCTTGAGCAATCACCTTGCCTTCTCATACTTGCCCACCTGGAATCACACAAGGAAAAAGAAAAGGAGTGAGATAGATGACCTCAATGAATAAACAGTTAAACACATACATTAACACATATTCCTTTAAAATTGAAACTCATAGCTTATACACATAGTTCATGATTTATAATTCATGAATCAGGTTGCATTTTAGCAAGGGTTCAATTTAACAAGTTTGCAAAAATCACACTTATAACACATTGAGAGTGAAGGCTATTGCTCTGACATTCGAACACATAGAGGAGAGGTGGCCTTGAGCCAAATTCCAACTCTTATCTTATAGAAGGCATGAAGCTGATCAAGCCCCACAGCTAAAACAACCCCTTTCTAATTGAGGTGGATACACTACCCCTATCCATAGGGTTAAGTCCATGCGCACAGGTTTCGATGATTTCCAGCATTAGCACGAGGACTTCTGCATAAAAGGTTAAAGGTACCATAGCTAGAGCTACTAGTATTCACATATAATAATAACATTAAGGCAATAATAACATGTATCATAATAACAATAGTAGTTTAACTTTTAAACAAAAGATATAATGATAATGTAGTTCCATAAATAATAGAAGTTAGGGCAACAAGCCCAAGAAATTATCATTAGATAATAACAAAAGTGGTTTTGGACTAATAGTCTTTTAGCAACCCAAGCTTAACAAAGAAATTATAGAGTTTCATTTTAGAATAGAAAGAACTTGGGTTTCAAGAATGTCAAAGGCTCACATAACATGATATCACATATTTATAACATAACAAAATGTTACTCACACTTGAAGCATGATTACAGTGTTTACTCACACTTGTAGAATGAATAGGATGTTTACTCACACTGGTAGCATGAATATAGTGTTTACTCACACTTGTAGAATGAATATGATGTTTACTCACACTAATAGCATGAATACAGTGTTTACCCATATGAAAACACATTATAACTCATGTCAATACCTTTCTCAGGTTAACACAATATCTTTATCTTAATATCAATTCACTTCAACAATCATCTTAGTACACATAACACTTCCACATATGTCAACTTATTAATAGCCTTTCAAGCATCATGCTTATCCCTTATGACCAATTCTTTTAATCAATCACTTCATTAATTCAAGACCATTAATTTATTGTTAATTCATCATAAAATCCATTTCCATATTTTCCAATCACATTCACATTCTAATCATAACATAAGGTTAGGATACCTTAAGTATAGATTAAGTATACCAAAGTGCCTCTAGGCCTGTCTAGTGTCATACCTTCAACTAACATGCAATTTTATCATTTATAATACATACATATATGTCAATAATAATCAAAATACATCACATAAAAATTATAAACATTAGAATAAAAATCCCATTGTAGGCCGAATGCATTATCAAAGGAAAAACTAAATTTTTCTTATTTTTCACACTTTCCATCAATTACAGTAATATGTAAAAACATGGTTTGAATCAAGATTTTTCATGTAAACACAAACAAAATCATTTTGGAATATTAATTCACATGAATCAACAGCATATGGTATTTCTTATACATGAAAATTCAATTTTTTGGTTCTAGGGTACGAAACCATGAGTTTTCTTATTTTTGATATTTTCTAGTCATTACAATAATATGTAAACAAGTGATTTAAACCATTATTTTTCATTAAATCATAGAAAATATCAGTTGAGAACATCTTCATGTATGATTCGGTAGCCATAGATAAGATTTACACAAAAAAAATTCCAAGTTTTAAGGCTTTGGTGAAAATCATGAGTTTTTGCGCTTTCCGTTCATTACAACAATATGCAAACACATTATTTAAATCATTACTTTTCATTCAAAGAAAACAAATATCATGTTAGAATCCATTCACATACAATTCAGCAGCCACATTTTTAATTAATAATAGAATTTTCTAACTTCTAAGTTCTAGCACAAAAACCTTGAATTCCTTTGTTTTCTGAAACTTTTCGGTCATTATAGAAATTTGCAAAAATATAATTTAATCCAATATTTTTCATCAAAACAAATCAAAAATTAGTTTAAAATAAAATTATACACAAATCACCCCCCTTTAGTGATGTTTATGTATAAAAATTGAAATTTTAAGTTACAGGATTCACCTTTAGAGAAATTTCACGGAAAGATTTGTGTTTTCAGTAGAGAATTAAAATTTCTCTCTCAAAAACACACCCAACTGAGTTAAATTTGTAAAAATCAGTAACAACCAGTTCAAAATAATTTTCTCATAATTTATTTCATAGAAATCAGTTAAAGAATTGAAAGAGAAGAAAAACTTACGATTGCAGTCAGGAAATCGCAAAATTGAAAGGTGTTTCTTAATTTCGGTAGAGAGAAATATTTTGGAAGAATTTTTCTATCAAAATATAAAAGAATAGAGTGATGGCTACTGGAACATTAGGGCTAGCTGAATTTTACATTATTATATGTAGGGTTTTGGCCAATTTCCACTAATACCCTTAATGAGCTAGGTTAGGAGGGTTTTAGTTTAATGGGCTTTTGGATATTTGGGCTTTTTATTTAAATTAGGGGCTGATTATGGGTAATTAAAATAAAAATGTTTTTCTTATTATTTTTATTAAAATTTTCTCTAAAATATTTATTTAAAAATTATTTTAAAATACTCTAAAATTTATTTTATGCTTAAAAATTACCTTTATACATGAAAATTCATTTTATCTAAAATAATTTATTTTATACTAATGTACTTCATATGAATCATTTATTTCACAATAATAACTCATATTATGCATATTTAAAAAATTAATTTAATATGCCACATACTCATCATTCACATTGAACATAAATTCCAATAAAAGCACACATTTAATCTTAATAGTTATAAGTCAAGCAAATTGTCATAAAATTTTCTAGGGTAGATGTGGGTTTTTACATTCTCCCCAGATCTTGAAAAGCTGAGGATGCTTCTGCCACATCTCCTCCTTAGCTTCTTAAGTGCACTCATCTATCCCATGATTTCACCATTGGATCTTAATCATAGGTATCTCCTTGTTCCTTAACCTCTTCACTTATTGATCCACTATAGCTATTGGTCACTCATAAGATAGTTGCTTATCTAACATTATGTTTGGAGGTGATAGGGCATAAGATAGATCTGAGACATACTTCCTTAACATAGAGATGTGAAACACTAGATGCACATACGCCATGGTTGGGGGCAAGGCGAGTTTATAAGATACTTCCCCAACCTTATATAGTATTTTGAAAGGACTAATGAAGCGAGGCAATAACTTTCCTTTCTTGCCAAATCTCATAACACCTTTCATTGGAGAGACCTTCAAGAACACATGATTTCCCACAACAAAATGGATGTCCTTTCGCTTAGGATCTGCATAACTCTTTTGCCGACTGAAAGCCATTTTTAGTCACTCTTGAATCAAAGGTAATTTCTCGGTAGTCTCCTTAAACAACTCTAGCATCTCCACATGCTTGTCTCCAGGTCCAATCCAACAAACTGGAGAATGGCATTTTCTCCCATACAATGCTTCATATGGTGCCATGCCGATGGATGAATGATAGCTATTATTGTAGGCGAATTCAATCAAAGGTAAGTACTTATCCCAGCTACCACCAAAGTCCAAAACACACATTCTTAACATATCCTCTAGTGTCTAAATTGTCCTTTCAGACTATCTATCTGTTTGATGATGAAATGCCATATTGAAATCTAGTTGTGTTCCTAATGCTTCTTACAACTTCTGCTAGAACCTTAAAGTGAATTTAATCCCTCTATACGAGATGATGGAAATTGGTACTCTGTATAGTTTCATGATCTCATCCATATACAATTACGCATACTGAGCTATAGAATATATGATCTTAACTCCTAGAAAATGAGCAGATTTTGTCAGTCGGTCCATTATGACCTATATAGAGTCATATCCTTTGGAGGTTTTAGGTAGCCCAACTACAAAGTCCATAGCAATGCACTCCCACTTCCATTCATATAGTCAAATTTCTTGTAGCAATCCAAAGGGTCATTGATGTTCATACTTGACTTACTGGTAAGTTAAATAAGATGCTACAAACATTGCCACATCCTTCTTTAGTTTCGGCCACTAATAGTTAGCTTTCACGTCATAGTATATCTTGGTAATTCTAGGATGAGCATAGTAAGGTGTCTAATGAGCCTCCTTCAGTATCCTTTCCCTTAATCCATCCACATCAGGCATGCATACTCTATCTCTGTACTTTAAAATTCCATTGGCCACTTTAAACTCAAAGTTCTTCCCTTCTTTATCTCATCCTTCAACTTCATCATAGGTGGGTCCTTACCTTGTGAATCCCTTATTTCTTCCATTAGTTTAGACTTCACTTGGAAATGAGCCAATAAGCCTCTCAATCCTCTCATCTCTAAATTTAATCCTTGGCTAAACAATTTCTTTAATCCCTTCATGATCAGTCTCTTTCTCATAGTTACATAGGCTAGGCTTCCCATTGACTTCCGACTCAAGGCATCCCCTACCACGTTCACCTTCTAGGATGGTAAAAAATCTGACAATCATAGTCTTTCAATAATTCAATTCATCTCCTTTGCTTCAAATTGAGGTCTCTTTAGCTCAAGATGCACTAAAGACTCTTATGATATGTGTAGATCTCACACTTCGTTCCATACATGTAATGTCTCTAGATCTTTAGAGCGAAGACTATGGTAGCTAACTCTTAGGCGATGACTTTCCTATTCTATATCAAGACGCATCTAAGTCTGACTCACAAGGCATCACAATAGACAGTGAACCCTTCTTCTCCTTTCGGTAATGTCAAAACTAGAGCCGATATCAAACACTTCTTGAGCTTCTGAAAACTCTTCCCATAGAACTCTTCCTAATTGAACTTAACTTGCTTTCTAGTCAACTTGGTCAATGGAGCTGCTAACTTAAAAAAGTTCTATATGAATTTGTGATAATACCCAGCTATGCCTAAGAAACTTCATACTTCTGAAACTGTTATAGGCCTTGGCTAGTTTGCTACCGCCTCAACTTTCTTAAGATTAACTTGAATCCCTTCCTTACTTACTACATGTCCTAGAAAGTTGACAGACTCTATCCAAAACTCACACATGGATAACTTTGTATAGAGCTGGTGATCACATAGCATTTCCAGCATGATCCTCAAATGTTCTTCATGTTCTTCCTTATTCTTTGAGTAAATCATGATGTCGTCAATGAACATGATCATGAACTTGTCAAAGAATGGCTTGACTACTTGATTCATCAAGTCCATGAAAGCCATAGGAGCATTTGACAGACCGAATGGTAGAACCATGAACTCATAATGTCCATATCTAGTATGGAAGGCAATCTTGCAAATATCTTCTCTATGGATCTTTAGTTGATGATAGCCAGACCTTAAGTTGATCTTGGAGAAGTGACCAGCTCCTTGCAATTGATCAAAAAGATCATCGATCCTCAACAACGGGTACTTATTCTTCATAGTGACTTTGTTGAGCTGACAATAATCAATGCACATCCAAAATGAGCCATCCTTCTTTTTTACAAACAGCGCTAGAATGCCCTATGGTGAACTGCTTAGTCAGATAAAACCCTTATCAAGTAGACCACGCAATTGCATCTTTAATTCTTTCAGCTCCATTGGTGCCATACCATATGGCAGTATCGATATAGGTTGCATACCAAGTAGCAGTTCAATGTTGAACTCAATCTCACGGTCAGGTAGTATTCCAGGTAAATCTTTTGGGAATATGTCCATGAACTCATCCACCATTGGAATGCTCTTGTCTTGAATGGTGATCTCCTTATCAATATTGATTACATGGGCTAGGTACACTCAGCATCCTTTCCTTAACATCCTTCTTGCTCCTAAGGCCGATATCAAGTTTAGAGGATTCTCATTCCTATCTCCTTGATACATGAACTCCTTCCCATCTTTTGTTCAAAACTTGACAAGTTTCTTTCTACAGTCAATATGAGCTCCATGCTCATATAACTAATCAATCCCTAATATCACATCAAATTCTAGTACATCCAATTCTAGTAATACTACCAGAAGTTTTTGTCCATTAATATCTATATCACAACCTTTATACCCATACTTTACTTCCATCACCTTCCCCAAAGGAGTTGATACTACTAAAGGATCATTCATTAATTCCTTATTTCTACCTAAACTCTTAGTAAAATAAGGGGATACAAAAGAATAGGTAGCACTCGAATCAATTAAATATTTTGCACTAGAATTTCAGATGGGGATGATACCTATGATGGCTGTGTGCGAATCACAAGCCTCTTACTAATTTAAGGCGAAGACTCGACCCTTGCCTTTATTCTCTGTCGCCGGTGCATTCCCAATAGCTGGCCTTTTATCCTTGATTCATTACCCTTGTGATTGGAATGGTCTAGATTGTGATCGTGCTGTGGTCCTATTCCCTTAACTCCTCATCTAAGGGCAGTCTTTTATGAAATGTCCCATTTGTCCACACTTAAGGCACGCACTAGAATCTTTTCGGCAAATTCTAGGATGCTTCTTTCCATATTTACTGCAAGTGGGAAGTTCCTATTTAGCTTGACTATTTTGTTATTCAAAAGATGAAAATTCCTTCTTTAGGCCTCCTCCACCTCTATGTTGTTCCCCATGACCTTTGTTCTTATGCTTTCCCTTCTAGTCTCGTACAGCTCATTCGACTCTCTCCGCCTTATACCTCTTCTCCATTATCTTAGCCTTATCTATTAGCTTAGCCAAGGTTGGGAACTCCATTGCTACCAATGAATTGAATAGAGGTGTGATTAGCCCTATCAGAAAGCGATTGATGCGGCTAGCTTCGGTAGGAATGATGTTGACGGTAAATCAACTAAGTCGATTAAACTCCTTAGCATAATCTGATATGGACATCCCCAGCTTTTGCTTCAGTTGCTCGAACTGCAATGCTTTATCTTGCCTTTCACCTTTAGGCAAGAACTAATCCATCACTTCTTATTTGAATTCTGCCCATGTAGGTGGGTCTACTCCACAAAGCCATTCTTCAATACTTCTCTCGTACCAATACCAAGCTTCCTTCTTGAGTTAGAGTCCCACCAACTCTATCACTCAGGCATCTGAGCAAGAAAGTCAATAGACTAGCTTGTCCATCTCATCCAAGAACTCATATGGGTCATCACCCTCCTCACCACAGAAGGTAAGTAGTTGCAGCTTCTTAAACTCCGCTATGGTCATCCCTTCATCAGGTAACCGCTTCCTCTCTTTTCGAGCCGGTACCACTACAGTAGGTGGCAGAATTCCATTCCTTTCTTAAGTTAGCAGCACTTCCCACCTTTGAGATCATAGCTCATCCATTTCCTTGCACAAGTCTCTTATTTCTTAGTGCATGGCATACACCTCTTGCAGAGATGCTTGCTCACTAAAGTCCATAGTTGGTGCCTTTTAGTTGGATCTATCTCTTAACCGTACAGGTGCAGAGGCAGCATTCGATGCAGTGTCCGATATGACATCGTCATTAGCCCTAACGGATTGGGCAGCTATGCAAACCTTCTTCTTAGGAGGCATTCTGCTTATCACAATAAGGGAATTTAGTACTAATCCCCTAACCTAACCCATTTAACCCCACCATTATACTAGCATAAATCATCATGCATTTATCATATCACATCACTAAGCACATGTCATATATATATCATATATCACATAGTCTTGCACATATCACATATCACAATCAAGTAGCATATATCTCATAATATGAGAATAACTTCCTATCATGGTAAGTTAATCATATCATAACAATAAAAAAAATCATCTCATACTAGGTAACTAGGCAATCAAAGGGAAATCATTCATATCATATAAGTACTATGTTGTTACATTGATCATCACCATCTACTCGACCTAGCCCTCGTGTATCCACCACCAAGGCAATCAATGGTGACATGGCCACTACTGCCACATCGATAACAAAGAAGATCTCCATCTTGATGGCTACTAATCGATGATGCAGACCTTGCTGGCGAGTAATCTCCTCCATGCTCCTCAATCCCTGACTTAAACTACTCCACATCCTCCCTCAAGGCACGAATCATAACCTTAAGATGTCAGTTTTCCTCCAAGTATGAATAGTGATCCTTCAAATTTTGGATCTTACTATAAACCTAATCAGGATCCAAGCACTCCTCAGGGTCCTCTTCCTCATCAAGGATCTCCTCCCTCATGGGGCAAATCATAGATACGACTCTCTCAAACATCTTCGGCCAAGTCCTCTTATAGGTCACATAGGGTGCTCTGAGTCGCAGTCCTTGAGCAAGTGCAATCTTCTTGGTCATCTATCAAAAGAATCGTAAGATAAACAAACAATAACTAGGATTACTAAAACCTACTAGGATTTTGCATAACTATACTAGCGATAGACTGCAAGTAACATAATAGAAAAATTCCTATGCTCCAGGATCATACTTAAACAATTCACATAAAACAAGTCTAAACTAGACATTAAAAAAAACTACGGCTCTGATATAAACTTTGTCACATCCTAACTTTAGAGATATGACAGTCCTAGGACACGGGGAGACATAAGGTCACCCATGCCTATAGAACCAATACTTAGTATTTATTTGATCATGATGCTATCCTATCCCATAACTACCCCATGCACATATAACATTCACATATACTTAGAGTTACACATATAAGTGCACCTTATCACTTGCACATAACATGTTGACTTTAAAAGTCTTGCACACTTAGCCTTAATAGGCCCATATGAAAACACATTATAACTCATGTAAATACCTTTCTAAGGTCGACACAATATCATTATCTTAATATTAATTCACTTCAACAATTATCTTAGTACACATAACACTTCTACATATGTCAACTTATCAATAGCCTTTCAAGCATCATGCTTATCTCTTATGACAAATTCTTTCGATCAATCACTTCATTAATTCAAGACCATTAATTCATTGTTAATTTATCATAAAACCCACTTCCATATTATCCAATCACATTCACATTCTAATCATAATATAAGGTTAAGATACCTTAAGTATACCGAAGTGCCTCTAGGCTTATCTAGTGTCATACCTTCGACTAACATGCAATTTTATCATTTATCATACATACATACATGTCAATAATCATCAAAATATATCATATAAAAATTATAGACATTCTAATAAAAATCCCATAGTAGGCTGAATGCATTATCAAAGGAAAAACTGAATTTTTCTTACTTTTTGCACTTTCCGTCTATTACAGTAATATATAAAAACATAGTTTGAACTAAGATTTTTTATGTAAACACAAACAAAATCATTTTGGAATATTAATTCACATGAATCGGCAGCATATGGTATTTCTCATACATTAAAATTCAATTTTTGGGCTCTAGGGTACAAAACCATGAGTTTTCTTATTTTCGGTATTTTCCAGTCATTACAGTAATATGTAAACAGGTGATTTAAACCATTATTTTTCATTCAATCATAGAAAATATTAGTTTAAAACATCTTCATGTATGATTCAGCAGCCATAGATAAGATTTACACAAAAAATAAAAAAAGTTCCAAGTTTTAAGGCTTAGGTGAAAATTATGAGTTTTTACGTTTTTCGCGCTTTTCGTTCATTACAGCAATATGCAAACACATGATCTAAATATTATTTTTCATTCAAACAAAAAAAATATTAGATTAGAATCCATTCACATACAAATCGTCAGCCACATGTTTAATTAATAATAGAATTTTTCAACTTTTAAATTCTAGCACAAAAACCTTAAATTTCTTTGTTTTCCGAAATTTTTCGGTCATTACAGAAATATGCAAAAATAATTTAATCCAATATTTTTTATCAAAACAAATCAAAAATCAGTTTATAATGAAATTATACACAAATTGCCCCTCCTTTAATGATGTTTATGCATAAAAATTGAAATTTTAAATTACATGATTCACCTTTGGAGAAATTTCACGGAAAGATTTGTGTTTTCGGTAGAAAATTAAATTTCTCTCTCAAAAACACACTCAAACTGAGTTAAATATATAAAAATCAATAGACAACCAGTTCAAAATAATTTTCTCATAATTTATTTCATAGAAATCAGTTAAGAAATTGAAAGAGAAGAAAAACTTACGATTATGATCAAGAAATCGCAAAACTGAAAGGTGTTTTCTTAATTTTGATAAAGAGAAATACTTTAAGAGAATTTTTCTGTCAAAATACAGAAGAATAGAGTGATGGCTGCTGGAACATTAGGACTGGCCAAATTTTACATGATTATATGTAGGGTTTTGGGTAATTTCCACTAATACACTTAATGAGCTAGGTTATGAGGGTTTTAGTGTAGTGGGCTTTTAGGTATTTGGGCTTTTTATTTAAATTAGGGGCTGATTATGGGTAATTGAAATAAAAATATTTTTTTCATTATTTTCATTAAAATTTCCCCCAAAAAATTTATTTAAAAATTATTTTAAAATACTCATAAAATCATTTTATGCTTAAAAATTGCCTTTATACATGAAAATTCATTTTATCTAAAATAATTTATTTTATGCCAATGTACTTCATATAAATCATTTATTTCACAACAATAACTCATATTATGCATATTAAAAAATTAATTTAATATACCACATACTCATCAATCACATAGAACATAAATTCCCATAAAAACACATACTTAACTTAATACATACTTAACCTTAATAGTTCTAAGTCAAGCAAATTGTCATAAAAATTTTGAGGGTAGGTGTGGGTTATTACACAATTGGTCCAAAACCAAAAATGTTTATTCAATGATATGAATAACCTTTTGTAATTGTACCTTACCTTAATTTCTTTATGGAATCTCACTCATATCTTATCTTTTATCATGTCTTCTATGTACTCGGGTGAATCGAGCAAAAGTCTTCACTCACGAGTGAATTGAGCAAGAGTCTTCACTCACAAGTAAATTCGAGTGAATTAAGCAAGAGTCTTCACTCACAGGTAAATTAGAGTGAATTGAGCAAGAGTCTTTAGTCATAAGTAATAAGTGTAATTACTGTGAACCTTGCTAAATTGCAAACTATGAACCATGATTGATGAATCATGAACTTTATGTTATAAGTTATGGGTCCTTTCTAAGGAATATATGTTATTGCATAAGCTATATTGTTTACTCATTGAGATTATCCATCTCACCATTTTCCTTGTGTGGCTCCAGGTGAGCAGTATGAGGAGGCAAGGTGATGGCTCAAGCATCCTACCTCGCTTGAGGAATTCCTTGTCCAAGTTAACTAGTTTAATGTGTCATGAAGAGTTATCTTTAGATGCTCTAGGAATATTTATTTTTAAATGTTTATTTTAAAATGTTATCTATCGAGGCTTTAATGGGATTCTAAATATTATTTTCTTGTGGATTGTATTTGAAGTATATTTTTATTATTCTTTTGCAACTAAAGATTTTCTTATAAATGGCTTAATTAGGTTAATGTATTAGGTTTTGGTATGATCCTAGGCAGTATTTATATATCTATAAGTGGGTTTTATGATCATGGGTTACCTTATATCTCCCCATGTTTTAAGACCATCATATCTTTGAAGTTGGGATGTGACAAAAGCCTCCATCAAGAATAGTTGATGGTGTTAAAGAACCAATTTCTAAAGAGAAATAGGTTAATGCTTAAAGAAAAACTAATGGCAAAAACAAAAAAGTTATGGCAATTCTCCTTAGTTCTCTTTTAAGAGTAGAATGTGGTAGAGTTCAACATTATTCAAGTGCTTTTAGCATTTATAAAGCTCTAAAGAACTACCATGAAGGAACCAAGCAAGTTAAAGCTAAGAAGATTCAATTGCTCACAACCAAATATGAGCTTTGGAAGATGAAGTGCAATGAAAGCATCACTGACATGACAAATAGGCTCCTAGGCATTGTTAACAACATGAAGAAATTGGGTAAAATATACAGCTTGGTTGATATTAATCATAAGATTCTTAAAGCACTTTCAAAGAAAGATTATGGAGCTAGAGTGGCTATTATTGAAGAAGCCAATAAGGGTCTTGGAATGGTTGCTTCCGATGTTCTCATTGGTAAACTTCTTACCTAAAAGATGTCTCCAGTGATAGAGAAAGAAAAATAATAAGAAAAGGAGAAAAATAAGTCACTTGCTCTCAAATCCTCCCTCAAAAGCAAATATAAAAGTGAGAGCTCACGTGAATCAGAGAAAAGTGAAGATGATAATGATGAAGAACTAGCTATGTTCTTAAAAAAGGTCAAGGATATCATTAAAAAAAGAAAGAAAGATAAGAAGCCCTTTAGAAGATCATCCTTCAGCTCTAATTTTAACATAACTAAGGAGAAGAAGAATGACATAATTTGCTATGAATGTGGCAAGCAAGGTCATATAAAATCAGAATGTCCTAAGAATAGGACAAAGATAAGGGTTTCAAGGTGACATGGGATGATGACTCCTCAAGTGATCAAAAGGAAGAGAAGGTTTCAAATCTTTGCTTTATAGGCTTAGAGGACTTATCAAATGAGGTAAGCTATACTTCTCAATCTTGTGATGATTATGCTGAGGATGAGGTTGAGCTAATTAAAGTTATGAATCTAAAATGCAAAAAAGTATAAATCTAAAATGAAATTTTTTTTTAACAAAAAGAATTCTAAATTAGAGGAGAATTTTAAAGAATTAAAAAAAACTTATTTTAAGTTTGAAAACCTCCAATGTTAGTCTCAAAAGCTCATTGGAGGAAATCACTTCTAAAACCTTCTCTCTTGATTCCTTATATAAAGAAAACAATGCCTTAAAATTAGAAGTTGAGAAATTAAGATCTTCTATTGCAAAATTTCACAAAGGGAAGGAAGCTTTAGACACTTTTATTATGTCACAAAGGCCACCCCTTGTGAAACATGGTCTTGGGTTTGATAGCTCATCTCCATTCACATCCTCTCTTACCTTGTTCATAAAAGCATCAACTCCTCAAACCTCTAGTATTGAGGTAATTGATAAGGGAGTGAAAACACACATAAAACCTCATAGTCTTAAAAGGACTCAAAAGGTTTCATAAAGCTATAGAGCTAAGCCTCTAAAAGCAAACCATCTATTTATATATCAAAAAAGGCATACATAAAAGCACCCATAATCCTAATATAGCACTTGTTCTTATATGCATTCTTGTAATAATGTTGTGAAGAGACCAAAATTTCATAACAAGATGGCTAAGCCTAAGAAGACTTTCAAGTCAAAATTTAAGTGTCATTATTGTATGAAAAATAGTCATATTAATGTATTTTGTTATATATGGAAGGCTCACCTCAAGCTTCAGGACCTTTCCAAGGCCAACCCCTAAGGACCTAAATATATTTAGGTACCTAAAACAAGATGATTTATTATTTCTTGTAGGTGTTTCTCAAATCTACTACCATGGAGAACAAATGGCATGTAGATAGTGAATGTTCAAGGCACATGACTGGTAATTTGAAGGAAAAGAGAGGTGAAAACATCACATTTAGTAATAATGCCAAAGGTAAGATAGTTGGGATTGGTACCATTGGTAAGAATAATCACTCACTTATTGAAGATGTTCTTTTAGTTGATGGTTTAAAATTTAATTTCATAGGTGTTAGTCAATTGTGTGATAAAGGTAATAGAGTCACCTTTGATCCTCAAGCATACATTGTCACTACTTTGGTCAATGACAATGTAGTGTGTAAGGGTGAAAGTGAAGGCAATACCTATATGATTGACTTAAATGATTTGGCTAAGCAAGATGTCAAGTGTTTCATGTCTATTAGCAATGAGTCTTGGCTTTGGCATAGAAGGCTTAGGCATACAAGCATAGAGCTTCTACATAGCCTTTGCAAGGATAAGCTTGTTGATGGCCTTCCAAAGAATAAATTCTCAAAGGACAAAGCATATGGATCTTACTAAGTAGGAATGCAACACAAGTCATATTTCTAATAAAAAAAAATGTTGTAAGTACTTCTAGACCCATTTAACTTGTTCATATGGACTTGTTTGGACCTAGTAGAATTGCTAGTTTAGGTGAAAAGTTATATCTATGTGCTTGTTGATAACAACTCTAGATTTAAATGGGTTAGTTTTTTAACTCATAAGATTGATGCCTTTAATGCATTCAAAAGTTTTGCAAAAACAATTCAAAATGAAAAAGGTTATTTCATTTCAAAAATAATAAGTGATCGTTAAAAAGAATTTGAAAATGAACATTTTGAAAATTTTTGCATTGAATATGGAATTTCACATAACATTTCCTCTCTTAGAACACAACAATAAAATGTTGTTGTGCAAAGAAAAAATAGAATTTTAGGTGAAATGACTAGAACTATGCTTAATGAGTATGGTTTACAAACCTATTTTTGGGCAGAAGTTGTTAGCACTTCGTGCTATATTTCAAATTGAGTTTTCAAAAGACTCATTTGGAACAAAACTTCTTATAAATTATGGAGTAGAAGAAAGCCTAAAATTTCATATCTAGAGTTTTTGGTTGTAAGTGTTATATAATAAATATCAAGGATAACCTTGGGAAATTTGCTTCTAAAACCGATGAAGACATTTTCTTAGGATATTCTACCACTAGCAAAGCTTATAGATTTTTTAATAAAAAGTTTATAATAGTTGAATAGTCCACAAATGTTATGTTTAATTAATCCAGTAAACTTGATCTTGGGAAAGGTAGTATTCTTGATGATCTTGTATGTAATTTGAGAAGCCTAGAATTGATCAAGATGAAATTCCAAAAAAAGTTGAAGACAAAGAAGAAAACCAATAAGATTATGAGGCTCCATCAAATCCACAAGAGGAAGATGCTCAAGGAATTCCTAAAGAGTGGAGTTACCCCAAGAATCACCCTAAAGAGCAAATTGTTGGTGATCCATCTAAGGGTATAAGTACTAGATCTTAAGTATAAGTAAAAGATCTTAATTTAAAGCCTTAGATAATAATCTTGTTTTTGTTTCTCAAATTGAGCCAACGACAATAGATGAGTCTCTTATTGATGAGTATTAGATGATTGCTAACCCTCGAAATTGCACCTCCAGTTGACCGTCTTTCAGTTACAAACCTACAAGATCAAACTGAGCTTGAATCGAAACTGAAATGGACCCGAAATGGACAAAAAAGCAAGAAACAGGTCAAACTGCACGAGAGGCGCGTCGCCGTCTGGGCGACACACCTGCCGTGCCACCGTATGGATGACACGCTGATGGCGTCACGCATTTCTTACTGCCGTTAGAGCCGCATGCCTACAGTGCCACCATGGGCAGCACTGAATTGGTGCTAGCAGCAAAGCGGCACATTTAACGTGCCGTCAGATGGCCGGCACATCGCCGATGCCATCCGGGTGGTGCCACCAGCGACGTATTGATGCTGCCATCCATACCGCTGGCACCCCCCTGGCAGCTCTATAAATAGAGCCCCCTTCAAGCTAATTTGACACATTCTAAGGCAGTTGACACACATTCCAAGGTATAAATCTCCTCTTATACTAACATACTTGTTGCTTTTAGATCCAGATTTCAAATTTCTTTTGAATTCAAGGTGGAGTTGAGATCTAGAGCAAGGCTCATTCCATTCATTCAAAAGTCAAGAAAAGCAAAGGTATAATCCCTTTTCTGTTTTCAAAATTCTAAATTCTGATCTAGAATTCTCTTTAGGTCTAAAACTAAAAAGATCTAAAAAATTATTAATTTAAGAATCATAATTAAATTAATAAGCAAATCAACACATTTTTAAAACCCCTCCTTCGCAAGAAGGAAACACTGCATGGGGTTTGATTCCTATTCAATAGGATACACAAACTGCCATTCTGAAGGGCATCAACTCTAAAACCTTTTTATCAATATTCTTATTTTCTTTTATTTTGATTTATTTATATTAATCTTTTGTTTATGATTTTATGTTAATTTAGTTGGGGAATGTGTGCTTTTCCTAGTACCCATAAGGGCTAGAGGAAAGATCCTCTTTATTTCATTTGTTCTAATCTTGTAATAGTTAAGTAAGATCTATTTTGCTTGTTTGTCTATAAATTGTCATTTTATCTCATCATATATATATCTATTTCATTCATCATTATATTCTTATTCATACATACATGAAAATTCCTTTTTAAGAGTTATTTTGCAATTTTAACCAAACTGAAGAAAATATATTTTCTTATTTGTATAATTACCAAAACCTAATCCCTGAGCCCTCCTTGGTCACTCGTGGATTGGTGCATTTTTCCATTAGGATAAAATCAAATCATTTTTTGGAGTCAATCAATCTGGGTTTTTCTTTAATTTTCGTAATTAAAATAAATAAATTAAAGTGGCAACTCACTTTTCAACTTTCAAAATACAAAAATCAATTTTCTGAACTCACAGCGAGTTCCAATCATGGAGTTTCTCCCCAAGAGCATTTTGATTCCTTCGTGGATCGGGTCGATGCTCGGGCGAGGCCTCATAGTTGGCGACTCCACTGGGGACCTAAAAATCTTTTTCAAATAAAAGATAAAGTGGATTACTTTTGGTAAAATACTGAGTTTGGCTTTAAACATGAAATAACTCTATCATGCATCACTACATCGGACTCTTGGTCCACAAAAACCTAGCTTCCTAGGAAAACAAAGGATAGAAAGTAACATCGAGTGGGCAACCTTCCTTAGGTCTGCTTGTTGATAGTGAAATCATCTAGCCCACGACGTATCCTCTAATCCTTTTAGAGGTGCAACGAGTATGCATGTACCATTGGACCCATGCGAGGCTCCTTGTCTCACATGTGGTTAGGTATATCGCATATCTAGTGTGATGGGTTCCCTTCAAACCATCTTTACCCTCTCATGTAATGACTTATAGAACCTTTCCTTTAGGATTATATGTACCATAATATTGAAACTTAGTATGTCATTATCATGAAATCTTTTCCATTCATGCATACATGCATGCATGCATAAACCTTACAAAGTTGGAGAGTTTTAATTTCACTCAAACACTACTAGTCCTAATCATAAACCCATGTCAACCCATGGTCCCAATCAAGAGCTAATATATTCTATGATCTTTATTCCATACCTAAGCTAAAAATTAACCTAACTTTATCTCTCTATCCTAAAGGTTGACAAGATGTCTGTTGCCGGAGATGAGACCACTACCACCAAAGCTGATGAGATCTTTGATGAGCTTTTTGCCAAACTCTCTGAACACCAAGAAACCATCATGAAGAGGCAAGAGGCCCTTTTCCAAGACATGCTAAAGGCCCAAAGGAGGGCTATCATGTAGGATGTCTGTGCCATGTTGGAACAGACCTCCCTAGCTCAAAACCCCACTAACCCAAAATCATTTAAATCCAATCCCAAACCTACCTTTTATCCTATCCATGTATCCACTTCTAGAGTTGAATCTAGAGACAAAGAACCTGCTAACACTGACATTATTCCACCATTTCCAATCCCATCACCTGAGTTCCTCAAAAATAACTCACCAATAAATATCACTTATGCCTTCACTTCCCAACCTGCAGATCCTTTCCAAGGGAAGGAGGTTAATCCTAAGATAAAGGCCTGCATGGAGAAGATGGAACGCACGGAAAAGATAATAATGGGTATGAAAAAGAAAGAGGATCTAGTTAATATAGAATCTTTAAGCTTGTTCCCTAATGCAAGAGTTCCTCCCAAATTCAGGATGCCTGAGTTTGACAAGTTTGACGGGACTACCTGCCCCAAGACCCACCTCAAAGTATATGTGGAAGCCATACAACCATTGGGTGTGGATAATCAACTACTAGCCCAATTATTTCAACAGTCACTGACCGGTATAGCTGTAAAATGGTTTGTAGATTTAGATGTCAACAAAAAATGGACCTGTGATGACATATGTAATATCTTTGTTCAACAGTATCATTACAACATTGAGGTCGATGTAACCAAAAGAGACCTTGAGACCACCAAGCAGTATGTAAAGTAATCCTTCTCTTCGTTCCTTACAAAGTGGAGGAAGAAGGCTTCTCAGATGGTGAATCGGCCTCCTAAAAATGAACAAATTGGCATAATTATCAAGAATCTTCTGCCAGTTTACCAAGAAAGGCTACAGACTGAATTCTTGCCTTCCTTCAAAGCCCTTATTGCCACTGCTTTGAAAATTACAGACTTGATTCAGAGTGGTCAAATAAAAGAAGAGACTGCATCAGGGTCGAGGTATGAAAAGCCAAATTATGGGTAATGTCACTTCCTCAATGAATCAAAAAGGGGGGAAGTTAATGCTTTAACTATCAATAAGCCTATCTAGATTGAAAGGAGGCAGTTTTCTGATCTTAGGGGTGTGCCTATGAGTATTATCCTAAAGAAGCTGCTTGAGGGAAACATGGTGAAACTCCTCAAGCCAAAATCAATCCCCAATCCACTACTAAAAAATTACAACCCAAACGAGAGGTGTGATTATCATTAAGGACCTAGGCACAAAACAGATGCGTGCAAGGCCCTTAGACACAAAATTCAGGACCTTATTGATTCCAATGACCTAATACCACTAAAAGCCTGACCCAATATCATCACCAACCCTTTACCCAACCATGAGTCCTGATTATTGTTGTGTCCTGGACCTTACTAACCTAGTTGAGGAGATTGATGCCATCACTAGAAGTGGCAGAATCATCCAGAGCCAACCAAGCCCAAACACTCAATCTATCCAACCTATACCTACATTTACTGACAAATTGAAAGGGATTCTTAAACTAGATGAAGATCCCATTCTCAAACAACTCAAGAAAACACAAGCCAACATCTCAATTTGGAGTTTGATCTAGTCCTCATATCCTCACCGCCAAGCTCTTTACAAGGTGTTGAATCAATGTCAAATGCCAATTGACATCACACCAGAAAACCTTATTGCTTTTATTACCTCTGCTACTAAAGGGGTGTCCATCACTTTTGGAGAAACTGACATTCCAGAAGGAGATCCTAGCCACAATAATGCCCTTTACATCACATTGGTAACTCAGGGAAAGACTATGCCAATGGTTCTAATTGATAATGGTTCAGCCTTAAATGTATGCCCTCTAAAGGTGGAAAGCTGCTTGGGACTGGAGGTTATTGATTTTACCCCTTCAGATTAGATAGTAAGGGCATATGACAATACTAAGAGGGAAGTCCTCGGGGTAGCTATCATCGATGTGACCATTGGGCCAACATCTTTACCATTCCTTTTCAAGTGATTGATGTACCTTACTGTTTTAACCTATTACTTGGAAGGCCCTATATCCATCAAGCAAAGGCTATCCCTTCGTCCCTACACCATAAAGTAAAGTTTTCTTTTAGAAATAGGGTCATGACTGTTAAAGGGGACATGCATGGAAGACTAGACATTCTAAACTCTATTCCTATTCTTAAGATTCAGCCTGAGCTATCCACTTATCCACTCTCTGGTTTCTCCTTCATTCAATACATTGAGGGTGAGGAGGGTAAAGAGTTCATTCCATTTGATTTTGACCCCTTCGGGAATATTGCTGTTGCTAACATGCTCCGCAAAATGAATCACTTTCCTAGTTTAGGTCTGGGAAGGAGCCAACAAGGCTTGAAGTCTCTCTTAGACTATTGCTGTTGCAACACCACCATTTGGGCAAGGGTATGAGCCCACTAATGAGATTATGGCAGAAATGGAAAATCGGGCCAAAGATAGAATAGCTGCCCTTAAAAGAGGTATGGTTTATAACTGGCCTATGCACGCTTACTTTAAAACTCTAAACGACTATTTTGTAAAGGAAGGCGACACAGTTCCTTACTGTAACTTTTCTGAGCCTTGGGTCTGCCCTATTACCAAAAAACTAATCCCCGGGTTTGAAATCTTTTCTGATGTCAAGCTTGAGATAGAAGACTGTGAACCAATCTACATGCTTAGTCAAGATCGGGAAGAGAACATGGAGGCCAATCTTTTTGATGAAGTGTCCATGCTCACTATTGAGGAGGAGAAAACTGACCCTTCCACTTTAATTCAGCCCACCGAGACTGAGCTGTAAAATTGGTCCTTTGAGGAGAGCCCCTTTTATCCTTCCGAACCAGAATCCAAACCAAAATCTGTACCAAAGTCCCAATCTGAATCAGAGTCTCAGTCTAAGATAGACTCATCTTCTGAATCTAAGTCTATCTTTTTTATTTCTTTTGTTGATAATGTAACTGACCTTGAGGGTCTAACTTTTCAATTTGAGGTAAATTGGGATATATCCTCATTTGAAATCAATAAAAAGCATACTCTTTCCTCTTACGACCCTGTGTCTCTATTTTTCTTTGATGTTCTAACTTTTAGATTTGACTTAAATGAGATATCAAGTAAAAATGAAATAAATGAGATAAAAGATGACACAATTAAAGAGCCTATTAATGCTGGCACTCATGACATACCAAAAATTACATTCATTGCATCTGCATGCATCAACAGGGATCATATTGAGAACATGATCAGGGAATTTCAAGACTGTTTTACATGGTAGCTGAAAGACATGACAGGGTTGGATCCAAGCATAACAGTTCATAAAATCCCAGTTTACCCAGGTGCTAAACCCATCAAGCAAAAATTGAGAAGACTCAAGACGGAATGGTCTATTCCAATTAAAGAAGAAATTGCCAAGCTACTGGACCACAACTTCATTGAGCCCATCAACTATCCATCCTAGCTTGCTAACATTGTGCCGGTTCCCAAGAAAAATGGTAAAGTCAAAATGTGTATAGATTATAGGGATTTGAATAAAGCCTATCCCAAGAATGATTTTCTCTTGCCTCACATTGATCTGTTGGTAGGCCGTATGGTAGGTTCTAAATTGGTTTCCTTAAACGACCTGGCTGTAGGGTATAATCAGATAATGGTTCATCCTCCTAACAAAGAGAAGACAGCTTTCATTACTGAATAGGGCACCTATTGCTATCAGGTTATGCCATTTGGGCTTAAAAAGGCCAGGGCAACCTACTAGAGGATGGCAACTACCATTTTCCTTGACATAATGCGTAAAGAAATTAAAGTTTATGTGGATGACATGGTAATCAAAGGCACTACTGCCGAAGAACATTCAAGGGCACTAAAGCGATTCTTCCTTAGACTTCGCCAGTACAATCTAAAGCTCAATCCCGCCAAGTGTGTCTTTGGAGCCTTATCTAGAGTATTTCTAGGCCACATGGTCAGCAAGAAGGGTATAAAAGTGGACCCTGCTAAATCAAAGGCAATTATGGAAATGCCACCTCCAAAAATAGAAAAGGAGATTAGAGGTTTCCTTAGACGGCTACAATACATTAGTCAATTCATCAATCAGTTGGCTGTTGTATGTGGTCCCATCTTCAAGCTACTTAGCAAAAGAGCCTCCAAGCAATGGAATGATGAATGTCATAAAGCTTTTGACCAGATCAAGCAATACTTACTAAATGCACCGGTACTTGTGAACCCTCAAAATTGCACCTCCAGTCGACTGTCTTTCAGTTATGAACCCACAGGATCAAACTGAGCTTAAATCAAAACTGAAACTAGCCTAAAATAGACAGAAACATGTCCAACTGCACAAAAGGCATGACCATGCCGCCTTCTAGGCGGCACGCATTTCGTGCTGCCAGTAAAGCGGCACTCCTGCTATGCTACCATGGGCTACATTGAATTGGTGCCGGCAGCCAGGCGGCACGCCTGCCATGCCACAGGCAATGGGCTGACGCCACCGTCCATACCGCCGGAACCCCCTCTAGCAGCCCTATAAATAGAACCTCATTCCAAGGCATTGGACACACATTACAATGCATTCCAAGGCACTCTAATGCATTCCAAGGCATTCTAAGGCATTCCAACACATTCGAAAGCAGTTGAGACACATTCCAAAGCACAAATCCTCTTTTATACTAACATACTTATTGTTTTTTAGATCTAGATTCCAAGTTTCTTTTGAATTCAAGGTGGAGTTGAGATCTGGAGCAAGGCTCGTTCCATTCGTTAGAAAACCAAGAAAAGCAGACGTATAATCCTTTTTTTATTTTCAAAATTCTAAATTTAGATATAGAATTCTCTTGAGGTCTAAAATTTATTAATTTAAGAATCAGAATTAAGTTAATAAACAAATCAACACCTTTTTATAACCCTTCCTTCACAAGAAGGAAGAACTACGTGGGGTTTGATTCCTATTCAATAGGATACGCAGGCTGCCATTCTGAAGGGCATCAACTCCAAAACCTTTTTATCAATATTCTTATTTTTCTTTTATTTTAATTTATTTATATTATTCTTTTATTTATGATGTTATATTAGTTTAGTTGGGGAATGTATGCTTTTCCTAGTACCCATAAGGGCTAGAGGAAAGATCTCCTCTATTTTAATTATTTTTGATATTGTAATAATTAAGTAGGATTAATCTTGCTTATTTATTGTCATTCTATCTCATCATATATATGTATATATATCTGTTTCATTCATCATTATATTTTTGTTCATGTATACACAAAAATTCCTTTTTAAAGAGTTATTTTGTAATTTTATCCAAACTAAAGAAAATATATTTTCTTAATTGTGTAATTACCAAAACCTGATCCCCGAGCCCTCCTTGGTCATTCACGGATTGGTCATTTTTCCATTGGGATAAATCAAATTATTTTTGGAGTCAATCATGTTGGGTTTTCTTTAATTTTCCCAATTAAAATAAATAAATTAAAGTGGTGACTCACTTCTCAACTTTCAAATTACAAAAAATCAATTTTCTGAACTCACAGCGAGTTCCAATTGTGGAGTTTCTCCCGAAGAGAATTTCGATTCCTCGATGGATCAGACCGATGCTCGGGCGAGGCCTCACAGTTGGTGACTCCATTAGGGACTTTAAAATCTTTTTTCAAATAAAAGATAAAGTGGATTACTTTTGGTATAATACCAAGTTTGGCTTTAAACACAAAATAACTCTTTCATGCATCACTACATCGGACTCCTTGTCCAAAAATCCTAGCTTCCTAGGAAAACAAAGGATAGAAAATAACATCGAGTGGGCAACCTTCCTTAGGTCTACTTGCCGATAGTGAAATCATCCAGCCCACGATGTATCCTCTAATCCTTTTAAAGGTGTAATGAGTATGCACGTACCATTGGACCCACGCGAGGCTTCTTGTCTCACATGTGGTTAGGTATATCGCATCTCTAGTGTGATGGGTTCCCTTCAAACCACCTTAACCCTTTCATGTAATGACTCATAGAACCTTTCCTTTAGGATTGTATATACCATAATACTGAAACTTGGTATGTCATTATCATGAAACCTTTTCCATTCATGCATACATGCATAAACCTTACAAAGTTGGAGAGTTTTAATCTCACTCAAGCAATGCTAGTCCCAATTATAAACCTATGTCAACCCATTAGTCCTAATCAAGAGCTGATATATTCCATGATCTTTATTCCATACCTATGCTAGAAACTAACCCAGCTTTATCTCTCTATCCTAAAGATTGACAAGATGTCTGTTGCCGGAGATGAGACCACTACCACCAGAGCTGATGAGATCTTTGATGAGCTTTTTGCCAAACTCTTTGAACACCAAGAGACCATCATGAAGAGGCAAAAGGCCCTTTTCCAAGACATTCTAAAGGCCCAAAGGAGCGCTATCATCGAGGATGTCCGTGCCATGTTGGAACAGACTTCCCTGGCTCAAAACCCCACTGATCCGAAATCATTCAAATCCGACCCAAAACCTACCTTTTATCCTATCTATAGATCCACTTCCAGAGTTGAATCCAGAGATGAAGAACCTATAAACACCTACATTATCTCACCATTGCCAATCCCATCACCTGAGTTCCTCAAAAACAACTCACCAACAAATATCACTTCTGCCTTCACTTCCCAACTCGCGGATCCTTTCCAAGGGAAGGAGGTTAATCCTGAGATAAAGGCCTGCATGGAGAAGATAGAGCTCATGGAAAGGATGCTGTTGGGAATGAAAAGCTATGTCTTACTTTGGTATGGGTCTGGCACAAGTTGCAACACTGCCTCTGCTTTTTTACAACTCATGTTCTTGCTGATAAGAGCCCTTTGAAATTCCTTATAGAAAAGCCGGTTCTTGACAGTAAGATGGCAAGGTATATACTAGCTGCATATGATCTGAAATATGTACAATGGAAAGCAGTTAAGGGTAGCATAATGGCTTATCAATTAGCTATAGCTCCAGTAGATGATCATTGGGTCGAGCCAGAATTTCCTGATGAAGACATCCTAACAATTGACAGTGAAGTTTGGAAGCTCTACTTTAATGGGGCATCTAACAACAAAGGGTATAATGCTGGCATTATGTTCATTACACTGAGTGGGGAAAACCTACCCATAGCCATCAAATTAAACTTCAAGGAAACAAATAACGAAGTAAAGTATGAGGCATGCATCTGTAGTCTTGAGGCAGTAATAAGGCTCAGAAGCAAGTGCCTTGAGATTTATGGGGATTCGAATATGATAGTTTCCCAAGCCTTGGGGAAGTGGAAGATCATAGACAAGCATTTGGTTCCTTACCATAAATGCCTAAATGAACTAGCAGCCAATTTTCATGATCTATCTTTCCATTATCTTCCAAGAACGAAGAATAGATTTGTTGATGCTTTGGCAACACTTGCCTCAATGCTCGATATAAGCGACGGCTTCATAATCAGACCTGTTACAATTAAAGTTAAGCATGAGCCAAGCTGTGTAGCTCATTGTTTGAATATTCTAGTGGCTGACAGCAAACCATGGTTTTGGGATATCTTCAATTACATCAAGAATGGACTATATCCTAAAGGGGCCTCTAAAATAGAAAAGAGGACTTTAAGACAATTGTCCAAGTGTTTCATTCCAAATAGGGAAGTAATCTACAAACAGGTTTGGGATAACATCCATCTGAGATGTGTCACTGAAGCAGAAGCCCAATAGATCATAGAACGGATGCATGGTGGTAATGAAGGTCCACACATGAACGGAATTGCTCTAGCCCGCAATATCATGAATCAGGGTTACTTTTGGCTTACAATGAATCAAGATTGCACAAGATATGTTCAGAGGTGCCATAAGTGTTAAATTTACGCCAAACTTCAAAAGAAACCTCTTGTACCTCTATCTCCTATCACCATGCCTTGGTGATTTGCAACTTGGGGCCTGGACATCATTAGCAAGATAAGCCTGAAGTCTTCTAGCAAGCATGAATTCATTCTGGTGGCTATTGACTATTTCTCTAAATGGGTTGAAGCTACACCTTATCAGATATTAGATTCCAAATGAGTAGCCCAGTTTATTCGTACCAACATCCTTTATAGGTATGGGGTCCCTTTTGAGATCATCACTGATAATGGATCTCACTTCCAAAAAGAGGTTGCTTAGCTATTAAAGAAGGAGAAAATTCAACACCACAAGTCTTCTCCATACGGACCTCAAAAAAATGGCGTAGTTGAAGCTGCAAACAAGACTCTTAAGAGTATACTGCAGAAGATGGATGACAACTATAAAGATTGGCACCTACATTTGCCTTATGCCTTATGGGGATACAAAACAACAGTACAAACTCTAATCGGTCTAACACCTTACTCTTTGGTGTATGGGATGGAAGCCATTCTACCAATCGAGGTAGAAATCAAGTCAGTTCACATTCTAAGGGAGAGTCAGTTGGATGAAGTGGAATGGGCAAAAAGCTATCATAACCAACTTTTGACCATCAATGAAAAAAGAATGGATGCCTTATATCAGATGCAAGGTTATCAATAGAAACTGGCTAGACACTTCAATAAAAGAGTCAGGGACAGAGGATTACAAGAGGGTCACCTTGTCTTGAAAGAAATAAGGGCACCTGTTCATAATCCAAGGGGAAAATTTAGACCTAACTGGAGTGGTCGATTTGTGATCAAGAAGATCTTATCCGGAGGAGCAGCAATCTTAACGGACTTGGATGGCATAGAATTTGCCAGCCCATGCAATCTGGATCAACTCAAAAGATACTTTGCATAAGCATCATTGTAATTCATGCATAGCATTTGCAATCATTGTAAAATCATGCTCAGCATTTGCATTTTTCCTCAAAGTCAGAACTACGTGGACTTGATTCTCCATAAAGAGGAAAAAGAATAAAAATCATGAATCATTGTAAGGAGATACGTAGACAGCCCATGAGGGTTCAGTCTAATTCATCAATAAAATTTTCATTTCACATTCAATCGGCTCTTAAATTGTGTTACAAAAATACATACAGAAAAAAAATGAAAATAATCTCGCTAAGTTGAAAACCCGAAAGGGTGGCTTAGGCAAAAGTTAGAGCAACAAAAGAGATGAAACATGAATGATGCCTTATTTGTCTCATTTAAATTTTTGGGACATTAAAAGAAAATAAAGACATGGTCAAAATTTATCCTAAGCTAAAACAATAATCATGATTCTTGCTCTATCTCATCAAGAATAGCAGCCCTTCTAGCCTTCTCTGATTTCCACGAGTTGGCTATCCACCAGTCAATATACTGCATGGATTTACCGCCTTGGTCAGCAGGGCGAACAGCATAAAAACCCCTTACCCATCCATTTCTGACAGCTCGAGCAACGGTCTTAGTAATCAAAACAAATTCAAACAAAGCACCATCTGGGGGCACACCTTGACTATGTCCCATTTGGCATATAACCCTAATAGCTTGGTAAAATATTACCATCCTCAAAACCCAATAGATAGACCATCTTGTAACCAAAGCTCACAGTCATGAAACTTTTGATCTTGTACCATTCATACCTCCATAGCAGGTCATCAGAATCTAGCTCCATCAACCATCTTGTCCACTCTTTTTTTGAACTTCGTTTAATCACAATGGCTTGAGTCCTATACCAGGAAGCAGAATAATCCACCTTGGTGGGAGGTCCCACTATCCGGAGATTATCTCTCGCCAAATCTGAAAAGTGCAAAAGAGATAAGCATAAAGAAAACACAGAAAGCAGTTGAACTGAAATTCAGAAGTTAGAATTTAACCTGAAGAATAATAGGGCTAATTGACCATGGCACATCAGAAGTGCAAGACCTATCTAAACTCATGATGGTCTTAGCCAGCACTATAGCCGCAATGAATCTTCCTTCCTCCATTTGCGGAATTAGCTCAATGACTCTAGCATCCCCCCAACTAGTAGGGCTCACAAAAATGTAATCGATAATCAAACAGAAGGATAAAGCCCGCATCCTTAAGTGAAACCACCCATCATCCTCAAAATCCTTAGGATCATGGAATTCTGCTATCACAGCAGTCAGATCTACCCAGTCATCCACTACTATGGGACTAGCAACCTCTGTACTTAAGTCAAAAAGTCCCTTGAAAGAGTTAAAATATCCTATTTTCTCAACAGGGGTAGCCAACATTGCTTCTGGATCAGATCCGAGCAGCACAGAAAACTCCTCGAACGTAGGACACATCTCCTCCATAGATGCCCCAAATCTAAAGACATGGGCAGTTGGATCCCAAAAGCGCAAGCAGGCGTACAGAAATTTCCAATCAACCTTTATGCCTCTTAAGGTAGGCATAGCAGTTACCCCATACTTTCCTAGATTAATTCTCTCCACTTTGATAAGGTTCTTGCACCATAAGAACATTGCATGGCTGAAATAGGGCTTCATTGTGAGGAATAAAAATAAATAAAATTGATGGAGAGCAAAAATATGTTTGAAAATGACTTTTGGAGGCTTAAAAATCGATGGTATGGACTGGGAAATGGATAGATATGCTTAAATAAGCGAATTTTTGCCTGCCAGACTCACTACTGATGGCACGCTAATCGTGCTACCCGGTACGGAGGCACGCCTAACGTGCCGCTGTAGTGGCGGCACGTTCAGCATGCGACCTGAGTGGCGGCATAAAAACCATGCTGCCCGTACCGGCGGCACATCGATTGTACCGCTTGCCATTCCTCTGCCTCCTTGTGCCTCTTGTCCTCCAACAGTTTTTACCGCGATTTCTCAAAATTTCAGGCTTAAAATAATTCATTTTTTTCAAAATCGAAGCAAAAACGAGAGAAAAATGTAAGGTATAACGCAATGGAATCCTATTCAGTCAAATATTTCCATCCATACCATGCATCCATTTCATCCAAAACATCCATAGGTCATACATATCAAGATAAAAAGTGCATACATCCAAAATATCATGCATACATCAGAGTGCATCATCCTCAGTACATGTATACATAAAAAAGCAAAAGCTAACAAAATAGGTCTCTAATGACCACGCCTAGCTCTACGGCGTCCTCACCTGGACATCTCATCCTTGTGGCTATCCTCTGACAAATCCCTGTCATGCAGAAAAGAGCTCAAAACAAATGCATATCGGCCCAAGAGATTATAGTGATAGCAAATAAACTCCATGAGAACCTGGGGAAAAAAGGAAAATATATGAGAATTACTATAAAGCAGACAAACAAAGGGCTAAAAGTACCAGCTATGCAAGAAAATTTTACCTCTGTAATAGTCTCAGGGATAATAGGGAAGAAGGCTAGACAATCATCAGGAAGATGGTAACGTCGTGATCGGCCCTTACAAGAAACATAATCTAGATGAGCTGGCAAACAGATAAGACCAACAGGCAAGGGAACCGAATCAGTCGGACCTCCCACTGAAGCATCTAGAGCTAGGGCTGGAGCTAAGCTGCTAGCCCTTGAAGGACCAATCCCAAAAGGATCAGCTGCAAAACCTGAAGGGCCAGCCATAACACTTGAAGGTCCAACCCTAGGACCCATGCTCCTAACTGGAATGGTACTGCCTACCCGTGGAGAGATGAAGCTCCTAACTCTGGAGGGAGGACCTCGTGAAGACGCTAAGCTAGATCCCCTATGTGATGGTCCCTGCAATTTATCTGAGGGAGGTGTGCCCCGCATCAAAGATGCCTCGCAAAACTCATCATAGTCTATGTTAGGCAACAAGCAATCCAGATAGGAAACTCTGGTAACCCAACCATACCTCATGTCTACCGGAGGGGGCTGTGGCACAACTCTCTCTCCTGTAACCTGTGCCCTTACCCTCTCTCCCAAGTAGAACATCCTTAAAGACTCATAACAGAGTAAGAGTTGACAAGAGGACAAGTCTATGCTAAGCTTGATCCGGTCAAGAATCCACTCTGCAAACCTGATAAATGGCAACCATCTCACCTACAAACGGATTGCAATATAAGTAGTAGAAGATAAACAGTAAGATTCGGGATAAGATCAAAAAAGGAATACCTAGTCTACAGTCAAAGTTGCAAAGATCTGTCTACAATGATCCAATGGCAGTGCCATGAAATAATTTCTATTAGACGCCCTCCAAATACGTCCATAGGGGGGTCAACAGCAGCAGGCTCTCTTAGTGGCGGAGTTAGCATCGAAAAATGCTCATAAGTCCAGTACTATAGGAAATAAAATTTTGTCAGTCACTATGTAGAGATCAGATAACAAAATACCAGAGTATAGTACTCACCTCGAGCACAATGGAAGTACCACTATGGCCGCAAGGTGTGCCACAGGAAATACTGCACAGCTCATGATACATAGCACAAAGGGCTACACCTCCCCAGTCAAACTCCCTGATCTCATCCAAATTTTCCAAGGATCATAGGACATTCAAATTTATATTGTCCTTGTTGTTATGCAAAAAAGTACAGCTCAAGATAATCAAGGCGCAAAGTCTAGCACCCTAATCAACACCATACTGGCCTGGAGTCTGACCCATGGTCATCAAGGCCTGATGAAGCCAAGAACGTGGGACATGGAGGTTCCCATAAGGGGGATCAGCCCCAATCAGTGCAGTCATCTCTACAGAAGAGCACTCGATCCATGAAGAATAAAGCTCGAGAGGACGAGATCTGAAATGTATACCAGTAAGCATGCTCCACTTGAGGGGAGTGACTATCATCTCACCGCAAGAAATGTGGAATGTGTTGGTAGTATCCCACCAGCGCTCTACCACCCGGACCATAATGGTATTAACCGGCTGCTTGATATCTAGCTCCAGCCACCCGAGCAAGCCAGATGGCTTGAGGCACAGATAGATAGCCTTTTGATTATTCAGATAAATGTGGAACAACTCCATGATACTACGACCTCCCCTAGGCCTCAGTTGTACTCTCTGTAATTTTTGTAAAAAAAATATTATTATTATTGATAATTATCGAAATTCTTACTGACTATGCAGGGAAAGGCAAGCATACCTGAAGAGATGTAGTGTAGCTGACGCGGCGATCTGGCTCCTTCAGCAATGTCTCTGGGTTCTAAGCACCCACTGCTGGCTGATTGAAGATTTCCATATTGAGAGAATAAAAAAGAGAGAAAAATTTTTAGAGAGAAAAGTAAAAACTAGAAAGAGAGAGTGAAAATGTGAATATGAGGAAATGTGAAAGAAATGAAGGTTTATATAGGAGTAGAGGTGGGCCCCCCTTATAACGTCTTTTAACTTTTTTGATTCGCAGGTCCAGTTCACGTGGTTTTACCATAATAGGCTCATTTTAAATTGAAATTTAGTTTCGTTTGAAGCAATTAATTGCATGATTTTTATCCATCTCTAAAAATAAACGGGGTTTCGATCGGAGTTCAGAATCTCCTGAAATTAAAGAAAAATTCAAAAATAGCTTGAAAATTGCAAAACAGTCCAAACATAGTCAAAATAGCCAAAAATCAAACATGAAACTCTTGCATAACTCCCAATACTAAAAGGGACATTTAGAATGCTCAGAACAACATCTTAGGCCTTTCGATTCACACTTATCAGATTTGGCCTCTGTCTGCCCAAATCAGATAAGGGGGGGTAGCTGTGAACCCTCAAAATTGCACCTCCAGTCGACTGTCTTTTAGTTACGAACCCACAGGATCAAACCAAGCTTGAATCGAAACTAAAACAGACCCAAAATGAAGGAAAAAACAGGAAACAGGTCGAACCGCACGAGAGGCGCGTCACCATCTGGACGGCGCACCTAGCGTGCTGCTGTTTAAGCGGCACACATTTCATGCCGTCGTTAGAGCGGCACACCTGCCGTGCAACCATAGGCAGCACTGAATTGGTGTCGGCAATAAGGCGGCACGTTAGACAGCCGACACATCGCCGGTGCCGCCCGGACGACCGGTATGCCTGCCGTGCCGCCCGTGCTGTCGATGACGTGTTGACGCCGCCGTCCATCCTGCCGGCACCCCTTGGCAGCTCTATAAATAGAGCCCCCTTCAAGCTCATTTGACACATTCCAAGGCATTTGACACACATTCCAAGGCATAAATCTCCTCTTATACTAACATACTTGTTGCTTTTAGATCCAGATTCCAAATTTCTTTTGAATTCAAGGTGGAGTTGATATCTGGAGCAAGGCTCGTTCCATTCATTCGAAAGTCAAGAAAAAGGTATAATCCCTTTTCTATTTTCAAAATTCTAAATTCTGATCTAGAATTCTCTTTAGGTCTAAAACTAAAAAGATCTAAAAACTTATTAATTTAAGAATCAGAATTAAATTAATAAGTAAACCAACACATTTTTAAAACCCCTCCTTCGCAAGAAGGAAGAACTGCATGTGGTTTGATTCCTATTCAATAGGATACACAAGCTGCCATTCTGAAGGGCATCAACTCCAAAACCTTTTTATCAATATTCTTGTTTTCTTTTATTTTGATTTATTCATATTAATCTTTTGTTTATGATTTTATGTTAATTTAGTTGGGGAATGTGTGCTTTTCCTAGTACCCATAAGGGCTAGAGGAAAGATCCTCTTTATTTCAATTGTTCTGATCTTGTAATAGTTAAGTAAGATCTCTTTTGCTTGTTTGTCTATAAATTGTCATTTTATCTCATCATATATATATATGTTTCATTCATCATTATATTCCTGGTCATGCATACATGAAAATTCCTTTTTAAGAGTTATTTTGCAATTTTAGCCAAATTGAAGAAAACATATTTTCTTATTTGTGTAATTACCAAAACTTGATCCCCAAGCCCTCCTAGATCACTCATGGATTGGTGCATTTTTCCATTGGGATAAAATCAAATCATTTTTTAGAGTCAATCAATTTGGATTTTTCTTTAATTTTCCCAATTAAAATAAATAAATTAAAGTGGCAATTCACTTTTCAACTTTCAAAATACAAAAATCAATTTTCTGAACTCACAGCAAGTTCCAATCGTGGAGTTTCTCCCGAAGAGCATTTTGATTCCTCTACAGATCCAACCGGTGCTCGGGTGAGGCCTCACAAAGAGGAACTCAACCAATTTTAGAGAAACAAAGTAGGGAAACTTGTCCATAGACCTAAGGATCATCCCATCAATGGATGTAAATGGGTTTATAGAAACAAGTTAGATGAGCTTGGTTCCATCACTAGGAATAAGGCTAGATTTGTTGCCAAAGGGTACAACCAAGACAAAGGTATAGATTATGATGAAAGTTATGCTCTAGTAGTAAGATTAAAGGCTATTAGGATTTTACTTGCATATGCATGTCACATAGATTTCAAACTTTTTCAAATGGATATTAAGAGTGAATTTTGTAAATGGATTCATAGAGGAGGAAGTTTATGTTGAGTAACCCCCCAATTCTGAACATTGTGAACTTCCTAATCATGTTTCTAAATTGACTAAGGCCTTATATGATTTAAAATAAGCTCCTAGAACTTGGTATGAAAGGCTTAGTTCATTTCTTTTGAAAAATAATTTCACTAAAGGTAAGGTTGGCACAACACTTTTTGTGAAAATCACAACAATGACACTTTAATTATTTAAATTTATGTCAATGATATTGTATTTGATGCTACTAATGAAAATCTTTGTGAAGGGTTTCCTAAGTGTATGATTAAGGAATTTGAGATGAGCATGATGGGTGAGCTCAAGTTCTTCCTAAGACTATAAATCAAGTAATGCAAGGATGGGATTTTTATCAACCAAATCTAAGTACATAAGGAAACTTCTCAAGAAGTTTGGTATGGATGGTTGCAAGGGTAGCAAGACTCCAATGAGCACATTAACTAAGCTTGACAAAGATGAAAATGGTAAGGCAATAGATGAGATGAAGTGTAAAGGTATGAGTGGCTCTCTTCTCTACCTTATGATGTCTAGACCTGATATAATATATAGTGCTTATTTGCACATTTTCAATCTTGCCCTAAGCAAATTCATTTACATGTGGTTAAAAGAATTTTAAAGTATTTACATAGCATAATATATTTAGGCTTATGGTATCCTAGAAATACTTCATTTAACATAATTGTTTTTTTAGATGCTGATTATGTTGGTACTTTACTTAATAAAAAAAGCACTTCTAGAACTTGCCATTTTCTTGGTGAATTTTTAGTTTTTTGGTTTAGTAAGAAACAAGTTTCAATTGCCTTGTCCACCATTGAAGCAAAATATATGGTGACAAATTATTATTGCTCAAGTCCTTTGGATGAAACAACAACTTAATTACTATGGTCAAGTGGTTGATCACATTCCTATAAAATTTGACAACACAAGTGTCATAAATCTTTCAAGAAACACTATCCAACATTCTAGGAATAAGCATATAGACATTAGGCATCATTTTTTCAGAGATCTTGAGCAAAATGTTAATGTTGTATTAGAATTTATTAATACAATAAACCAACTTGTTGATATTTTTACAAAATCCCTTAATGAAGAAAGGTCAAACTTCATAAAAGGGAGTTTGGCACGCATGCTTAGAGTTCCTTGCCATAAATTTTCAAATTGTAGAAATAATTTTTCATTTCATTCAAATTTCATGAATTTTATGTTTTTATGATATTCATATTTAATATTTTCTTCTCTTATTAATCTTGAATTGAGGTGACTTTTGATTCAATCTAATTTGCTTATTTGACTTTATGATATTTGGTTGCATTTTGGTTGATTTATGGTATCAATAGTGTGATTGTTTGAATTTTTTATGATTGGATGATATTTCAATGCTTAATATGTATAATTGCATTTATTTTAATCTTGCTTTATTGTGCCAATTACATTGTATAACTTTTCTTCTGAAATTTTCTAGCTGACCAATAAATAGCGATTGCTAATTCTCATTTGGTTACTATATTTGAATTTCTAGCTGATACTGACCAGCACAAAAATTTCGCTCGTGATTTCCAAGTCTCTGACGTGATTGCTCAATTGTAGTGGCAACTCAAGAAATCACAGTTGTGACTCAATGACTGATAACAAAAATTATATCCATTGGAGTAACGAGCAGATTGGCATTTATTTCAAATTTTACCATTTTTAATCCATTTTTCATTAGTTTTTCGGCTTATAAATACCCCCTAAAGGTTTCTTAATCAAATTCTTTTGTTAAAATTAATCCTATCAATTCTAATTTTCTCTTTCACATATAAAATCCTTTTCCTACTCATATTTAAATTACTTTTCTTAGATAAAAACCTGTATACTCTTTCCTCCTTTGTTTATTCTCTACAAATTTCAAAATTCACATAATTTTTTATTCTTCTCTCAATATTCTTCTCAAATTTTTCTTCATCTACAACTCTTACTCTCTTCATTAATGGCATCAAGGTCAAGAAAGGGCAAACAAGTTGCATTTTCCTCTCAAATACTAAATATCTTTGAACTCATGCAATGAATCACCCCCGAACAAAAACAATTATACAACCATCTCCTAGATAAACAAATAATCCCTACAAAGTAGCTAATGTTTTGACCTTTGATATCCTAGGAATCAAAGACTTAATCAAAACCTACATCCACAATTTCCAATGGGAGAATTTTATTTATCTTGAGGAGGATGGATATGAGGAACTTACATGGAAATTCTTAGCAACTCTTTTTGTCAACAAGCAAGATCAACCTCAAAAGGGCACTATATCATGCAATTCAACTTTTTTGGATAAAGTTATGAGCTTACTTGAAACCAATTAGCCAATGTTTTTGGGCTTTAAACCAAGGGTTACTATAACATGATCGATTCGAACATAAACATGCAAACCTTTTGAGGGGAAATTTCTTTAGGAACCAAATTTATTCGTAAAACTTCCCTTGCCAAACATATTAAAGACCTTTCACATTAGATACTCTAAAGGATCATCACCCTATCCATCGATGCTAGGCGTGATAGTAATGGAAAAATGTCTTAAAAGGACCTTTTCTTTTTTCATGGCTTAATTAAAGGAAAGGGCATACAAACTACCCAATTCCTAATTGACAACTTCATGCACCTTCAATCTATCAAAAGAGGTGCAATTATTATTTCTTCCATATTACCAAAATTGCCAAACATGTTAGAGCCTTAACCAAGCAAAACAAGGCCTTACTCAAGCATCAAATTAAGAGAACCATTCTTGACACTACTTATCTCATCAATGCTAGGGCCATTAAAGAGAAAGGAGAAGGGTATAAATATGTTTTTGGTGAAAAAGGCCTTGAAGAAGAAAGGAGAAAAAGGCCTAGAATTATAGTGAGTGAGTCTAGCCAAACCATAGAAAAAGAAACTCAAAGAGAAATTCCTCATCCTCTACCTCAATTCCAACCTCAACCTCAACCTCAAGCTCCACAAGACACCAATTTTCTTCTTAACTAAGTTTTATCAAGAATTGACCACCTTCACTATGATATCTTTGTCATGCAAGGATGCTTTTAACTACCCTAATGCAACTTGTAAACTTGGAATCATGGAGGACAACATGAAGAAGAATGTCAATAAGAGGAAGAACGCCATGAAGAAGAAGAAGAGGAGCAAAGGGATGAAGAAGATGCTTCTTAAATCATCTTTTATGATTTTTTTTCCTTCTTATGTTTTTATCTTTTCATGAATTCATCTTTATTTTGGCACTTTAAAGTATTGATCTTAATATGAGTGCAATCTATGTTCGATTTCATTTTTTTCTTTTTTCATTTCTTTTTATTTGCCTCTTGATCTTGCCAAAGGGGAGAAATAACTTAAATATAAAATCATCATTAGATTTATTTTAATTGACAAAGAAAGAGATATGTATTAATTAATGTATTGATTAACTTGTTATCTTTTGAATTAAATCTTACTTTGTTATAATATGCACAAATTGAGGGGAGTAGGCCTCAATTACAATATTATATAAGTCATTTCATATTTAAGTTTAATTTGATTGTCAAAATCAAAAAGGGGGAGATTGTTGACCTAAGTTATTTTAAAACTTAGTCAATCTCTATTTTAATATTGTCAATCAAGTTAAAGTCATCTAATATGTGTATTAAGTATTTATTTTGCAAATAAAAATTATTAGAAAGATTGGAAATTTAAAAGAACCAAAATTCTCTTAAAGTTAAGAAACTGACCTATAAATCACGATCACTATAGAAGAAATGCAACTGCGATAACTGCGAAATTGAGAGTCATGACTGAGACCATATTAATGGCCAAAGCTTCAAAATGGACCTTAAGACTTAGTAGATTTTGCAAACTTAATCGCGACCACGAAGAAGAAGTAACGATCGCCATATATAGTTGCAACTACAACATTCATAAGGAAGACTGGTGCTCTAATGGATAGTTAAAAGGCCAACAAGATCATTGTGATATCTAAAGATAGCAATCACGATAGAGGCATAGCAAGTGCGAAATGTAAGTCGTGACTGCGATAGAGGAATGTTGATCGCAACCATACTTTAACAGTGTATTTAATGCAGGATTTTTGGCTGAATGGAAGATCTCTTACCCATACTCATTATAATAGGAATTTAGAGGGAGAAAGCTATAAATGCCCCTTCTACAGACCCTTATAATAATCTAACAACCTTCCATTAAATCAAACTCTTGCAAATTTATTTTTCAAACCCTTAACTCTTTATTTGTATTTATTTGGTTGTTGTAAGAGCATTCATTGTTCAAAGGGTTGAGTGTTAGCCTTCAAAACACATTGTATTTGGTTGAGAGCGAGCCAATAGAAAACTCTTGTACAAGTTTGAGTGTAAGCCTAGAGAGAAACACTTGTAAGGGTTTTGTGTTAGCCATTAAAACACATTATGAGTTAGGAGTGAGCTTGAAACTCCATTGTAATTGTCTAGTAATAGTAGAACACCCAACTAAGATTAAGGAGCGTGTGTAGGATTTTTAACACCTAAATCATATAAAATTACTTCTGTCTATTTTCTTTCCATATCTCTTTTTAACTAAATTTTAATTTTACACTATAAAATTGCTTGTGTTTATTTTCTTTCCATATCTCTTTTCATCTATATTTTAATTTCCCACCAATTCAATTCCCCTTCTTGGTGCATATTGAGCAAAAATTTTTATTACAAGATTTATTTCCAATTTGAAGATAGTATTAATGAAAAAAGCAAACTTCATGACCGTTTTTATAAAATTTATGATGCATTTTGTAATTATGGGATCTGTATTTCTTTACACTACTTATATATGTATTCTTTGTAATTATTATAAATGGATGTAATATATTCTGAAATATTTTATACTAAGTTTATGTTATTAAATAAAAAGTAATATTCTTTTTTTTTATATTAATTATCTTGTTCCTATATTTATTATGACTTATCAAATTAATAAGTAAATTTAAAATAATCATTTTGAGCCCAAATCAAATTCAAATTTCATTTTTCATTGTGAATTCAATTTTCAAAATAAACAAATGATAATTTTCATGTTTTAATTAAGCAATAATATTGTGCATTGAATAGATAATAAAAGTTAAGTATTCTAAGGCCAATTTAATATTTTAAAAATTAATGTGTAGGATGGTTAACACCTTCCTTGTGCATTTGTAACTCCTAAATCTAAATTTTGGTTCAATAGACCAACTTTTTCAAAGGTTTCCAACTGAGCCTTTTAAAAAATTTGTTGATGGTGACTCCATTTTTTATTCATTTTGATTAAAAATTAAAAATTTTTGATTTTTTCGCCATTCATGTTGCAACATCAAAAACATTGTGATACCTAAAGCAATTTCTAATTTGAAAGTTCTGATTTTTTCGCCATTTGTGTTGCAACATCAAAAACATTGTGATACCCTAAAGTAATTTCTAGGCATTTCTTCTCTTTTTGTGCTCTCGATCTCGTCATTCTCTTTATCTTTTCATTTCATCTTTCCTTTTCATATTTTCTTAATCCAAATGGCCCCTAGGAAATTAACAAGGCAAGGTAAAGGAAAGGCACTACAAACATCTCAAGACCTCCCCCCTCCCTCCCTCAAGCTTCTTTTCTAGAAAACACAAGATGTCACACCCCAATTTCAGAGATATGATGGTCTTAGAACATGGGAGACATAAGGCCACCCACACCTATAGAATCCACTCATGCACATATAAATACTGCCTAGGATCATACATAACCTCATGCATTAACTTAATTTGACCATTTATAAAGGAAAACCTTAATTTTGTAGAAAAATAATTTAAACATACTTTAAATACAATCCATAAGAAAAGAACATTTTAAGACCCCAAATAAGTCATCAAAACATAATGTTCCAAAAATAAAACTCTCAGAGCATCTAAGAGTGACTCTTCATATCATAGTACGATAATAGACTTAGATAAGGAAATCTCTCAAGCGGAGTAGATTGCTTGAGCTATCACCTTGCCTCCTCATCATACTCACCTAAAACCACACAAGGCAAATGAGTGAGATAGATTACCTCAATGAGTAAACAATACAACTTATACAATAACACATATCCTTTATAAGGGTTCATAATTCATAATTCATAGTTTGCGATTTAGCAAGGTTCACAGAAATCAAACTTGTAACTTATAAAGTGACGGCTTTTGCCTTGTTCACTTAAGGGAGAGGTGACATCATACCAAATTCCAACTCTTAACTTGTAAAGAAGTGTGAGGTTGATCGGGCTCCACGGCTAGAACTGCTCTTTCTAGTTGAGGTGGATATACTACCCCATATCCATCTGGTTAAGACCATATACACAGGTTCTAATAATTTTCCATATAAAGGGTTCATTAGTATTGATGTGCCAAAATGCACACTAACAAACTGCAAGTGCACAGGTCATTATCAAGTAATAAAGTGGTGAATATGAATATCGTCTCCACAAGGATAGTGTATAAGTACTGGCTCAAACTTTGACTATTGTCTAGTTGATCAAAATGTAGATCCATTAAATTAAGCTAAATTAATTAAGCTAACCTAAGAAAGCAAGTAAATAATATTGATGGAAATAATCTAGGTAAAGCTAGTCTAAATATAAATCCCCCAAGTTTCTTATCCATATCAAACAATGGATTGAGTTGGACTGTCACTAAATTAGATAAAAACCTTTCTCAAGCGATTAAATCCCTAACTTCCTAAGTATTACAGGGGAATCTCTTCTCAACCTATAATAAAATAGGATCAGCATTACGTTCAAGAGATTAACATCCAAAGAAGTTTTGTAGGTCTATCTCTATTACCCCAATCAACTCTCTATTCCTATGAGTGATCTATCTATACCAGGGTATCTCTACTCATCCAATATCAATATCCAATCAACAAGCTAGCAATTTCTAATTGGAATAATAAGATTTATCATGAAAATAAAATAACCAAAGATGAATTGATTAAAGTTTAAATCCTTCAATCTATACAATCAAAACTAGGGTTCATCATAAATAAAATTAGCTCATATTAAAATTGAAGAATAAAAATGTAGAAAATAAAAGAGGAAGAAATCTCAAACAGATCTTGAAGATATTCTTCGAAATCTTCTCTTCAATCTTCCATATCTACTTGGATCTTGGTCTTTGATTCGATTAAGCCCTCAATATCTCTAGCTTTCAAGTCTTTCCCATGACTCTATGGCTTAGCCAACCCTCTTAAATCTCTATTTTTGCTCTGTGACAACTCTTTCTTAAAATGCTATCTAATCTAATTTATATTGTTGGAATTTAACCTCACACCACTTGAGACACTGCTGGGATTCCAGTGGTGCCAATGACGCCAGAGGCCCATGGGTGAAATCTTAGTGGTGCCTCCACCCGTGGGAGGCTACTGGATGTATTTGTAATTTCCTCTTATAACACGGGTGGAATCCCAACTGGGATTTTAGTGGTGTCTGCCCACATGAGTGGAATCCCAATAGGGGTTTTAGTGGTGTCTACCTATACAGGTGGAATCCCAGCTGGGATTTTAGTGGTGTCTGCCTATCTTCTTCCAAAAGTCAGCATTTTGGCTTGGATCTTTCACCATTCTGAGTCACATTTGGTTCATGGCATCATTTGGCACTAGGTTAACTAAAAGAACTTTAGAAAAGCACTAAACAAACAAATCAAACTCAATTTTAAGGATAAAATATATTAAAAACAAGGGGTAAAGTGTAGTCAATTAAGTACTTATCAAGAACCATAAATAGAGCTAATGGCAATCACTTGTAACAATAGCATTAAAAAATGCAATCCCATGTAACATAATAGCAATAGATGTTTAGCTTATTGAACAAAGGATAAACAACAGTGTGGTTCCAGAAAGAATGTAAGGTAAGGCAACATTCACAAAGGATCTTTCTTATCATTAAATAATCAATAATGGTTTTAGACCAATTGTCCTTTGGCAACCCAAGCTTAACAAAGAAATCATATAGTTATAATTGAAAATAAGAAGGAACTTAGGTTTCAAGAATCTCAATGGTTCACATGTCATGATAAATTATACTTGTAATATGAACATAATGTTTACTCACCTTGTGGTTCCTTAACTCCTAATACCTGTAGCCCTTGCACCTCTAACAATCCTTAAGCTCTAACATAACATTATAATTTAATACTTAGCATTTGCTTAACATCATGCTATCCAATCCTATAACTACCCCATGCACATATATCATTCACATATACTTGGAGTTGCACTTAGAAGTGTACTCATCACTTGCACATAACATGTTGACTTTTCAGTCTTGCATACTTTGCCTTCTTAGACTCATATGAAATTACATAATAACTCATACCAAGACTTTTCTAATGCTAAACAAAATAAATCATGATCTTAATATTAATTCAATTCAACTTTCAACTTGGTACACTTAATACTTTCCATATATATCAACTTAACAAGTAAACCTTAAAAGAGTCTTACTTGTCTCCTTTGACCAAATCATACAATCAATCTCATAGTTGATTTAAGGTCATTAATTCACAATTAGCACATCATATGGCCTAATTGACATATCACTTAATCATATACACATATTAATCAAACATGACAATTAGGGTTTTGGAAACCCTACATAGGCTGAAACACTCTAGGTGTTTCCTATAGCTACTCCTTCAACCAATATGCAATTAAATCATATATCATTCATATATACATATTAACAATTATTAAAATGTATCATACAAAAATTATAGGCCTTGGGATCAAAATCACAAGGTAGGCTGAAACCACATAACCATGGAAACCATGGATTTTCTTACTTTTTGTCCTTTCTGATCATTACAATAATATGTAAACACATGATTTAAACCAATATTTTTCATGTAAACATACAAAAAACAAAATTAGTTTAGGACACAATCACACACAAATCGCGCTCCCCCCCCTCTCCCCCTCCCCCCCCCCCCCCCCCTTCCCCTTTTTATATTCATATGCATGAAAATTCCAACTTCTAGGTTTTAGGGTTCACTTTTGATGGATTTATAAAGAAAGAGTTATGTTTACAATTAGAAATCAGTTTCTCCTTTAAAAGAAAAAACAACTTAGGCCAAATTTAATAAGAAGAAAATAGTAAATATATAGCCCATATAGATTACTCATAATTAGTTTCATAAAAATCAAATAGTAGCTTGAAAGAAGAGAAAAACTTACAAAGATAATCACAAAATCGCAAGGTTTGCAGGCACATCGTGAATTTCAGTTGAGAGAGAATTTTTGAGAGAAAATTCTATAAAAATCTTATAGGAAAATAGAAAGTAGGCTGCCTAAACCTAGGGTGGCTGAATATTAGATTAAAATTAGGGGTTATGAGGTAAAAATTATAAGTTTGCCATTAATGAGTTAGGTTAAGAGTGTTTTGGTGTGTTGGACTTTTGGTGAGTTGGGCCTTTAATCTAGTTTATGGGCTGATTATAAATAATTAAAAATAACATATTTTACTTCTTATTTTTATTAAAATCCCCCTAAAATATTTAATTTAAAATATTTTTAAAATGCTCATAAAAATTATTTTATACTTAAAAATCGATTTATGCATGAAAATTCACTTTGTATGCAATAAATCATTTTATGCTTTGTACTTCACATAAATCACTTACTTCATATTCATAATTCATATTATGCATATTAAAGCTAATCTAACATGCCACTTACTTATAAATCACATAGCCTATGAAATATCATGAAAGCACACACTTTATCATAATAGCCTGAAATCAAGCAATTTGTCACAAAACTCCTAGGGTGCGTGTGAGTGGTTACACTAGAGATGTCACTTGAGAGGAAAAACAAAATTGGCTTAAATTGCAAGAAAAAATTATTGTAACCTGAGAGGAAAAACAAAATTAGCTTAAATTGGAAGAAAAAATTATTCTTGCAAATAAGATACCCAACATTATTAACTTAAGGCCATTAGGCATTGAAGATGCCATTCAAGCCTACTTAAACAATTTGCAAAGGAGGAACTTCATATTTGTCAATAAAGATGGATATGAAGAACAAAATAAGGAGTTCATAGCAATCTTGGTTTTGGGAAAGAAATTCTCGTCTCTCGTTTATCATTATGGCGTAATGTTCAAATTCCTTGGCAAAAATATGACTTCAAATTGAAGAAGTGGAAGATATTTTTAGTTTCCAAAAGGTTCAAATTCCTCAAGCCTCTAATCTCAATGATTTGGACATGACCCAAAATGACTTTTGAAAAGAGCTTTCCATTGAAATAAGGTATAATCCAAAATTGTTCCTTGCTAAACACTTTAAAATCTTACCTTTTGGACTCTTCATAGAATGATCACCCTTTCCATCAATGCAAGAGGAGATGACAATGAAAAAGTTATCTAAAATACCTTTTTTTCATGTATGGCATGATAAAGGGCCAAGCAATCCAAACTGTAAGATTTGTCATTGAACAATTTGTCCATCTAGCCAAAACCTCAAAAAGAATCATTCTCCTTACCTTTCATATTATTCAAATTTCCAAACATGTTAAAGCCTTCTCTCCCCAAAACAAAGCCCTTCTCTAAACTTGCTACAAGGCCAATTCCAATATGCTTAACATTGATTATATGGTCTACTCCAAAGGCACAAGGGAGAATGATGGTACCTATGGGTACGTATTTGGAGAGGTATGAATTAGAGAGAAAGGAAGAAAGAGACTAAGAGTTGAAATACCAAATGGAAGTAACCAACAATAAGCGACAATAAGAAACTCATCCAAGAGATCAAGGTGCTCTTACATTGTCCCAAGGCACTCAAACATCCTCTAATATTAACAGCATGTTTGTGATGATCATGAGAAAGCTTTCCCTTTTGCATTATGTTTATGGTAATACTGTAGAAATACAAGAAAAATTGGGAATTCAACCTTATTACTTGGACGAATGGGAAACAAGTGAGGAAAAGGAAGAGGAAAATAAGAACCTAAGCTTTTGGGCCTTAGAATTTTCTTTATCTTCTAAAAAAAAAAATAGTTCTTATCCTCTTGTTGTTTTCATTTATCTTTCATTTGCATTCATAACATGTGGCACTACTTTAGCATTTATCAAACATCCCTTGTATTCATCTTTCTTTAATTTGAATGAAAATTTTATTTAAATTACTTGCAAGTTTCTTTTAGTTTTAAAAAATTGTTCATTGCTTGCCTATTTATTTGATTACTTGCTTAGTTATTTACCTTCAATTATTTGTTCCTTTACTCTTCCACAACCCTCTTTTTGATCTTGACAAAAGGTAGAGAGAATATGTTCTAAGTGCTTTCCAAATAGGGAAATTATAAGAATTTAGGGGGAGAGAATTAAACTTACATAAGGGAGAGAAAATAAATTTTTCAGGATCATTGATTGAGAGTGACTTTTATATTTTACTTAATTTTATTTCAAAATTAATTTATTGTCAAAATCAAAAAGGAGGAGGTTTTTGAGCTAATTGGGTTCTTAATTTAATCAATCTCGATTTTGATCTTGACAATCAAATTGAATTATTCTAATGAGTGTATAAGTGTGTGTTTTGTAGGTAAAATACATAGAAAAAGTTTCAAATTAAGAAACTTCATGATTTCCTAAGTCTTGAAAATAGACTTGTAAGTTGCAATGTAATAGCAAGATCGTGCTTGCAATTAGGCAATCGCAATTGCAAACAAATGGTCACAACCATGAATTAATTAAAGTTCAAAAGGCTGAAATTCATTTGAGACACAGAGAGGTTCGCGATGGGTATCTCGACCACAATCCTGGACTCGAAAGGTATTTTATGATCGTGATTCAAGCATTGCAACCATGACCTTCAAAAAGCTGATATCCCCTCCAATGGACATATAAAACAACTAATGAATACGATGCCATAAATGACTAGCCGTTGTAAAACTTTAAATATCGCTACCACGATTAAGGCTTAATAACTGCGATTTAGACTCAAATAGAATTTTTTAATGCAAGTTCTTTGGAACCAAGTTTTTGGCCTTAATCTTCATTAGTAACAACCATATATGTTTAGGGAGCTATGAATACTCCCTCCCAAGGCCTTCGAACATAACCAACTACATTAATACAGGGCAAACTCTTGCATTTTGATTTCCTAAGCCTTAAAACTCTTAATTTGTATACTTTGAATTGTATTAAGCTTTGAATGCTCTAGAATTAGGTGTTTAGTCATACAAACACTTGATTAGGTTAGGGAATGTGCCTTATAAAAAATCTTATTAGGCTTGAGTATGAGCCTTGTCACAACACTTATGAGGTTTAAGTGTGAGTCTAGGTAAAACACTTGTAAGTTTGGTGTGAGTTTAAACACTGAGTTGGGAGTGAATATGGTAAAATTCCATTGATAGTGAAAATACCCAATTGACAATTGGAGAGTGGACAAAGGGTTTCTTATACCCAAACCACTATAAATAGTTTGTGTTCTTTCTTTTACATCTCTACTCCTTTGCAAGAATTTTTAATTTGCAACCAATTCAACGCCCTTTCTTAGTACACAAGCTATAACATATTTTATTTATTTATTATGTTTTATATTTAAAAATAATAAATCTAATATATTTTAAAATAAATTATCTATAAAAATAATTATAAAATGGTATTCTGTAAATTTACAAATTACATTACACTAACATAATTAGTTAACATATACTAATATACATAAGAATTTCAAAATTAGCTAAAAAATTTACTAGAATTTCAAAATGAGATGTGACGGGGGTAGGCAGCATTTCTATCTACGTAACTAAGAAAAAAAAATCATTTTATTATATTCTTAATTTTTATTTTTTTTTTTAAATTCCAATGTTTCTGTTGGAAGCCTCAATATATTTACAAAATCATGCTCAATAGTTTCGTTTAATTTTTTATACGAAAAAAAAAACAATAATGATAATAATAGTTTAAATTAATGTGCCATCGCTAGCTAAAGCATCAAGACGCAATTAGTCGAGCAATTCCATCTAGGTATTACCCAAATCACCAAAAATTAAAGAAAAAATAAAATCACACATCATTCAAACTCAAATCAAAGTAAAATCAAACAAAATTAAACAAGCAAAATCTAATTAAACAAACTCAATCTAAAATAATCAGCAATTAAAACTAAAAAATATAATAAAAATGCAACATTGGTACATACTTAGATACTGGACAAAGAAGGAAAATATTATCCAAAAAAAGAGAGAGAGAATAGCAGCTAATGAATAAACATAGAGATAAATCAAAAGAGAGGAGAAGCAAAGAGGGACTGAGAGAGAGAGAGAGAGAGAGAGAGGGAGAGAGAGAGGGAAAAAAATACATACCTGAATATCGACGGCGAAAATCAAAGAATGGTGGCAGGATTCAGTCACCAGTAGGAATGGAATAGGGGGAATGAAGTGACTAAAAGAAAGGGAAGGACAAGAAGGACTTAGGGATTTAGGGCTTTTGTTGCATAAATGGAGAAGAGGATGGTTTTGGTTCAATAATATTAAGGTGCTTAATGACATCGTGGCAACACGGGGTTATGTCGCTATAATCAAAATGGCAAATTCCTTGTTGTTTCATTTGTTACAGAGTATCAACGCTATTAATCTTGTTACTAAGAAACAAATGGCACTATATCAACGCTATCAATCTTGTTACTAAGAAACAAATGGCACTAACTTTGTTGTTTCACTAACAAAAGCTTAGCAACACCAAATATGCATCACAAAGTCTTCAAGCGTCATTGTACTTGATCAGGTGTCACTACTTTTATCGCTAGTGACTACCCTAAAATTGGTGGTAAGTTTGCACCACAAATAGCGATGCATCTTTATGGCATCATTGAATAGTGATGCAAATTGTGTTGATATGGAAATGTCATATTTTGGTGGCTCCATTAGTAATAGGAAAAATGCATCGCTAACATTCCCCACAATGGCGTGCTGAATGCATTGCAGAACCCAAAGTTTTATTCTCGTCTCCTCTTTGTCGTTATGGCATCGCTAGGCAATGCTAAATAGCGACACATAATTGGCTTTACAATTCCCATTGCTATTTTACTATGTTCTAATAATGGTAACGAGCATTACCTTATCCTATGACATCATTTCTTGTAATTGCAAATTTCACATACACTTAAGTAATAACTTGGCATGTACAACTTATACTAGTTTAGTATTGTAAATATCAATCAATTATTATTTTTTATTTAGTTTTGAAACCATAATTATATTAGGTGAAGACTAACTAAGATTAAAAAAAAAATTGCAACAAACTTTTGGTCCCTCTAAATAAGAAAGGTTAAAGGTTAGCTCTACACCTATTATCAATAACCAACCAAAGTTAATGGATACTTGGTTTGTATACTCTACTTAGTTTCCTACGGACATTCCTCTATCATTTAATTCTATCATGACCCACTTTCTAAGCCACGATGGTCTTAGTATATAGGAAGACATTAGGTTACTTAAATCCATAAAACCCGGTCTAACATATTATTATTTATCATTTATCATATTAAAACTTATCCCAATATTGGAACCCAATTACCTTTCCTATTATTAGCTATTACTTTGTCATTTCACATATTACCGAGTGCTCATCAATACCATTTTCCATATTTATTGCGTTTAATTTTCCATTTCATATTTCATGTCATCATCCATCTATCCATTACTTAATACACTAACATAATAATAATTACAGTACAATTTACAGTGCATATTAGACTTTGGTAACCATAGAGCTCTAAAATAATGGTCTTTAGAGTCACATGACTAAAATTCATAGCACCCAAAAATAGCAAAGCAATTTTTAAGCGAAAAAACATGGCTTGAAATTTACCTTGCTGACTGACCTAAAAAAATTAAACAACCACGGGATTAGATAAAGCTCACTGAGTATATAATAATATAATATAAGGTGAGTATATGGGTTATTATCAGGGTAGGCTCATTGTGACAATGGAGCGATGTTAACAAAAATTGTCATTATGAATCAATTTCTCATTTAAGATAGGAAAAATATCTTTTGCAGAACTAATAAATACTTAGAAGTGGTGTGCTTCCCATATATAAATAAAAAAGTGGTGGCCTAAGCCTTGCTCACTCACACATATCACATTATGTAAGATTGATTAAGTCTTACGATTAATGTTTCCCTCCTAACAAGGGTTAGATACTCTCTTCCCTACCTACAGGCTTATATTAAGTGTACAAGGTTCGATGTATAGCCCCACATCAGAGGGGATTTATGCTTGACAGTTCGTATTAATAAAAGGACACATATAAAATCCATAATAAGAATTCAATGGAAAATATAATGGTATATGAATAGTTCTCCTCATTGGTCACAATATGGAATCAATGTAAATGGGCTCACAATGGAAAAATCCCATAAAATAAAATTATTATATTCAATGACTCAATAATCAATAGGGCAATTCATATTCAATATCAAATTAAGGTGCATTTCAATAGATGGTAGTTTGAACAATAGTTGCTGACAAGTATGACATAGATCATATCATATTATTAAGTACTCACCTTGAATTCCTTTGCCTATATTAACATTTAACCTTGGTGCTAATAGTACTCCTCACATTCTTAGACAATGTCCTTGCCTTTATCTTTAGATTCTATAATTATGCATTTCAACTACACATTAATCACTACCCTGTTATGTCATTAATTTAAATCTAACTTAAATTTGTTCACACTTTCTTAACTTGTCTATTGTTGTACTAACTTACTAATTTAAAGGTCCAGACATACTAATAATGTCATGTACATGCATATTACAAACTTTTAACATCTTTATTGGTCAATCCATCAAGTAGCCAAATACTTTACTATGGAATTTTAATTCCTCTCTTTTCACTTTCCACAATTTTTCTTCACATTATTCAACTACAACCAAATCTAGTAATTTCCCAATCTTCTATGGAATTAATCTCATTTTTTAGCTATAGGTTCCTAACTTGACATAATCCATTAAATTTGGACAAATTACTTCTATCAATTACATTTCACAATTGACCTCATTAATATTAAAATACACCATTTCTAAACTCAATTTACGAATCAATTGCATAATTTCAAGCTTACAACTCAAAATTCCCAATTTGTTTCATAACCCTAGAATTTGGGAAAAACCATCAATTCCTCATCCAATCTTCAAATTGATCATAGATTCATCAAATTAACACTTGGACAATTAATTCCCATCAAACAATTGTAATTAAATCCTTTTAATTTATGAAGCCCTAATTTTTCCAACTTAGGGGAAATTAGGGGAAAACCTATAATTTCTTGTTTAATTCTCAAATTAAGCTTTGAATTATGTAATTAACAAGATAGAAAGCCCATATGGTCAATCAAACATCAAAAACAACTATTAGAACACAAAGTCCCCTTTTTAACTTGGTTTATGTCTTCAAAATTTAAAGTTTTCAAATATGCATTCATAATTCAATTTGATACTTCCAAACCACTTTTTTACATCCCAAATAACCAGATACCATCAAATAAATTTTAGAATAATTCCCTATACTAATTCCAAGAGAGGCTGAACCCCTTCTTTTAGTGTACTTAGATGAGTTTTCTACTTCCTTTACTTATGTTCACTTGCTAAGCCTTACGTTTTCATACTCAAATATGCTATTTAATCAAATAATGCAAAATAAATATTTTTTAGTTTTACTCGCCTTTGGCCAATTCATATGGATGGAGGGAATGAACAACATTTGCAACTAAATCACTAATCCTATGCTTAGAACAGATAAAGAAAGAGATAAGCATGTTTTCTTACATTAGAAAGTTTTGAATTGAGTTTCTATGGACTAGGTCCAAATTTGGGAGTGTTTTTCTCTAAGGATTGTGTTTTTGTGTTAGGTTGCATGAAATGGAAAAATATGCTCATCACATTGCTTATACATATAAAGGATGACTGGCGTTGATTTGATCACTTTACATCAATGGCTATGATTTAATCTAAATGGAGGGATATGATTTAATCATATTAGGTGGCTAGTGTATCATCCAAATGGATGGTAAGTAGCATATGTGATATGGTGTGGAAAGAGTGAAAATAAATTTAGACTTGATGAGGGAAAAGTAAAAGCTCAATTAGAATAATAAGTAATTGATTTGACTTAGTAAAAAATAGTGTGCTACAAGTCAAAAATGATGTCTACACTCCTCCATTCATCCTTTTCACCTTAGTAGCTAATATTTATCATGGTTAAATCTAATTTCACTCCCATTTGGGCCTAATGGGCCGGCCATTATTAGAATTGGGCTTGGAAGTCTATAGGCCCATTAACCAACTTATTTTCCTCAATCTTTTTACTTATTAACTTAATAAATTTTTCATTTCTTTACTTTCACTTTATCATACATATTTTTACTTTTCAATTTCACTACATACTCTAAATATTGCAAGATAAATTTTATTCACTTTACAATACACATTTACTAGTCCTTTAGTAGCACTATTCAAATAAGTAAATCGTGTAGGTTCACTAGGTCAAACTAAGTTTGACTTCTATTTTGCTATTGTAGTTTTGATTTAAATCAACTTTTTATGTCATTATTATTCTATCTAATAAATTAAGAGAATCTTAGATATTATATTTATACCCATTCACTAGTACTTTATTGTCACATTATAAGAAAATAACTAACTTGGTCATATTAAGCTAAACTCAGTTTGACTTTCATTTTACTATTAAAATGTTTACCAAAATTGATTTTGTTTTTTATTTAGTATCATATTGTTCATTAAAATCACTTCTTATGATATTCTTATGGTTTTTAATATGCTAGAAAAGCCTTGGATAGTATAGTACATGAACATTATATTTTCACAATTTGAGCAAGTAGGTCATTATCAATTTCAATTTAATTTCACTATCATAATACTCATTGAAATCAATCTTCTATAGCACCATTGCTAACTCTAATGAATTAGGAAAACCTTGGGTATTACAAATTCTACCAAAGTACCTTTACCATTAGGATCCCTTTAATCCTTAGTTTTTGAACCAATCCATCAATAATAGCCCTTGGAACTTTCTTATAATATATTTCTCTTTTCAATTCTATTAGTTGGCTTCATAATACATGATAAGGATATGGAATATATTTATGAAGCATAGAGACATTGAATACTAGATATACATTATCTAGACTAGGAGGTAGAGCTATTCTATAAGAGAATTCCCCAACTCAGTCTAATATTTTGCAAGGACTGATATACCTCAGAGATAACTTGCCCTTCTTGCCAAACCTCATGAAACCCTTATTAGTGAGATCTTTAGGAATACAAGATCATCAATAGCTTGAAGATCTCTTCATTTTTTATCAGCATAGCTTTTTTGGTGACTAAAGGCATTTTTCAAATGTTCCTTGATCAAAGGTACTTTTTCCCCTGTATATTGAATCAAATTAATCCCTTTAACAAACTTCTCTCCTACTTCTTTCCAATAAATAGGAGATCTATATTTCCTTCCATTAAAGGCCTTATAAGGTTCCATTTTAGTAGTAGAACATTAGCTATTACCATAGGTAAACTTAACCAAGGGTAAATGCTTATTCCAATTCCCTTTAAAATCCAAGATACACATTCTCATTACATCCTCCAGAGTTTGGATGTCCTTTCAGATTATCCATCCATTTGAGGGTGGAAGATAGAATTGAAGTTTGATTATGCCTAGAGACTCTTGTAATTTCTTCCTGAATCTTGAGGTAAATTGAGTCCCTTAGCCTAAAATGATTGAAGTTAGAACACTATGAATTTCATTATTAAGTCGAGGTATAGTTACACATATTATGATCTACTAGTAAGTTATGGGCCAACTTTGTCAACCAGTCCACAATCATCTATATCGAGTTATATCCACTTAATACCTTTGGCAATCCAATGCAAAGTCCATTGTGACCTGCTTTTATTTTCGTTTGAGTGGAGCCAATTGTTGAAGTAGTCCAAAAAGTCTTAGTGTTCAAACTAGACTTACTAGTAGGTTAGCCACTTTGCCATAAAGTTGGCTATATAGGTTGTTACAATTATAATCCTTGAGCAATTCCATCCATCTTTCTTGTATAAGGTTCAGATCTCTAAAATATGTACTTCAAACTTTTGTGGTCTTTGTATATCTTACATTTCTCCTCATACAGGTAGTGTCTTCAAATCTTAAGGGTAAACACCACTACTTCCATCTCAAGATAATAAGTTAGGTAATTCAGTTAATCCTTCATCAACTTCCTTAAAGCATAAGCAATTAGCTTACCATTCTACATTAGTATGCATCTGAGTCTTACTTGTAAGGCATCACAATAGATTGCCAATGCCCTTTGTCAAATGGTAATGCTTATATAGATGCTAAAGTGAGACATGCTTTGAGCTTTTGTAAGCTTTCCTTATATTTGTTAGACCACTAAAATTTTACTTGTTTATAAGTGAGTTAGACAAAAGAGCCCCTCTGCTTGAAAACCATATAACAAATGTTCTATAACATCATGCCAAACCTATGAAACTCCTTACTTCAGTTACACTAGCAAAATGAGGCCAAACTAAAACGGCTTCTATCTTCTTCAGATATACCTAAAGTCCTTCCTTATTAATCACAAGTCCTAAAAAACTGACATATCGAGCCAAAACTCACACTTGGAAAGCTTAGCATATATTTAGTCCTCCTTCAGAGTTTGCAGTACCAAGAGAAATGCTCTATGTGCTTTTCCTTGCTTTTTGAATATGCTAGGATATCATCCATGAAAACAATGATGAACTTATCTAGAAAGAGTATGAATATTCTATTTATTAACTCTATGAAAGCAACTGGAGCATTGGATAGCACTAGGAACTCATAGTGCCCATATCTAGTTTGAAACACTATCTTTGACACATCCTCATTCTTGACCCTCAACTGGTGATAGCTCGATTTTAAGTCTAAATGGCTCACTCCTTACAGCTGATCAAATAGATCATCAACCTAAGAAAGTGGATACTTGTTCCCAGTAGTTCCATTTTGAGTTATCTATAATTAATGCATACCCTCATGCAACCATCCTTCTTCTTTACAAACAATATTGGCATGTCCCAAGGCAAACTACTAGGATGAAGAATCAAACAAGTCTTGCAATTTTCCCTTTAACTCTTTTAACTATACTAGTGCCATTCAATAAAGAGATATGGAGATTGGATTCATCCTTAATAATACCTCAACAATAACTTCGATCTCTCTTTCTAGCGGTAATTTGGGTAACTCATTAGGAAACATGTCAAGATATTCATCAGTGATTGTCATATATTCCAATCCTTTCTCTTCATACTTGGTGTCCTTTATATAGGCCAAGTACCTTGAGCATCCTTTTTGTAACAGTCTCTTTGCCCTAGTGGCGGATATAAGATTATAGGGTACCTCACTTCTCTTTTCATAATACTCAACCTCCTCTCTAAAGGCAATTTAAACACAATCTACTTTCTTTAGCAATCTATGGTAGCATAGTACTTAGATGGTAGTCCATGCCTAAAATAACATCCAATTCCAAGATGAGCAATTCCACTAAGTCTACCTTGAGTTTTTTATCACTTATCCTTATATAAGAGAGGAAAACATCATGTACCTTTATCTTTTCCTCTAATTGTATGGACACTACTAATGGTCTTCTTAAGGGTTTGCTAACTATAGGTAGTTTCTTTGCAAAGCAAGAGGACACAAAGGAATGGGTCACTCCTGAGTCAAATAATACCTTAACATTAATAGTTTGGATTGAGAGATTACCTATTACAACTATGTTCAAGGCTTGTGCCTCTTGCTTTGTTAAAGCAAACATTCTCTCTCATCCTCATCTTGTAGGGTATATCTTGAGGCTAAACTTGCTCCTCAGTTACCCTCATTACCTCTTCCCATACTTTCTCATCCAACTTGTGTTCCATCATCAACACCACTCTCCATTTGGATAGTAGACTAGGAACTTTAGGATCTACTAGCTAATGCATCTTATGGATAGTCCTTTGTAAAGCATCCTACTTATTTACAACCAAATAAACACCCATTTCCCTCAAACATCGACCTTGATGTAGCTTCCTATATAAAGAGCATTGAAGAACTGAAGTCCTTAGAGGTACCAAAATTGTTATGCTAAGGCTCATTTAAGAAACAGGTCAAGGAGGGTTTTACCTTGACTAATACCTACTTTTTTGCCCTCAAAATCTAATTTCAAGGGCTGATTGGTAAGAAATGTCCATCCTCCTCGCTTTACTATTGCCTCGACCTAGCTTGGGTGAACTTTTTATTTTGGCCTTCATTTATTGCTCTCTAACTACCTTTACCTCCATCTCCTTATTTTATATTACTCTTGCATTGTCCATTATATTAGAGAAGGATTCAAATTCATGGGCAACAAGTACTTTGAACAAGGGCTCAATTAACTCTTTTTGAAATCATTAAATTTGAGCTACTTCATTAGGCACTAGGGCCGAATTACACTTGCTCAATTGACTGAACTACTTCACATATTAAGATCTAGACATATTTGGAGTCCATGTTTGCTTTTCAAATTCCAACATACTTGCATCTTTAAGCTCTCTGGGAGGAACTTATTTATCCCCATTTTCTTGAATCGCTCATAGGTGATTTCTTTATCATCCCAAACAATTCCAAACACACTTTGCTTGAACTAGTCTTTTGCATCACTTTTCATAAGATGGCCAGCGAACTCCACTGCACTTTTATCCAGTATTCTTAAGATCTAGACCTTATCCTCTATTTCTTCCAAGAAATCTATGGGTCCATGTTACCCTTCTACTCAAAAGGCTTAAGTATCAAAAACTTCTTGAAAGTAACCTCTTTGACTTGAGGCATAATTTGTTATTGCTAGGGAGCAACTAAAGGAGCGGCTTAGGCTACAGGAATAGGAGGAATGGGTTACTTCTACAAAGCCACAAACTGAGTTGATTTCTCATAATTCTTTTGGAACTGCTATAATCTCTATGCCATAGTGGCTGTGATAACTAGAGGTGCAAGTGGAGGTACTATATTCTCCCTTACCCTTCTAATCAAGTTGTCATTAGATGGATTGTCATTTAGGATGGCCTCATCCATGTCTATATCTTGGAGGCATTTTCACTACTAATCAAATGAAGAGAAACAATTTAGATGTATAGTATAACAATACATTGATCTATATTATAGAAAAATAAATAATGACGAGAAGGAATCTTATGCTCTATAGTTTCCCTGATCATGCACATCTTAAGTTAAGACCCACAAGATCTCCTATAGCTTAATTCCTACCTAAACTCAAACCTAGGCTTTGATACCACTCTATCACAACCAAAATCCCATATGTGATAGTCCTAAGGTATGGGTAGTTGTAAGACCACCTAAAACTCATAAAACCTAATATAACATAGGAAATCTTTAATAATCATAATCCAATCATTATCAATCATAGGGGAAGCGAACATAGTCATCCATTCACTTTGGCAACCTAAGTCATATATAACCATTTATCATTTATAAAGCTACTAACAATAGATTTATGCTAGTTCAAATAAATAATAAAATAATATTTCTTAAATTTATACATTTATGGAAGCTTTAAGGAGGAAGAATTTCAAAACTCAGCCTTCTCTTTCTAAAACCTCTTTGACTTGGCCACCTGAAACCACAGATGAGTGAGTGAACTATCAAATCACTAAATCAATAAAATGCATGAACATACGGTATCCTTGGTTGAACAGTAATAAACATATATTTATAAATATATATGAGAAACATGAAATTTAAAGTTACATGGTACAAGAATAATTTGCATGCACTGAAGGAGAATAGGCACCAAAGGACTATCCTTCATGATAGAACAAAACTATAACCATTAAAGAAATGTTGGTGGGACAGTATTGCTAACCCCTAAGCTTCAGTAACTATTAGGGCAGTAATTTGACCCTACCAGTTGGGTCATTGGTGCACAAATTCTAATGGTTTCTTCCCCATCAGTAGAGGCAGTCTGTCAAGCATAGCATAGGCTTAGTACTAGCTCGGTAGCATCATCTCAAAAAAAGATAATAGCGGTGGGCCCAATGGTCCAGTCTTTAGTACAATCATGGTTCTTTGGCCTAATTGATGTTAGATGAACAAATAAGCCTTTATCAGTAATATTAGGTCAAGACTAAGCTTGTTTTCATGGAAATAATAATAAAATTTTCTTAAGAAAAGTAGGAACAATAGAGAGTTAATATGAAAAAAAATCATAGTAGGTCAGCATGCATCATACATTTCATAACTTACTTCAAAAAGGAGCTTACTCAACTTTCATCTTCTTATAATGTAAAACTTAGCAATATTGGGTTCAGTAGGCTAGAGATAAACTCTTGACCTTGCTAATTTCTCAAGGAAGATTGAAGAAAAAGATATCATCTATAGCTAAGATTTCTCTAGAGAGTTTATGGTTCTATGAGAAAGAAGTGAAATCTAACTAGAGAGAAAAGAGGAAGAAGATGAAGAAAAAATATTATAAATGTTAGGACCTTATACATGTCAATATTATGTGATCCTTTTACGAAATGGAGTCAATAAAATATTAATCAAAATTTCTTAATGGTTGACACTCTAGCCAAGGTTAATTATTACTTTTACCACATGAAAGACATACATTCAAAAGTACTAAGCTCCCTAGGATTAATACTCTATTCATATGTAATCATTTACCTTTTCCATATAAAAGACACACCTTTGAATATAATGTGTAATCATAAAATTACACTAGTCACAGTTTGTTTTTTAGCCCCAAGTGGATGGACCATACATTATTTTCCAATAGAACATTAGGAGAAAGACCAATGGGCTGAAACCCTAAAAGGAGAAAGGGAGTCATCACCTAGTTTTTAAAAACTAGGAAAAATAGGGTGACTAGATTCCTTTCCATTTGATTTTTTAACTCTTCGTTCTTAGTTGAGGTTTCTTTTAGCTTTTTCTAGAGGTATCCATCCAAGTCATTAAAAATTTCATCAGCATTTTGATTATTATCATTAGTAGTAGCATTATAGTTAGTTACATTAGCAATGCTGACACTATAAGTCGCGGCTATTGGGTTTTTATATGGAGGGATTCTAGCTTTAAGAGCTTGTTCAATATTAGCTTAAATCATGGGGCCTAAACATTCTTCCAAGATGCAAGTGATAGTGGCTTTCAAGTTCTATAGATGGTTATTATTAGCCATTTGAGTTTGATTTTGTAGGTTATATTTTAAATGATTCTCTAGAGCTTCTCTTAACTTTATGATCATAACTTGAGAGGGTTGTTGTTATAAAAACATAAGGAATTAGACTTATGATGCATGTAATGAGTGAGATGAAATGGATGCACGCAAATGATGACATGGAATACATATGTAATGCATAACTTTTATATTGATTTAGAAATAGCCTGGGCTTCACTCCTTCGTGACTGTCTGAGGTATATTAATTGTCCATTGGAGTTTGAGATTCACTGGTTTCTCTTTTTCTCATTTTCCTATTTTTTCTTTTGTTTCTTTTAACTTTTGCCTAAAAAGATTGATGATTGGTCCTTAGTGAGGATTATCTTTTTTGCTTTTTTTTTTTTATCTCCTTTTCATTTCTTTTATTTCATCTAAATTTCACCTAAGGAGCCTAATAATAGGTCCTTAGTGAGGATATTACTCATTCTCCTTTTTATTTTCATTTTTTAATTTTTTTATTTCTTTAAAGTAAGAAAAAAAGGGAAACCACGTTGAACTTTTTATTCATGAAAAGTAGTTCAATTACACATGCGAACTTTAAAAGAGATGACCACATTCAGGAGAAATCATCCCCTCATAAGTCATTTCAAATTCATGATGAGGACAAATGAGCAACAATTGAATTTAGAGATCCTTAGTTTGGGCATTGAGTTGTATGGCTTCTTTAAGTACTTTACCAATGATAACCTTGGCCTTCTTTTGGGATTTGAAAGCTTTCTTTAGCTCAACATTGACCTCATGCATCACTGTCATTGTCTCTTGAATCAGTTCATCAATTGTCATACTATTATATGGTTTTTTATGAGCTCAAGCTTTAGCATCAAACCTCAACACCTCAATATCAAAGAGGCCCCTTTGCCTAGCTATCTTGGATTCTCAAGGGCCTTATGTTCAACTTTAGCAGCACCATCTTTGGGTTTGTCAAACAAGGCCAAGTCTTCTTCATTTGAATCTTTGATAATTTTTTTCCTTGACAAGGCCCTTTTGATTCAAAGAAAAATTATTCTTAGATGGCTACAAGTATTAGAATGTGTGAACCCTCAAAATAACACCTCTAGTTAACCGTCTTTCAATTACGAACCCACAGGATCAAACCAAGCTCGAATCAAAACTGAAACAGATATGAAACAGACGAAAAAGCAAGAAACAGGTCGAACCAACTGGGCAACGTGCAGGAGGCGCATCGCCACTCTGGGCAGCACGCCTGCCGTGCCGCCTTATTGGCTGCACGAAATTCATGCCGGTAGTAAGGTGGCATGCTCAACGTGCCACCAGGCACCTGGTATATCGCTGGTGTCGCAGGCGATGTGCTGATGCCGCCGTCCGTACTGTCAGCACCCCTCTCAATAGCTCTATAAATAGGGCCTCATTCAGGTTCATTTGACACACATTCCAAGGTAGAAATTCTATCTAATATTGATATACTTATTGCTTTTAGATTCAGATTCTAAGTCTTTTGAATTCAAGGTGGAGTTGAGATCCGGAGCAAGGCTCATTCCGTTCGTCTGAAAATCAAGGAAAGCAAAGGTATAATCCCTTTTCCATTTTCAAAATTCTAAATTTAGATCTAGAATTCTCTTTAGGTCTAAAATAGAAAAGATCTAAAATTTATTGATTTAAGAATTAGAATTAAATTAATAAATAAACCAACACTTTTTTTAGAACCCCTCCTTTGTAAGAAGGAAGAACTGCGTGGGGTTTGATTCCTATTCAATAGGATACGCAGGCTGCCATTTTGAAAGGCATCAACTCCAAAATATTTTTATCAATATTTTTTTCTTTTTATTTTAATTTATTTATATTAATCTTTTATTTATGATCTTATATTAGTTTTGTTGGGGAATGTGTGCTTTTCTTAGTACCCATAAGGGCTAGAGGAAAGATCCTCTTTATTTCAATTGTTTTGATATCGTAATAATTAAGTAGGATTTATCTTGCCTATTTATTTACAATTGTCATTCCATCTCATCATATATATCTATTTCATTCATCATTATATTCCTGTTCATGCATACACGAAAAGTCCTTTTTAAGAGCTATTTTGCAATTTTAGCCGAACTAAAGAAAAATATATTTTTTCTCAATTATGTAATTACCAAAACCTGATCCCCGAGCCCTCCTTGGTTACTTATGGATTGGTGCATTTTCCATTGGGACAAAATCAAATCATTTTTAGAGTCAATCAATTTGGGTTTTTTTTTTTAATTTTCCCAATTAAAATAAGTAAATTGAAGTGGTGACTCATTTTTCAACTTTCAAAAATCAATTTTCTAAACTCACAGCGAGTTCCAATCATGGAGTTTCTCCCAAAGAGCATTTTGATTCCTTAGCAGATTGGATCAGTGCTCGGGTGAGGCCTCATAGTTGGCGACTCCACTGGGGACCCTTAAAATCTTTTTCAAATAAAAGATGAAGTGGATTACTTTTGGTAAAATACCGAGTTTGGCTTTAAATGCAAAATAACTCTTTCATACATCACTACATCAAACTCCTTGTCCAAAAACCCTAGCTTCCTAAGAAAACAATGGATAAAAAGTAACATCGAGTGGGCAAACTTCCTTAGGTCTGCTTGCCGATAGTGAAATCATCCAGTCCATGATGTATCCTCTAATCCTTTTAGAGGTGTAACGAGTATGCACATACCATTGGACCCACGCGAGGCTCCTTATCTCACATGTGGTTAGGTATATTGCATCTCTAGTGTGATGGGTTCCCTTTCAAACCACCTTAACCCTCTCATGCAATGACTCATAGAACCTTTCTTTAGGATTGTATGTACCATAATACTAAAACTTGGTATGTCATTATCATGAAACCTTTTCATTCATGCATACATGCATGCATACATAGACCTTACAAATTTAGAGAATTTTAATCTCACTTAAACACTGCTAGTCCCAATCATAAACCCATGATCCCAATCAAAAGCTGATATATTCTATGATCTTAGTTCCACACCTAAGCTAGAAACTGACCCAGCTTTATCTCTTTATCAAAGGTTAACAAGATATCTATTGCCGGAGATGAGACCATTACCACCACAGCTGATGAAATCTTTGATGAGCTTCTTGCTAAGCTCTTAAAACACCAAGAAACCATGATGAAGAGGCAAGAGGCCCTTTTTCAAGACATGCTCAAAGCCCAAAAGAGGGCTATCATGGAGGATGTTCGTGCCATGTTGGAACAGACCTCCCTGGCTCAAAACCCAACTGACCCAAAATCATTCAAAGCTGACCCAAAACCTACCTTTTATCCTGTCTATGGATCCACTTCCAGAGTTAAATCTAGAGACAAAGAACCTACAAACACTAACATCATTCCACCATTGCCTATCCCATCACCTGAGTTCCTCAAAAACAACTCACTAACAAATCTCACCTTTGCTTTCACTTCCCAACCCGTAGATCCTTTCCAAGGGAAGAAAGTTAATCCTGAAATAAAGGCTTGTATGAAAAAAATGGAACGCATGGAGAAGATGTTGTTGGGTATGAAAAAGAAAGAGGATCTGGTTGATACAGGGTCCCCAAGCTTATTCCCCAATGCAAGAGTTCCTCCCAAATTCAGGATGCCTGAGTTTGACAAGTTTGACAAGACTACCTGCCCCAAGACCCACCTTAAAGTATATGTGGGAGCCATGTATCCATTGGGTGTGGATAACAAACTCCTAGCCCAATTATTTCAACAGTCACTGACTGGTACAGCTGTGAAATGGTTTGTAGACTTGGATGTCACCAAAAAATGGACCTAGGATGACATCTGTAATATTTTTGTCCAATAGTATCATTACAACATTGAGGTCGATGTAATAAGAAGAGACCTCGAGACCACCAAGCAGTATGCAAAGGAATCCTTCTCTTTGTTCCTTACAAGGTGGAGGAAAAAGGCTTTTCAAATGGTAAATCGGCATCCTGAAAATGAACAAATTGATGTAATTGTCAAGAATCTTCTGCCAGTTTACCAAGAAAGGTTACAGACTCAATACTTGCCTTCCCTCAAAGCCCTTATTGCTACTAGTTCAAAAATTAAAGACTTGATTCAGAATGGTCAAATTAAAGAAGAGATCGCACTAGGGTCAAGGTATAAAAAGCCCACTCATCAGGGTAATGTGACTTCCTTAACGAATCAGAAAGGGGGGTGAAGTTAATGCTCTGACTATCAAGAAGCCAATCAGGATTGAAAGGAGGCAGTTTTCTAATCTAGGGGGTGTGCCTATGAGTATTATCCTAAAGAAGCTGCTTGAGGGAAACATGGTGAAACCTCTTGTGCCAAAACTGGTCCCCAATCCCCTGCCAAAGAATTACAACCCACATGAGAGGTGTGATTATCATTAAGGACTTAGGCACAAAACAGATGCGTATAAGGCCCTTAGACACATAATTCAGGACCTTATTGATTCTAATGACCTGATACCACCAAAAGCCTGACCCAATATCATTACTAACCCTTTACCCAACCACACAGTCAATACCATAAATAATCATGAGGGAGTTGACCCTGTCTCCTTGATTGAGTCAAATCCCAATTATTATTGTGTCTTGGACCTCACTAACCTAGTTGAGGAAATTGATGCCATCACCAGAAGTGGCAGAGTCATCCAGAGCCAACCGAGCCTAAACACTCAACCTATTCAACCCATTCCTACACCTGCCAACAAATTGAAAGGGATTCTTGAACCAGATGAAGATCCCATTCTCAAACAACTCAAGAAAACACAAGCCAGCATCTCAATTTGGAGTTTGATCCAGTCCTTATATCCTCATTGCCAAGCTCTTTGCAAGGTGTTGAATCAGTGCCAGGCTCCAATTGACATCACACTTGAAAACCTTATTGCTTCTATTACCTCTGCTGCTAAAGCGGTATCCATCACTTTTAAAGAAACTGACATTCAAGAAGGAGACTCTAGCCCTAATAATGTCCTTTAAATTATAATAGTAACTCAAGGAAAGACTATGCCAATGGTTCTGATTAATAATGGTTCAGCCTTAAATGTATGCCCTCTGAAGGTAGCAAGCTGCTTGGGACTAGAGGTTACTGATTTTACCCCTTCAGATAAGATAGTAAGGGCATATGACAATACCAAGAGGGAAGTCCTCAGGGTGGCTATCATAGATGTGACTATTGGGCTGATATCTTTCACCATTCCTTTTCAAGTGATTGATGTACCTTCATGTTTTAACTTATTACTTGGAAGGCCCTGGATCCATCAAGCAAAGGCTATCCCTTCCTCCCTATACCAGAAAGTCAAGTTCCCTTTCAAAAATTGGGTCGTGACTGTTAAAGGGGGCGTGCATAGAAGACCAGACATCCCAAGCTATGTTCCCATTCTTGAGATTTAGCCTGAGCTATCCACTTATCCATTCTCTAGTTTTTCCTTCATTCAATACATTGAGGGTGAAGAGGGTAAAGAATTCGTTCCATTTGATTTTGACCCCTTTGAAAATATTGTTGTTGCTAACATGCTCTGCAAAATGAATTACTTTCCTGGTTTAGGTTTGGGAATGAGCCAATAGGGCTTGAAGTATTTCTTGGACTATCCAGTCGCAATGCCACCATTTGGGCTAGGGTACGAGCCCACTAATGAAGATCTTATAGAAATGAAAAATCAGGCTAAAGACAGAATAGCTGCCTTTCAAAGAGGTGAGGTTTATGACTGGCCTATACGCCCTTACTTCAAGACTCTAAATGGCTATTTTGTCAAGAAAGGTGACACAGTTCCTTACTATAACTTTCCTGAGCATTGGGTCTGCCCTATTACTAGAAAACTAATCCCCGGGCTTGAAATCTTTTTTGATGTTAGGCTCGAGATAGAAGACTGTGAACCAATCTACATGCCTAGTCAAGATTCGGAAGAGAACATGAAGGCTAGTCTTTTTGATGAAGTGTTCATGCTCACTATTGAGGAGGAGAAAACTAACCCTTCCACCTTAATCTAGCCCATCGAGACCAAGCTACAAAATTGGTCCTTTCAGGAGAGCCCCTTTTATCCTTCCGAACCAGAATCTATACCAGAGTCCTAATCCGAATTAAAGTCTCAGTCTAAGATAGACTCATCTTATAAATCTGAGTTTGTCTCTTTTATTTCTTCTGTTGATAATGATGTAACTAACCTTGAGGGTCTAACTTTTTAGTTTGATGTAAATTGGGACATATCCCCATTTGAATTCAATAAAAAGTATACTCTTTCTTCTTATGACCCTATGTCTCCATTTTTCTTTGATGTTCCAACTTTTAAATCTGACTTAAATGAGACATCAAGTAAAAATGAAATAAAAGATGACACAATTAAAGAGCCCATTAATGCTAGCACTCATGACATACCAAAAATTACATTCATTGCATCTACATGCATAAACAGGGATCGTATTGAAAAGATGATTAGAGAATTTCAAGACTATTTTGCATGGCAACCGAAAGACATGACAGGGTTGGATCCAAGCATAACAATTCATAAAATCTCGATTTACCCAAGTGCTAAGCCCATCAAGTAGAAATTAAGAAGACTCAAGACGGAATGGTCTATACCATTAAAGAAGAAATTACCAAGCTATTGGACCACAACCTCATTGTGCCCATCAACCATCCATCCTGGCTTACTAACATTGTGCTAGTTCCTAAGAAAAATGGTAAAGTTAGAATGTGTGTGGATTACAGGGATCTGAATAAAGCCTATCCCAAGAATGATTTTCCCTTGCCTCACATTGATCTGTTGGTAGACTGCATGGCAGCTTTTGAATTGGTTTCCTTAACCGACCTGGCTGCAGGGTATAATTAGATAATGATTCATCCTCCTAACAAAGAGAAGACAATATTTATTGCTGAATAGGGCACCTATTGCTATTGAGTTATGCTATTTGTTTAAGCCAGGGCAACATACCAGAGGATGGCAACTACCATTTTCCATGACTTGATGCATAAGGAGATTGAAGTTTATGTGGATGACATGGTAATAAAAGGTACCACTATCGAAGAACATTCAGAGGCACTAAGATGATTCTTCCTTAGACTTCGCCAGTACAATCTCAAGCTCAATCCTGCCAAATGTGTCTTCGGAGCCTCATCTAGAGTATTCCTAGGCCACATGGTCAGCAAGAAGGGTATAGAAGTAGACCCTGCTAAATCAAAGGCAATTTTGGAAATGCCACCTCTAGAAACAGAAAAGGAGATCAGAGGTTTCCTTGGACGGCTACAATACATTAGTCGATTCATCAATCAGTTGGCTGATGTATATGGGCCTATCTTCAAGCTACTAAAAAAAGAAGCCTCCAAGTAATGGAATGATGACTGTTAGAAAGCTTTTGACCAGATCAAGCAATACTTACTAAACCCACCGGTACTATAACCACCAAGGTTTGGAAAGCCTTTGTTACTTTATCTGTTAGTAACCAATGAAGCAATGGGGGGCAATGCTTGGCCAAAATGCTCCTAACTCTAGTAAGGAAAATGCCATCTATTACTTGAGCAAAAGGATGTTATCGCATGAGCTCAAGTACAGTTTTATAGAAAAGCTATGTCTTGCTTTAGTATGGGTCTGCCACAAGCTGCAACACTACCTCTGCTCTTTTACAACTCATGTTCTTACTAACAAGAGCCCTTTGAAATTCCTTATGGAGAAGCCGGTTCTTAACAATAAGATGGCGAGGTGGATGGCTGTATTAGCTGCATAAGATTTGAAATATCTACAATAGAAAGTAGTTAATGGTAGCATAATGGCTGATTAGTTAGCTATAGCTCTAGTAGTTGATCATTGGGTCAAGCCTGAATTTCCTAATGAAGACATCCTGACAATTGACAGTGAAATTTGGAAGCTCTACTTTGATGGGGCATCTAACAACAAAGGGTATGGTGTTGGCATTGTGTTCATTACACCGAGTGGGGAAAACCTACCCATAGCCATCAAATTAAACTTCGAGGTAACAAATAATGAAGCAGAGTATGAGGCATGCATCTACGGTCTTGAGGCAACAATAAGGCTCAGAATCAAATGCCTTGAGATTTATGGAGATTCGAATATGATAGTTTCCCAAGCCTTGGGGAAGTGGAAGATTAGAGAAGAGCATTTGGTTCCACACCATAAATGCCTGAATGAACTAGCAGCCAATTTCTATAAACTGTCTTTCCATTATCTTCTAAGTATGAAGAATATATTTGTTGATGCTTTGGCAACACTCGCCTCAATACTTGATATAAGCGACGACATCATAATCAGACCTGTTACCATTGAAGTTAGGCATGAGCCAGGTTGTATAGCTCATTGTTTGAATATTATAGCAGTTGATAACAAACCATGGTTTTGGGATATCTTCAATTACATCAAGAATGGACTCTATCCTGAAGGGGCCTCTAAAATAAAAAAGAGGACTTTAAGATAGTTGTCCAAGGGTTTTATTCCAAATGGGGAAGTACTCTATAAACGGGTTTGGGATAACATCCATCTAAGATGTGTCACTGAAACAGAAGCCCAACAGATCATGGAATGGATACATGGTGGTAATGAAGGTCCACACATGAACAAAATTGCTCTAGCCTGCAAGATTATGAATCAGGGTTGCTTCTGGCTTATTATGAATCAAGACTACACAAGATATGTTCAAAAGTGCCATAAGTGTCAAATCTACGCCAAGCTTCAGAAGAAACCTCCTGTACCTCTATCTCCTATCACCACACCTTGGCCATTTGCAACTTGGGGCCTGGATGTCATTGGCAAGATAAGCCCAAAGTCTTCCGGCAAACGTGATTTCATTCTGGTGGCTATTGATTATTTCTCTAAATGGGTTGAAGCTGCACCCTACCATATATTGGATTCCAAACGAGTAGCCCAGTTTATTCGTACCAACATCCTTTGTAGGTATGGGGTCCCTTTTGAGATCATCATTGATAATGGATCTCACTTCCAAAAGGAGGTTACTCAACTATTAAAGAAGGAGAAAATTCAACACCACAAATCTTCTCCGTACAGACCTATAAACCCTCAAAAATTGCACCTTCAGTGGACCATCTTTTAGTTATAAATCTATAAAATCAAACAGAGCTCAAATCGGAGTTGAAACGGGCCCGAAATAGACAGAAATAGATCAAACCACACGAGTGGCGTGCTGTCATCTGGGAGGCACGTTTATTGTGCCGCCTAAAAGGCAGCACGCATTTCATGCCTCTGGATTCTAGCCGTGCCGCCGTACGTGGCATGAAGAGGATGCCGGCAGTCTGGCTGCACGCCAGACGTGCTGCCCAGATAGCCAGCGAGTTGTCCGTGCTGCCGGCACCGCTGTCCGTATCGTCGGATCCTCCTCTGGCAGCTCTATAAATGGGAGCCTCCTCCAGCCTCATTTGGCATGATTTCCAAAGCATTCTAAAGCAATTCAAGAGTTTTTCAAAGCAGTTAAGGCATATTTCAAAGCATATTTTCATTCTTATACTCACACACTTATTGTTTCTAGATCCAGATTCCAAGTTTCCTTTGAATTCAAGGTGTAGTTAAGATCCGGAGCAAAACTAGTTCCATTTGTTCGAAAGCCAATAAAAGCAAAGGTATAATCCCTTTCCTATTTTAAAATTCTAAATTCAAATCTAGAATTCTCTTTAGGTCTAAAACTGAAAAGATCTAAAAACTTATTAATTTAAGAATCAGAATTAAGTTAATAAGCAAACCAACACATTTTTTAAAACCCCTCCTTCACAAGAAGGAAGAACTGCATGGGGTTTGATTCCTATTCAATAGGATATGCAGGCTGCCATTTTGAAGGGCATCAACTCCAAAATCTTTTTATTCAATATTGTTTTCCTCTTTGCTTTGATTTTATTTGAATTAACCCTTTATTTGTGATTTTATTTTTAGTTTACCTTGGGGGAATGTGTGCTTTTCCTAGTACCCATAATGGCTAGAGGAAAGATCCTCCCTATTTCATTTGTTTTGATATTGTAATAATTAAATAGGATTTATTTTGCCTATTTATTTATTATTGTCATTCCATCACATCATATATATATATTTGCTACATACATCATTATATTCCTGTTCATGCATACACAAAAATTCATTTTTTTAAGAGTTATTTTGCATTTTTAGCCAAACTAAAGAAAAATCATATTTTTCTTACTTGTGTAATTACCAAAACCTAATCCCTAAGCCCTCCTTGGTCACTCATGGATTGGTGCATTTTTCCATTGGGATAAATCAAATCATTTTTGGAGTCAATCATGTTGGGTTTTCTTTAATTTTCCAAATTAAAATAAATAAATTAAAGTGGTGACTCACTTTTCAACTTTCAAATTACAAAAATCAATTTTCTGAACTCACAACGAGTTTCAATCATGGAGTTTCTCCCGAAGAGCATTGTCGATCCCACCGCAGATCGGACCGGTGCTTAGGCGAGGCCTCACAGTTGGTGACTCCGCTGGGGAATTAAAAAATCTTTTTTAAATAAAAGATAAAAGTGGATTACTTTTGGTAAAATATCGAGTTTGGCTCTAAAGGCAAAATAACTTTTTCATGCATCACTTCATTGGACTTCTTGTTTAAAAAAATGCTAGCTTCCTAGGAAAACAAAGGATAGAAACTAACATCGGGTGGGCAACCTTCCTTAGGTCTGCTTGCCGATAGTGAAATCATCCAGCCCATGACGTATCCTCTAATCCTTTTAGAGGTGTAACGAGTATGCACGTACCATTGGACCCACGCGAGGCTCCTTGTCTCACATGTGGTTAGGTATATCGCATCTCTAGTGTGATGGGTTCCCTTCAAACCACCCTAACCCTTTCATGTAATGACTTATAGAACCTTTCCTTTAAGATAGTATGTACCATAACACTGAAACTTGGTATGACATTATCATGAAACCTTTTTCCATTCATGCATACATGCATGCATGCATAAACCTCACAAAATTGGAGGGTTTTAATTCCACTCAAACACTACTAGTCCCAATTATAACCCATGTCAACCCATGGTCCCAGTCAAAATTTGATATACTCCATGATTTTTATCCCATACCTAAGCTAGAAATTGACCTAGCTTTATTTCTCTATCCTAAAGGTTGACAAGATGTCTATTGCCGGAGAATAGACCTCTACTACCAAAGCTGATGAGATTTTTGATGAGCTATTTTCCAAACTGTCTGAACACCAAGAGACTATCATGAAAAGGTAGGAAGCCCTTTTCCAAGACATGCTGAAGGCCCAAAGGAGGGCTATAATGGAGGATGTCTGTGCCATGCTGGAACAGACCTCCCTGGCCCAAAACCCCATTGAGCCAAAATCATTCAAACCTGACCCAAAACTCACCTTTTATCCTGTCTATGGATCCACTTCCAGAGTTGAATCCAAAGACAAAGAAACTGCAAACAATGATATCATCCCACCACTACCAATCCCATCACCAGAATTCCTCGAAAACAACTCACCAACAACAAATATCACTTCTGCCTCCACCTCCCAACCCGCAGATCCTTTCCAAAGGAAGGAGGTTAATCCTGAGATTAAAGCCTGCATGGAAAAGATGGAGCGTATGGAGAAGATGCTGTTAGGGATGAAGAAGAAAGAGGATTTGGTTGATACAGAATCCTTAAGCTTGTTCCCTGATGCAAGGATTCCTCCCAAATTTAGGATGCCTGAGTTTGATAAATTTGATGGGACTACCTGCCCCAAGACCTACCTCAAAGTCTATGTGGGAGCTATGCAGCCATTGGGTGTGGATAATCAACTTCTAGCCCAATTATTTCAATAATTACTGACCAAAACAGCTGTGAAGTGGTTTATGGATTTGGATGTCACCAAGAAACGGACCTGGGAGGACATCTGCAACATTTTTGTTCAACAGTATCACTATAACATCGAGGTCGATGTAACCAGAAGAGACCTTGAGACCACCAAACAATATGCTAAGGAATCCTTTTCCTCATTCCTTATGAGGTGGAGGAAGAAGGCTTCTCAAATGGTAAACCGACCTCCTGAAAATGAGCAAATTGACATAATTGCCAAGAATCTCTTGCCAGTTTACCAAGAAAGGCTACAGACTCAGTACTTGCCTTCCTTCAAAGCCCTAATTGCCACTGCTTCAAAAATTGAAGATTTAATTCAGAGTGGTCAGATCAAAGAAGACACTGCATCAGGGCCAAGGTATAAGAAGCCCACTCATCAGGGTAATGTCACTTCCTCAATGAATCAGAAAGGGGGGGAAGTTAATACTATGACTATTAAGAGGCCTATCCGAATTGAAAGGAGGCAATTTTCTGACCTTGGGGGTGTGCCTATGAGTATCATCCTAAAGAAGCTGCTTGAGGGAAATATGGTAAAACTTCTGGATCCAAAACCAATCCCCAATCCACTTCCCAAAAATTACAACTCACATGAGAGGTGCAATTATCATCAAGGACCTAGGCACAAAAGAGATGTGTACAAGGCCCTTAAACACAGAATTCAGGACCTCATTGACTCCAATGACCTAATTCCCCTAAAAGCCTGACCCAACATCAACACCAACCCTTTGCCTAACCACACAGTCAATGCTATAGACAATTATGAGGGAGTTGACCCCGTCTCCTTGATAGAGTCAAATCCCAGTTATTGCTATGTCTTGGACCTCACTAACCTAGTTGAGGAGATTAATGCCATCACCAGAAGTGGCAGAGTTATCCAGAACCAACCAACCCCAAACACACAACTGACCCAACCCATTTCTGCACCTGCTGACAAATTGAAAGGGATTCTTAAATCAGACGAAGATCCCATTCTTAAAAAACTCAAGAAGACACAAGCCAACATCTCAATTTGGAGTTTGATCCAATCCTCATATCCACACCATCAAGCTCTTTGCAAGGCGTTGAATCAATGCCAAGCTCCAATTGACATTACACCAGAAAACCTAGTGGCTTCTATTACCTTTACTGCTAAGGGGGTGTCTATCACTTTTGGAGAAACTGACATTCCAGAAGGAGATCCTAACCATAACAATGCCCTCTACATCACAGTGGTTACATGGGGAAAGACTGTGCCAATGGTTCTTATTGATAATGGTTCAGCCTTGAACGTTTGCCCTCTGAAAGTAGCAAGCTGCTTGGGATTTGAGGTTACTAATTTTACCCCTTCAGATCAGATTGTAAGGGTGTATGATAATACCAAGAGGGAGGTCCTTGGAGTAGCCATCATTGATGTAACTATTGGGCCAACATCTTTCACCATACCATTCCAAGTGATTGATGTACCTTCTTGCTTTAACCTATTACTTGGGAGGCCCTGGATCCACCAAGCAAAGGCTATCCCTTCTTCCCTACACTAGAAGGTCAAGTTCCCTTTCAAAAATAGGGTCGTGACTGTAAAAGGGGACATGAATGGAAGACCAGACATTCCAAGCTTTGTTCCTATTCTCGAGATTCAGCCGAAGCTATCTTCCTATCCACTTTCAAGTTTCTCCTTCATATAGTACATTGAGGGTGAAAAGGGTAAATAATTTGTTCCCTTTGATTTTGACCCCTTTGGGAATATTGTTGTTGCTAACATGTTCCGCAAAATAAATTACTTTCCTGGTCTAGGTTTGGAAAGAAGCCAATAGGGCTTGAAGTCTTTCCTGGACTATCCAGTGGCAACACCACCATTTGGGCTAGGATATGAGCCCACTGATGAAGATATTGAAGAGATGGAAAATCGGGCCAAAGATAGAATAACTGCCCTTAAGAGAGGTGAGGTTTATGATTGGCCCATGCGCCTTTACTTCAAAACCCTAAAAGGCTATTTTGTAAAAGAAGGTGACACAGTTCCTTACTGTAACTTTCTTGAGCCTTGGGTCTGCCCTATTACCGAAAAACTGATTCCCGGATTTGAAATTTTTTCTTATGTCAGGCTTGAGATAGAAGATTATGAACCAATCTACATGCTCATTCAAGATTGGGAAGAGAACATGGAGGCTTGTCTCTTTGATGAAGTATCCATGCTCACTGTTGAGGAGGAGAAAACTCACCCTTCCACCTTAATCCAGCCCACCAAGACTGAGCTGCAAAATTGGTCCTTTGAGGAGAGCCCTTTCTATCCATCCAAACCAGAGTCTGAACCAAAATCCATACCTGAGTCAAAGTCTCAGTCTGAGATAAACTCATCTTCTGAATTTGAGTCTATCTCTTCTATTTCTTCTATTGATGATGTAACTGACCTTGAGGGTCTCACTTTTTGGTTTGATGTAAATTGGGACATATCCCCACCTAAAATCAATAAAAATCAAACTCTTTTCTCTTATGACTCTGTGTCTTCATTTTTCTTTGATGTTCCAACTTTTAAATCTGACTTAAATGAGACATCAAGTAAAAATGAAATAAATGAAATAAAAGATGACACAATTAAAGAGCCCATCAATGCTGGCACACATGACATACAAAAAATTACATACATTGCATCTGCATGCATAGACAGGGATCACATTGAAAGGATGATCAGCAAATTTCAAGACTGTTTTGCATGGCAACTGAAAGACATGACAGGGTTGGATCCAAGCATAGCAGTTCACAAAATCCTGGTTTATCCAGGTGCTAAGCCTGTCAAGCAGAAATTGAGAAGACTTAAGATAGAATGGTCTATTCCAATCAAAGAAGAAATTGCTAAGCTACTGGATCACAACTTCATTGAGCCTATCAATTATCCATCCTGGCTGGCTAACATTGTGTCGGTTCCCAAGAAGGATGGTAAAGTCAGAATGTGTGTGGATTACAGGGATCTGAACAAAGCCTGTCCTAAGGATGATTTTCCTCTGCCTCACATTAATTTATTAGTAGACCGCATGGCAGGTTCTGAATCAGTTTCCTTAACTGACCTGGCTATAGGGTATAATCAGATCATGGTTCATCCTCCTAACAAAGAGAAGACAGCATTCATTACTGAATGGGGCACCTATTGCTACCGGGTCATGCCATTTGGGCTTAAAAATGCTGGAGCAACCTACCAGAGGATGGCAACTACCATTTTCTATGACATAATGCATAAAGAAATTGAAGTTTATGTGGATGACATGGTAATCAAAGGCACCACTGTTGAAGAACATTCAGAGGCATTAAGGCGATTCTTCCTTAGACTTCGCTAATACAATCTCAAGCTCAATCCACTAAATGTGTCTTTGGAGCCTCATCTGGAGTATTCCTAGATCATATGGTTAGCAAGAAGGGTATAGAAGTAGACCCTGCTAAGTCAAAAGCAATTCTAGAAATGCCACCTTCAAAACCAGAAAAGGAGATCAGAGTTTTTCTTGGACGGCTACAATACATTAGTCGATTCATCAATCAGTTGGCTGATGTATGTGGTCCCATCTTCAAACTACTTAGAAAAGGAGCCTCCAAGCAGTGGAATGATGATTGTCAAAGAACTTTTGACCAGATCAAGCAGTACTTACTAAACCCACTAGTGCTACAGCCACCAAGGTTTGGAAAGCCTTTGTTGCTTTATCTATCATTAACCGATGAAGCAATGGGGGCAATGCTTACCCAAAATGCTCCTGACTCCAGTAAGGAGAATGCAATCTATTACCTAAGCAAAAGGATGTTATCTCATGAGCTCAAGTACAATTTTATAGAAAAACTATGTCTTGCTTTGGTGTGGGTCTGCCACAAGCTACAACACTACCTGTACTCCTTCACAACTCATGTTCTTGCTGACAAGAGCCCTTTGAAATTCCTTATGGAGAAGCTGGTTCTTGACAGTAAGATGGCAAGGTGGATGGCTGTATTAGCTGCATATGATCTGAAATATGTGCAACAGAAAGTAGTAAAGGGTAGCATAGTGGCTGATCAGTTAGCTGCAACTCCAGTGGATGATCATTGGGTTGAGCCTGAATTTCCCGATGAAGACATACTGACAATTGACACTAAAGCATGGAAACTCTACTTTGATGGGGCATCTAACAACAAAGGGTATGGTGCCGGCATCGTGTTCATTACACCAAATGGAGAAAACTTACCCATTGCCATCTAGTTGAACTTCGAGGTGACAAATAATGAAGCAGAGTATGAGGCATGCATCTCTGGTCTTGAGGCAGTAATAAGGCTCAGAATCAAATGCCTTGAGATTTATGGGGATTCGAATATGATAGTCTCCCAAGCCTTGGGAAAGTGGAAGATCAAAGAAGAACGTCTGGTTCCTTATCATAGACGCCTAAATGAACTAGGAGCCAGTTTTCATGAACTGTCTTTCCACTATCTTCCAAGGATGAAGAAAATATTTGCTGATGCTTTGGCAACACTCACTTCAAAGCTTGATATAAGTGACGGCTTCATAATCAGACCAGTTACAATTGAAGTTAAGCATGAGTCAAGCTGTATAGCTCATTGTTTGAATATCTAAGCGGTTGATAGCAAACCATGGTTTTGGGACATCTTCAACTACATCAAGAATAGACTTTATCCTGAAGGAGCCTCTAAAACATAAAAGAAGACTTTAAGACAGTTGTCCAAGAGTTTCATTCCAAACAAGGAAGTACTCTACAAGCGAACTTGGGATAACATCCATCTGAGATGTGTCACTGAAGCAAAAGCCCAACAGATCATGGAATAGGTGCATGGTGGCAGCGAAGGTCCACACATGAATGGAATTGCTCTAGCCCGCAAGATCATGAATCAGGGTTACTTCTGGCTTTCCATGAATCAAGATTGCACAAGATATGTACAAAAGTGTCATAAATGTCAGATCTATGCTAAACTTCAGAAGAAACCTCCTGTACCTCTATCTCCTATCACCATGCCTTGGCCATTTGCAACTTGGGGCCTAGACGTCATTGGCAAGATAAGCCCGAAGTCCTCCAGCAAACATGAGTTCATTCTCATGGCTATTGACTACTTCTTTAAATGAGTTGAAGCTACACCTTACCAGGTATTGGACTCCAAACAAGTAGCCTAATTTATTCGTACCAACATCCTTTGTAGGTACGGGGTCCCTTTTGAGATCATTACTAATAATGGATCTCACTTCCAAAAGGAGGTTGCTCTACTTTTAAAGAAGGAGAAGATTCAACACCACAAGTCTTCTCCATACAGACCTCAAACAAACGGCGCAGTTGAAGCCGCAAACAAGACTCTGAAAAGCATACTGCAAAAGATGGCTGACAACCATAAGGATTGGCACCTGCATTTGCCATATGCCTTATGGAGATATAGAACAATAGTACGTACTCCAACTGGTGCTACACCTTACTCTTTGGTGTATGGGGTGGAAGCCGTCCTACCAATCGAGGTAAAAATCAAGTCAGCTTGCATTTTGAGGGAGAGCCAGTTGGACGAAGTGGAATGGGCAAAAGGTTACCATAACCAACTTATAGCCATTGACGAAAAGAGAATGGATGCCTTATATCAGATGCAAGGTTATCAACAGAAACTGGCTCAACATTTTGATAAGAGAGTTAGGGACAGAGGATTGCAAGAGGGTCACCTTGTTTTGAAAGAAATAAGGGCACCTGTTCATGATCCAAGGGGAAAATTTAGACCAAACTGGAGTGGTCTATTTCTAATCAAGAAGATCTTATCCAGAGGGGTTGCAATCCTGACAGAGTTGGATGGCATAGAATTTACTAGCCCGTGCAACCTGGATCAACTTAAGAGATACTTTGCATAAAGCATCCTTGTAACTCATGCATAGCATTTACAAGCGTTGTAAAATCATTATCAGCATTCACATTCTTTTCCTCAAAGTCAGAACTACGTGGACCTGATTCTCCATAAAGAGAAAAAAAGAATAAAAATCATAAAGCATTGTAAGGAGATACATAGGCAGCCCATGTGGGCTCAGTCCAATTCATTAATTCAATTTTCATTTCACATTCATTCGACTCTTAATTGTGTCATAGAAAAAAAGAAATACAAAGCTCGCTAAGTTGAAAACCTAAAAGGGCAGCTTAGGCAAAAGTTAGAGCAGCAAAAGAGATGAAAAAATGAATGATGTCTTATTTTGTTTCATTTAAACTTTGGAACATTTAAAAGAAAATACAGACATGGTCAAAATTTGTCCTAAACTAAAACAATAATCATGTCTCTTCTTCTATCTCCTCAAGAATAGCTGCTCTTTTAGCTTTCTCTGATTTCCATGAGTTGACTATCCACTAATCAATAAACTGCATGGATTTACCACCTTGGTCAGCAGGGCGAACAGCATGAAAACCTCTTACCCATCCATTCTGATAGCTCGGGCAACAGTATTAGTAATCAAAACAATTTCAAACAGTGCGCCATCTAGGGCCACGCCTTGACTGTGTCCCATTTGACGCATAACCCTGGTAGCTTGGTAAAAGGTCACCATCCTCAACCCCAGCAGATAGACCATCTTGTAGCCAAAGCTCATGGTCATGAATCTTCTGATCTTGTACCATTCACACCTCCACAGCAAGTCGTCAGAGTCTAGCTCCATCAACCATTCTGTCCATTCTTTCTCATAATCCCATTTTATTACAATGGTCTGAGTTCTATACCAAGAAGCAAAATAATCCACCTTCGTGGGAGGTCCAACTATCCGGAGATGATCTCTTAGCCAAATCTGAAAAAGTGTAAAAGAGATAAGCATAAACACAAAAAATAATTGAATTAAAGTACAAAAGTTAGAATTCTGCTGACTTGAAGAATAATAGGGCTAATTGACCACGGCCCACTAGAAGTGCAAGATCTGTCTAAACTCATGATGGTCTCAGCCAACACTATGGCTGCAATAGATCTCCCTTCCTCCATTTGCGGAATCAGCTCAGTAACTCTAGCATCGCCCCAGCCAGTAGGGCTCACGAAAATGTATCCGACAGTCATACAAAAGGATAAAGCCCACATCCTCAAATGGAACCACCCATCATCCTCAAAATCCTTAGGATCATGGAATTCTGCTATCACAGCAGTCAGATCTACCCAATCATCCACCACCATGGGACTAGCAGTCTCAGTTCTCAAATCAAAAAGTCCTTTGAAAGAATTAAAATATCCTACCTTCTCAACAGGAATAGCCAGCATAGCCTCTGGATTAGATCCAAGTAGCATAGAAAATTCCTTAAATGTAGGACACATTTCTTCCATAAATGCCCCAAATCTGAAGACATGGGCAGTTGGATCCCCAAAGTGCAAGCAAGCGCACAAGAATTCCCAATCAACCTTTATTCCTCTTAAGGTGGGCATAGCGCTTACCCCATACCTTCCTAGATTAATTCTCTCCACTTTTGTGAGATTCTTACACCATAAGAACATTGCATGGCTGAAATAGGGCTCCATTGTGAGAAATAAAAATGAAAATTTTTTATGGAAAGCAAAAAGTGTTTGAAAGTGACTTTTGATGGCACAGAAATCGATGGTACGAACTGACAGTTGATAAAAAGCTATTTAAATAGATAGATTTCTGACCTGCCATAGCTGCTGTCGGTAGCATAGTAAGCGTGCCACCCAGTATGGTGGCACACTAGCTATGCTGCCACGGCGGCGGCACGATGGATGGTAACGGTGCCGCCCATATAGCGGCATGCCAATCGTTCCACCCAAACCTTCCTCTGCCTCCTTTTACTTCCTTTCCTCAAAACAAGTTTTTACATGATTTTGGGTTTAAAATCATTCATTTTTCTCAAAATCAAGTAGAAAATGAGAGAAAAACATAAGGTATAGCGCAATGGAATTCTTATTTCAGCCAAACATATGCATTCATACCATGCACCCATGTCATTCAAAACATACATAAAGTCATAACATATCATATATTTCCAAAATGTCACATAAGCATAAAAGTGCATATATTCAAAATATCATGCATACATCCATCATCCTCAGTACATGTATACATGAAAAAGCAAAAAACTGACAAAACAGGTCTCTAACAACCATGCCTGGGTCTGCGGCGCCCTCGCCTGGGCATATCCTGTTCGTGACTATCCTCCGACAAATCCCTCTCATGCAGAAAAGACGTCAAAGCAAATGCATATCAGGCTAAGAGGTCATAGTGATAGCGACCAAACTCCATGGGAACCTGAGGAGGAAAGAAATATCATAATCACTATAAGGCAAATTGTCAAAAGATTAAAAGTTCCAGCCGAACAAAATCATTACCTCTGTCACAGTCTCAGGGATAGTAGAAAAGAAGGCCGGACGCTCATTAGGAAGATGATAACGTCATAATCGGTTGTCACCAGAGAAATAATCCAGATAAGCTGGCAAGCGGACAAGACCAGCAGGCAAGGGGGCTGAATCAGTCGGACCTCCCACTGAAACATCTGGAGCTGGAGCTGGGGCAGAGCCGCTAGCTCCTGAAGGGCCAACCCCAGAAGGATCAGCTGCAAAACCTGAATGGCCAGCCATAACACCTGAAGGTCTAACCTTAAGACCCATGCTGCCAACCGGAACAGTATCGCCAGCCTGTGACAAGCTCCTAACTCTGGAGGGAGGACCACAGGAAGACGCTGAACTAGATCTCCTATGTGACGGTCCTCGCAATATGTCCAAAGGAGGTGTCCCCTGTATCAGGGATGCCTCACAGAACTCATCATAGTCCATATCAGGCAGTAGGAAATCCAGACAGGAAACTCTAGCAGCCTAATCATCCTCTCCCAGGATAGCTACTCCAAACCTTATATCTGTCGAAGGGGGCAGTGGCACAACTCTCTCTCCTGTAACCTGTGCCTTTACTCTCTCTCCCAAATAAAACATCCTCAAGGACTCACAGCGGAGCAGGAGTCAACAAGAGGCCAAGTCCATGCTAGGCCTGATCCGGTCAGGGATCCACTCTACGAACCTGATAAATGGTGACCATCTCACCTGCAAACAGATTGCAATATGCAGTAGTGAAAGATAAAACAGTAGGATTCAGGTTAAGATCAACAAAGAAATACCTAGTCTGCAGTCACAGTAGCAAAGAACTGTCTGCACTGATCAAATTGCTTCATCATGAAGGAAGGTCTGTTGGACACCCTCCAAATGCGTCCTTAAGGGGGATCAATAGCATTAGGCTCTCTCAGTGATGGAGCTAGCATCAAAAAATGCTCATAAGTCCAGTACTGCAGGAAACAAAATTTTGTCAGTCACTAGGTAGAGATCAGACAACAAAATACCAGAGTATAATACTCGCCTCGAGCATAATGGAGGTACCACCATGACCGCAAAGCGTACCACGGGAAATGCTGCACAGCTTATGATACATAGCATAAAGGCCAGCACCTCCCTAGTCAAACTCCCCAATCTCATCTAGGTTCTCTAAGGATCGCAGGATATTCAGATTAATGCAGTCCTTATTGTTATACAGAAAAGTACAGCTCAAGATAATCAAGGCGCAAAGTCTAGCACCCTGATCAACACCATACTGTCTAGGAGCCTGACCCATAGTCATCAAAGCCTGATGAAGCCAAGAACATGGGACATTCAAGCTCCCACGAGGGGGATCAACCCTAATTAGAGCGGTCATCTCTATAGAAGAGTGCTCGATCCATGAAGAATAAAACTTGAGAGGACGAGATCTGAAATGCATACCAATAAGCATGCTCCACTCGAAGGGAGTGACTGTCATCTCACCACAGGCAAGGTGGAATGCGTTTGTAGTGTCCCACCAATGCTTTGCTAATGCCCGGACTATAGTGGTATTAACTGGCTGCTTGACATCCAGCTCCAGCCACCCGAGCAGTCCAAATGGCTCGAGACTATGAACCCTCAAATTTGCACCTCCTGATTCGGCTGTCGCTTGACACCTACTAAGAATAGGGCGCTACGCATACGGTGGTCCGGCTAGCCGGTTAGCGGGCAGGGGTCAAGGGGGCAGCGCCCCGTAGAAAAATAAATTTCCTGAATCTTTCACCTCTAGTCAACCGTTTTTCAGTTACGAACCCACAGGATCAAACCAAGCTCGAATCGAAACTAAAACAGACGAAAACAGGTTAAACCGCATGAGTGGCGCGCTGTTGTCTGGGAGGCATGCTTGCCATGCCGCCCAGAAGGAGGCACGCACTTGGTGCCACCTACAGGGCAGCACTCCTGTCATGCTGCCATAAGCGGCACCGAATTGGTGCCGGCAGGCGAGCGGCACGCCTCCCGTGCCGCCCAAACGGCTGGCACGTCGGCCGTGCTGCCCTCGCCGCCGGCCCCATGCTGGCGCCGACCGGCTCCTCCTCTGGCAGCTCTATAAATAGGAGCTTCCTCCAGCCTCATTTGGCATGATTTCCAATGACTTTTAAGGCATTCTAAAATAATTCAAGAAGTTTTCAAAGCAATCAAAGCAATTTCAAAGCATATTTTCATTCTTATACTCACACATTTGCTGCTTCTAGATCCAGATTCTAAGCTTCCTTTGAATTCAAAGTGGAGTTGAGATCCGGGGCAAAACTAGTTCCATTTGTTCGAAAGCCAAGAAAGCAAAGGTATAATCCTTCTTTATTTTCAAAATTCTAAATTCAGATATAGAATTCTCTTTACGTCTAAAACTGAAAAGATCTAAAACTTATTAATTTAAGAATCAGAATTAAGTTAATAAGCAAAACAACACATTTTTAAAACCACTCCTTCGTAAGAAGGGAGAACTGCGTGGGATTTGATTCCTATTCGATAGGATACGCAAGCTGCCATTCTAAAGGGCATCAACTCCAAAAATCTTTTTATCAATATTATTTTCCTTTTTATTTTGATTTATTCATACTAATCTTTTATTTGTGATTTTATTTTTAGTTTATTTTAGGGAATGTGTGCTTTTCCTAGTACCCATAAGGGCTAGAGGAAAGATCCCCTTTATTTCATTTGTTTTGATATTGTAATAATTAAGTAGGATTTATCTTGCCTATTTATTTATTATTGTCATTCCATCACATCATATATCTGTTCATGCATCATTATATTCTTGTTCATCTATACACAAAACTTCATTTTTCAAGAGTTATTTTGCATTTTTAGCCAAACTAAAGAAAATAACATTTTCTTAATTGTGTAATTACCAAAACCTGATCCCCAAGCCCTCCTTGGTCACTCGCGGATTGGTGCACTTTTACATTGGGATAAAATCAAATTATTTTTGGAGTCAATCATATTGGGTTTTCTTTAATTTTCCCAATTAAAATAAATAAATTAAAGTGGCGACTCACTTTACAACTGTCACATTACAAAAATCAATTTTTTGAACTCACAGCGAGTTCCAATCGTGGAGTTTCTCCCGAAGAGCATTTCGATCCCTCGGCGGATCGGATCGGTGCTTGGGTGAGGCCTCACAGTTGGCGACTCTGCTGGGGACTTAAAATCTTTTTCAAATAAAAGATAAAGTGGATTACTTTTAGTATAATACCAAGTTTGGCTTTAAAAGCAAAATAACTCTTTCATGCATCACTACATTAGACTCCTTGTCCAAAAAACCCTAGCTTCCTAGGAAAACAAAGGATAGAAAGTAACATCGAGTGGGCAACCTTCCTTAGGTCTGCTTGCTGATAGTGAAATCATCCAGCCCATGACATATCCTCTAATCCTTTTAGAGGTGTAACGAGTATGTACGTACCATTGGACCCACACGAGGCTCCTTGTCTCACATGTGGTTAGGTATATCGCATCTCTAGTGTGATGGGTTCCCTTTAAACCACCCTAACCCTTTCATGTAATGACTCATAGAACCTTCCTTTAGGATTTTATGCACCATAATACTGAACTTAGTATATCATTATCATGAAACCTTTTTCATTCATGCATACATGCATGTATAGCTTGAACCTTATGAAGAGTAAAAAACCTATCAAAACACCTTCACAACCAAAGCCCATAGTCCACCTAAACCCATGGTCAAAACCTAAACCCATGGTCAACACCTAAAACCCATAGTTCACCTAAACCCATGGTCAACACCTAAAACCCATAGTTCACCTAAACCCATGGTCAACACCTAAAGTTCACCTAAACCCAGGGTCAATACCTAAACCCATGGTCAAAACCCAAAACTCATGGTTTGCCTAAACCCATGATCTAGTCCTATCCAAACCCATGTCAAACTCATGGTAAAAATAAACGCATCTATGGTACCCTCATCCTTTTCCATAATTCTTATCCAAGCTAAACACTGACATAGCTTTATCTTTCATAATTCTTACCAAAGCTAAATACTAACCTAGCTTTCATCTTTCACAACTCTTACCCAAGCTAAACACTGATCTAGCTTTCATTTTTCATAGTCCTTACCCAAGCTAAACACTGATATAGTATTATCCATAACCATCCTTACCAAAGCTAAATACTGACTTAGCATCACTCTTATCCTTACCCAAACTAAATGCTGACTAGGTTTTATCTCTTACATCACTATCCAAACCCATAGCCCATCTAAACTCATGATCTAGTCTAACCCATTATCCCACTATCACTAAGTCTATGGTCCACCCAACATCCAAATCCATGGTACATCCATACCCAACTGCAAAACCATGGTCACTCTATCCTTAAACCCATGGTAAACCATTCATAAATCACAATTCCAATCACCCAAAGCTAAATTCTGATCTAGCCACTCAAAGCTAAAATCTGACCTAGTCACCCCAAGCTAAATTCTGACCTAGCCACTCAAAGCTAAAATCTGATCTAGCCACCCAAAGCTAAAACCTGACCTAGCTCCTTTAGCTAAATACATACGTAGCTAACATCATACAACTTTACCCTCATCTTTACCCATACACTGTCAACCTAACCATAAGACACTGTCATCCACTATTATTAAACCTAAGATCTTTTGATTTGTCACACCTCCCCATAACCCTTTTTTCCAAAGCTGGATACTAACCCAGTTCCTTTTCCCTTGCAAAGGTTGACAAAATGTCTGTTATCGAAGATGAAGTCACTGCTACCAGAGCTAATGAAATCTTTGACAAGCTTTTTGCTAAGCTCTCTGAACACCAAGATACTATGATGAAGAGGCAAGAAGCTCTTTTCCAAGACATGCTCAAAGCCCAAAGGAGGGCTATCATGGAAGATGTCTGCACCATGTTGCAACAGACCTCCTTGGCCCAAAACTCAACCAACCCCAAACCATTCAAAGCTGACCCAAAACTCGCCTTTTATCCTGTTTATGGATCCACTTCCAGAGTTGAATCCAAAGACAAAGAGCCTCCAAACACTGATACCATCCCACCACCACCTGAATTCATCAGAAATAATTCACCTTTTAAACCCATTACAGTTCAACCACTAAATTTCACCCCTACTCTCACTTCTCGACCCACGGATCCTTTCCAAAGGAAGGAAGCCAACCTTGAAATCAAAGCCTTCATGGAAAAAGTGAAGCACATGGAAAAAATGCTGAAAAATCTGAAGAAGAAAGAGAACCTAGTTGATACAGGCTCCCTGAGCTTATTTCCCAATGCAAGAGTTCCACCAAAGTTCAAGATGCCGAATTTAGACAGATTTGATGGTACCACTTGCCCCAAGATCCATTTAAAGATGTATGTGGGGGCAATGCATCCCTTTGGTATCAACAATGAGCTCCTTGCTCAACTCTTTCAGCAAACTCTTATTGATCCTGCCCTAAAATGGTTCATTAACTTGGATGATACCTAAAAACAGACATGGGAGGACATTTGCAAGGCATTTGTTGAACAGTACCACTATAATAGTGAAGTGGAAATTACAAGAAGGGACTTAAAAACCACAAATCAACTTCCAAATGAGTCCTTCTCCATGTTCTTTACTAGTGGAGGGCTAAAGCTGCTCAAATGGTAAACAGGCCAACCGAGCAAGAACAAGTAGATATCATTGTCAAGAATCTGCTTCCTGCCTATAAAGCCCACTTATTAACACAATACTTACCCACCTTTAGAGCTTTGATTGCAACTACATCAAAAGTTGAGGATTGCATCCAAAGTCAATCATTTTAAGCTAAATTCCCCACCACCAACCTGAACAGTGATGAGGAATCTAGTTCTAACTCAACCCCACCTTACCTCAGCCTTAGAAGGCATGTCATAGAGTAGTTCAAGTTCAGCTAATCTGACTTGTCTAAGATTGAATTCCAAGTCTAAACCTGAGTCCAAGTCTAAGTCCAAATCTGAGTCAGAGTCTGTCATCTTATTTTTCCTTATTCACGTAGGCCATAGCTGTTTCTTTTGTCATTTTGCAATAAATTTTCCTTTGTAGTAATGCACATACATTTTCTTTTCATCTTCCTTGTTTAGTCTAGCATGGATGAACCATAAAAAAAAAAAAGAGAAAAAAAATGAAAAAAAAAAGTGAGAAAAAGGAAAAGAGGAAAAAAGAGAGAAGTGAACAAACAGTCAAATCCACCACTATTAGCACATGAGGCGCCATCAACAATTGCACCTAATCAAAGAAGGTCAAATAGTTGAAGCATAAAGAGCAAATCAAATGGAATTACCTATTGCACATTAGGTAACCAAATAATGCACCTCAACAAGGTCAATAAGTTCAGAAAAGACCTTTGTCAAATCTAGAATTCAAAGGCCAGGGCCCCTCAAAGCAACAACCCAAATCATGATGGAATATTTTCTCCTAAATACAAGCTTGCTAAGCTGAAAACCCAAAAAGGGCAGCTTAGGCAAAAGTTAGAACTAAGAAAGAGAGAGAGAGAGAAAGAGAGAGAAAGCTCATCCAAGTCATCTTTCCTCATGTCCAAAGTTGTCAAATCATCTTCAATCAATCTATCATTCTTCCTAACTAGAGGTTTATTCTCTAAGGATATACAATCTTCTATGCTCTTATCCTACAATGGGGGCATGTCTTCCCAAGAATTTCATCATCTGTCAATCTGTCTTGTCGCTTGGCTCAAAGAGATAAGGCACAATCCCTCATACATATCTCTAGTCTATTTTCCACTAGCCCTGTAGCTATTCCTAAGGGCTCTTTGTTTCAACTAGTACAATTTACAATTAAGTGTCACTCAAAGAGTCTCTTCAATCTCAAACAACAAGAAAAGCTTGACTTGCTCTTTTCTATGATTCATGCTATAAAAAGCAAAATCATACAACCTCCATGATTCTTTTCAGAAGTTTCAACCTCCCTTCAAACTAAGAAGCCTTCGTTAAGAAGCACATGACCCAAAAGCCTTCATCATGAAGCCAAAATCCAGAAGCCTTCATTAAGAAGCCGAAATCCAAAAGCCTTCATCAAGAAGCTCAAATCCAGAGGTTTCAACCTACCTTCAAACCAAGAAGCCTTTGTTAAGAGGCACATGACCCATAAGCCTTCACCATGAGGCTCAAAACCAAAATCCTTCATCAAGAAGCCTAAACCAAAAGCCTTCATCAAGAAGCTCAAATCCCAGAAGCCTTCATTAAGAAGCCTACTCCCAAAAGCCTTCATCAAGAAGCTCAAATCCCAAAAGCCTTCATCAAGAAGCTCAAATCCAAAAAGCCTTCATCAATAAGTCCAGAACCAAAAGCCTTCATCAAGAAGCTCAAATCCCAAAAGCCTTCATCAAGAAGCTGAAATCCAAAAACCTTCATCAAGAAGTCCAGAACCAAAAACCTTCATCAAGAAGCCCAAATCTAGAAGCCTTCATCAAGAAGCCCAAATCTAGAAGCCTTCATTAAGAAGCCTACTCCCAAAAGCCTTAGCCATGAAACTTAAATCCAAAAGCCTTCACCAAAAAGCCCACTCCTAAAAAGCCTTCTTGATGAAGCCCACTCCCAAAGGCCTTCGCCATGAAGCACAAATCCAAAAGCCTTCACCATGAAGCCCACTCCCAAAAAGCCTTCCCCATGAAGCCCACTCCCAAAAAGCCTTTGCTATGAAGCTTAGATCCAAAAGCCTTCACCATGAAGCTCACTCCTAAAAAGCCTTCACCATGAAGCCCACTCCCAAAAGGCCTTCATTTGTGAGGCCTATGATCTCCTTTAAGGCAAAATCAGATTAAGCCTTTCAAATGGATTTCCTTCACCAGACATTCCCTCCTTAGCCAAGGCCTTTCCCTACAAGGACTAATCATCAATGGGCAAACTGAGTCAAGCCACCTATGTTGACATTCCCACACCCATCGTCTTTCAGAGACATAGCCTTCTCTAAATATAACACTAAAGCCAAACAAATAGCTTTGATCTTATTCCTCCTAATACCAAAGCCGAACAGATAGCTTTGATCCCCATCCTTTTAACACTAAAGCCGAACAGATAGCTTTGATCTCAGCTTTTCCCAACACTAAAGCCGAACAGATAGCTTTGATCCCAATCCTTCTAACACCAAAGTTGAACAGATAGCTTTGATCCCCACTTTTCTAACATCAAAGCCAAACAAATAGCTTTGATCCTATTCCTCCTAACATCAAGGCCAAACAGATAGCTTTGATCCCAACTCTCCTAACCACCAAAGCTGAACAGATAGCTCTGACCTCAATCCTCCCAACCATTAAGGCCAAACAGATAGCTTTGATCCCAACTCTCCCAACCACCAGATAGCTTTGACCTCAATCCTCCTAACCACCAAAGCCAAACAAATAGCTTTGATCCCAATCTTCCTAAGAATCAAAGTTAAATAGATAACTTTGATCATAATCTCCCCAATAGTAAGGCGGAACAGACGGCCTTGCTAAACCAATTTGAATTCCCTAGGTGGACCAAATCTCTAAATCTTTCAAAGTCTAGGTAGAACAGATAGCCTTGATTAAAATTCACCAGAGCATCTTTATCTCCAAACAATTGAAGATCACCATTCTCACATTAGACGCCAAGGTCAAACTAATAGCCATTGACAAAACCTTGTTTATCCTATGGGCCCTCTCCCAACAGGTTCATATTTTTAGACCATGTTTGTCCTTCATAAGGTTCAGTTTGTATAAAACATGAATGTCCTCATGCATGATAAGCACAAGCAAATATCACAAGCCCAGAGTCTGACATGGTATAACCTAGAATCTGACATGGTACAGCCTAGAATATGATATGGCAAAAGAATATATAAGCCAAAAGTCTAATGTTGCAAGAGCACAAGCCCAAAGTCTGACATGGCATCTCTTTACAGGCTTCACTATCATCAAAATCACCTTTTCCTTAAAGCCAATTCTAATGAGGGGGCAGCTGTGAACCCTCAAATTTGCACCTTCTGATTTGGCTGCCACTTGACACCTACTAAGAATAGGGTGCTACGCATACGGCGGTCCCGCTAGCCGGTTAGCGGGCAGGGGTCAAGGGGGCAGCACCCCGTAGAAAAATAAATTTCCTGAATCTTTCACCTCCAGTCGACTGTCTTTTGGTTATGAACCCACAAGATCAAACCAAGCTCGAATCGAAACTGAAACGGGCCTGAAATAGACGAAAATAGGTTAAACCCGGACCGGTGCTCGGGCGAGGCCTCACAAAGACGCAGACAGACAACCTCCTAATTAGTCAAATAAATGCAGACTAGTTCCATGACACTACGGCCACCCTGGGGCCTTAAATTTGTTCTCTGTAATTTTTGTAAAAAAAAGAAAAGAATTTATTATTAGTAATTATTAGAATTCTTACTGATTGTGCAGGAAAAGGAAAGCATACCTGAAGAGTTCCAGTAAAGCTGACGTGCTACTTTGGCTCCTTTAGCAAAGACTCTGAATTTTCAACACCCGCTGCTAGCTGATTGAAGATATCCATAAGGAGAAAGTAAAAAAAAAAAAAAAAGAGAGAGAGAGGAAAATTTAAAAGGAGAAAGTAAAAGCTAGAGAGAGAGAGAGAAGAGAAGAGAGAGTGAAAATGAATTTATGAGAAAAAGTGAAGGAAGTTAAGCTTTACACAGAAGTAGAGGTGCCCCCCCCCCCCTCATAACATCTTTTTACTTTTTTGATTCGCAGGTCCAGTTCATGTGGTTTTGCCATAACAAGCTCATTTTAAATCAGAATTCAGTTCCATCTAAAGTAATGAATCCACATGATTTTTATCCATCTCCCAAAACAGACGGGGTCTCGATCGAAGTTCAGAATCTCCTAAAATTGCAGAAAAATCAAAAAATCAAAAATAGCTTGAAAATTGGAAAACAATCCAAACAGAGTCAGAATAGCCAGAAATCATACATGAAGCTCTTGCACAAATCCCAATACTGAAAGGGATGTTAAGAATTCTTGGAATTGCATCCTAAGCCTTTCGATTCACACTTATCATATTCGGCCTCTGTCAGGCCAAATCAGATAAGGGAGGCAACTATGAACCCTCAAAAATGCACCTTCAGTGGACCATCTTTCAGTTACGAACCTACAGAATCAAATAGAGCTCGAATCGGAGCTGAAATGGGCCCAAAACGGACAGAAACAAATCGAACTACGCTAGTGGTGTGCTGTCATCTGGGAGGCACATTTGTCGTGCCACCCAGAAGGCGGCACACATTTTGTGCCTCTGGATTCTAGCTGAGCCGCTATGCGCGGCACGAAAAGGATGCTGGCAGTCTAGCAGCATGCCAAGCGTGCCGCCCAGACGACCAGCGGGTCATCTGTGCCGCCTCTGCCACTGGCACCACATTCCGTATCATCGAATCCTCCTCTGGCAGCTCTATAAATAGGAGCCTCCTCCAACCTCATTTGGCATAATTTCCAAAGCATTCTAAAGCAATTCAAGAGTTTTTCAAAGCAATTGAGGCATATTTCAAAGCATATTTTTGTTCTTATACGGACACACTTATTGTTTCTAAATCCAGATTCCAAGTTTCCTTTGAATTCAAGGTGGAGTTGAGATCCGGAGCAAAACTAGTTCTATTTGTTCAAAAACCAAGAAAAGCAAAGGTATAATCCCTTTCCTATTTTAAAATTCTAAATTCAAATCTAGAATTCTGTTTAGGTCTAAAACTGAAAAGATCTAAAACCTTATTAATTTAAGAATCAAAATTAAGTTAATAAGCAAACCAACACATTTTTTAAAACCCCCTCCTTCGCAAGAAGGAAGAACTGCGCAGGGTTTGATTTCTATTCAATAGGATACACAGGCTGCCATTCTGAAGGGCATCAACTCCAAAATCTTTTTATTCAATATTGTTTTGCTCTTTACTTTGATTTTATTTGAATTAACCCTTTATTTGTGATTTTATTTTTAGTTTACCTTGCGGGAATGTGTGCTTTTCTTAGTACCTATAAGGGCTAGAGGAAAGATCCTCCCTATTTCATTTGTTTTGATATTGTAATAATTAAGTAGGATTTATTTTGCCTATTTATTTATTATTGTCATTCCATCACATCATATATATATATTTGCTATATACATCATTATATTCCTATTCATGCATACACAAAAATTCATTTTTTTAAGAGTTATTTTGCATTTTTAGCCAAACTAAAGAAAAATCATATTTTTCTTTCTTTTGTAATTACCAAAACCTAATCCCCGAGCCCTCCTTGGTCACTCATGGATTGGTGCATTTTTCTATTGGGATAAATCAAATCATTTTTGGAGTCAATCATGTTGGGTTTTCTTTAATTTTCCCAATTAAAATAAATAAATTAAAGTGGCGACTCACTTTTCAACTTTCAAATTACAAAAATCAATTTTCTGAACTCACAGCGAGTTCCAATCGTGGAGTTTCTCCCAAAGAGCATTTTCGTTCCCACCACAGATCGGACTGGTGCTCAGCGAGGCCTCACAAGACCTTAAACAAACGGTGCAGTTGAAGCCGCAAATAAGACTCTTAAGAATATACTGTAAAAGATGGCTGACAACCATAAGGATTGACCTACATTTGTCATATGCCTTATGGGGATACAGAACAACAGTACGTACTCCAACCAGTGCTATACCTTACTCTTTGGTATACGGGATGGAAGCCGTCCTGGCAATCAAGGTAAAAGTCAAGTTAGCTCGCATTCTGAGGGAGAGTCAGTTGGACGAAGTGGAATGCGCGAAAGGCAACCATAACCATCTTCTGGCCATTGATGAAAAGAGAGTGGATGCCTTATATCAGATGCAAGGTTATCAATAAAAACTGGCTAGGCACTTTGATAAGAGAGTCAGAGATAGAGGATTACAAGAGGGTCACCTTGTCTTAAAAGAAATAAGGGCACCTGTTCATGATCCAAAGGGAAAATTCAGACCTAACTAGAGTGGTCCATTTGTGATCAAGAAGATCTTATCTGGTGGAGCAACAATCTTGACGGACTTGGATGGCATAGAATTTGCTAGCCCACGCAATCTGGATCAACTCAAGAGATACTTTGCATAAGCATCCTTGTAATTCATAGCATTTGCAATCATTGTGAACTCATGCTCAGTATTCACATTTTTCCTCAAAGTCAGAACTATATGGACTTGATTCTCCATAAAGAGGAAAAAGAATAAAAATCATGAATCATTGTAAGGAGATACGTAGGCAACCCTTGCGGGTTCGGTCTAATTCATCAACAAAATTTTCATTTCACATTCACTCGGCTCTTAATTGTGTCAAAAATATATATATAAAAAATAAATGAAAACAAGCTCGCTAAGTTGAAAACCAAAACGGGTGGCTTAGGCAAAAGTTAAAGCAACAAAAGAGATAAAAAAAATGATAATGATGTCTTATTTGTCTCATTTAATTTTTGGAATATCAAAAGAAAATAAAGACATAATTAAAATTTATCCTAAGCTAAAACAGTAATCATGACTCTTGCTCTATCTCCTCAAGTATAGCAGTTCTTTTAGCCTTCTCTGATTTCCATGAGTTGGCTATCCACCAATCAATATATTGCGAGGATTTACCACCTTGGTCAGTAGGGTGAACAACATGAAAACCCCTTACCCATCCATTTATGACAGCCCGAGCAACGGTCTCAGTAATCAGAATAGATTCAAATAGAGCACCATCTAGGGACACGCCCTGACTATGTCCCATTTGGCGCATAACCCTAGTAGCTTGGTAAAATGTCACTATCCACAACCCCAACAGGTAGACCATCTTATAGCCAAAGCTCATGGTCATGAAACTTATGATCTTGTACCATTCACACCTCCATAGCAGGTCATCAGAATCTAGCTCCATCAACCATTTTGTCCACTCTTTCTCTGAATTCCGTTTAATCACAATAGTCTGAGTCCTATACTAGGAAGCAGAATAATCCACTTTGGTGGGAGGTCCCACTATCCAGAGATGATCTCTTAGCCAAATCTGAAAAGTGCAAAAAAGACAAGCATAAGAAAACACAAAGAGCAATTGAAATGAAATTCAAAAGCCAAAATTCAACCTGAAGAATAATAGGGCTGATTGACCATGGCCCATCAGAAGTGCAAGACCTGTCCAAACTCATAATGGTCTCAACCAGCACTATAGCCGTGATAGATCTCCCTTCCTCCGTTTGTGGAATCAGCTCAGTGACTCTAGCATCCCCCCAACTAGTAGGGCTCACAAAAATATATCCGGGAGTCAGACAGAAGGATAGAGCCGGCATCCTCAAATGAAACCACCCATCATCCTCAAAATCCTTAGGATCATGGAATTCTACTATCACATCAGTCAAATCTACCCAATCATCCACTACCATGGGACTAGCAACCTCTATACTCAAGTCAAAAAGTCCCTTGAAAGAATTAAAATATCCTAATTTCTCAACTGGAGTAGCCAACATAGCTTTTGGATTAGATTCGAGCAACACAAAAAACTCCTCAAATGTAGGATACATCTCCTTCATAGATGCCCCAAATCTGAAGACATAGGCAGTTGGATCCCAAAAGCGCATGCATGCGCACAGAAATTCCCAATCAATTTTTATGCCTCTTAAGGTGGGCATAGCGCTTACCCCATACCTTCCCAGGTTAATTCTCTCCACTTTAGTAAGGTTCTTGCACCATAAGAACATTTCATGGCTGAAATAGGGCTCCATTATAAGGAATAAAAATAATAAAATTGATGGAAAGCAAAAATATGATCGAAAATGACTTTTGAAGGCTCGAAAATCGATGGTACGAACTGAAAAATGAACAAAATCTGCTTAATAGGAAAAATTCTGCCTGCCTGATCCGCTACCGATGGCACGCTAATCGTGCCGCCTGGTACAGCGGCACGCCAGTCGTACTGCTGTAGAGATGGCGGCACAAAAACTGTGCCACCCGGACCGGCGGCATGTCGATTATGCCGCCCTGCCATCTTGTGCCTCCTTCTACCATTTGTTCTCCAATAGTTTTTATTACAATTTCTCAAAATTTTAGGCTTAAAATAATTCATTTTTCTCAAAATCGGAGAAGAAACGAGAGAAAAATGTAAGGAATAGCCCAACGGAATCCTATTCAATTGAATATCTGCATTCATACGATACACTTATTTCATTCAAAACATGCATAAGTCATACATATCATGCATCCAAGATGTCACCTAAGCATAAAAAGTTCATATATCCAAAATATCATGCATACATCCAAAAGAGTGCATCATCCTCAATACATGTATACATGAAAAGCCAAAGCTGACAAAACAGGTCGCTAACGACCATGCTTGGATCTGTGCATCCTTGCCTAAACATCTCATCCTCGTGACTATCCTTCGACAAATCTCTGTCATGCAGAAAGGAGCTCAAAGCAAATGCATATCAGCCCAAGAGATCATAGTGATAGCAAATGAACTCCATGGGAACCTGGAGAAGAAAGAAAAATATATGAGAATCACTATAAGGTAGACAAAGGGCTAAAAGTACTAGCTATGCAAAAAATTTTTACCTCTATAACAGTCTCAGGAATAATAAGGAAGAAGGCCGGTCGATCTTCAGGAAGATGGTAACGTCATGATCGGCCGTCACAAGAAATATAATCAAGGTGAGCTGGCAAACATATAAGACTAGTAGGCAAGAGAACCGGATCAGTCAGACCTCCCACTAAAGCATTTGGAGCTAGGGCTAAAGCTGAGCCATTATCCCCTGAAGGACCAATCCCATAAGGATCAGCTGCAAAACCTGAGGGGCCAGCCATAACACCTGAAGGTCCAACCCTAGGACCCATGCTACCAACTGGAATGGTACTGTCGGCCTGTGGAGAGATGAAACTCCTAGCTCTGGAGGGAGGACCTCAAGAAGTCACTGAACTATATCCCCGATGTGACGATCCCTGCAATCTATCCAAGGGAGGTGAGCCCCGCATCAACGATGCCTTGCAAAACTCATCATAGTCCATGTCAGGCAATAGGCAATCTAGATAGGAAACTCTGGCAACCCAACCATCCTCTCCCAAGATAGCCAGCCTATACCTCATATCTATCGAAGGAGGCTGTGGCATAACTCTCTCTCCTATAACCTATGCCCTCACTCTCTCTCCCAAGTAGAACATCCTCAAAGACTCACAATGGAGCAAGAGTCGACAAGAGGACAAGTCCATGCTGGGCCTGATATGGTTAGGAATCCACTTTGCAAACTTGGTAAATGGATACCATCTCACTTGCAAACAGATTGTAATATAAGCAGTAGAAGATAAACAGTAAGATTCAGATTAAGATCAACAAAGAAGTACCTAGTCTACTGTTAAAGTAGCAAAGATCTATCTGCAATGATCAAATGACAGTGCCATGAAGGAATTCCTGTTGGACGCCCTCCAGAGATGTCCGTAAGGGGGTCAATAGCAGTAGGCTCTCTCAGTGGTAGAGCTAGCATTAGAAAGTGCTCATAAGCCCATACTGCAGGAAATAGAATTTTATCAGTAACTAGGCAAAGATTAGATAATAGACTACCAGAGTATAATACTCACCTCGAGCACAATGGAGTTACCACCATGGCCGCAAAGTGTGCTATGGGAACTGCTGCACAGTTCCTGATACATAGCACAAAGGGTTGCAACTCCCCAGTCAAACTCACTGATCTCATCCAAATTCTCCAATGATCGCAGGACATTTAAATTAATACTATCCTTGTTGTTATGCAAAAAGGTACAGCTCAAGATAATCAAGGAGCAAAGTCTAGCACCCTGATCAACACCATACTGACCTAAAGTCTGACCCATGGTCATCAAGGCCTGATGAAGCCAGGAACATAGGACATTAAGGTTCCCACAAGCGGGATTAGCCCCAATCAGAGTGGTCATCTCTACAGAAGAGCACTCGATCCATGAAGAATGAAACTCGAGAGGATGAGATCTGAAATGCATACCAGTAAGCATGCTCCACTCGAGGGGAGTGACTGTCATCTCACCACAAGAAAGGTGGAATGTGTTGGTAGTATCCCATTAGCGCTTTGCCAATGCGCGGACCATAATGGTATTAACCGGCTGCTTAATGTCCAGCTCCAGCCACTCGAGCAAGCCAGATGGCTCGAGGTGCAGATGGATAGCCTCCTGATTAGTCAGATAAAAGTGAACCAGCTCCATGACACTACGGCCTCCCCTAGGCCTCAATTGTACTCTCTATAATTTTTGTAAAAAAAAAATTATTATTGATAATTATCAAAATTCTTACTGACTATGCAGGGAAAGGAAAACATACCTGAAGAGATCCAGTGTAGCTGACATGGCAATCTAGCTCCTTCAGCAATGTCTTCGGGTTCTGAGCACCCATTGCTGGCTTATTAAAGGCTTCCATATTGAGAGAGAGAAAAAGAGAGAGAGAAAAATATTTAGAGAGAAAAGTGAAAACTAGAGAGAGAGAGAGAAGAGAGAGAGTGAAAATGAGTTTATGAAGAATGTGAAGGAATGAAGGTTTATATAAGAGTAGAGGTGGGGCCCCTCCCCCCCCCCCCTAAAAACATCTTTTAACTTTTTTGATTCGCAGGTTCAGTTCATGTGGTTTCACCATAATAGGCTCATTTTAAATCGAAATCCAGTTCCGTCTGAAGCAGTGAATCCGCATGATTTTTATTCATCTCCCAAAATAGACAGGGTCTCGATCAAAGTTTAGAATCTCCTAAAATTATAGAAAAACTGAAAATTCAAAAATAGCTTGAAAATTGGAAAACAGTCCAAACAGAGTCAGAATAGCCAAAAATCAAACATGAAGCTTTTGCACAACTCCCAATACTGAAAAGGACACTCATAATGCTCAGAATGATGTCCTAGGCCTTTCGGTTCACACTTATTAGATTCATCCTCTATCTGGACAAATTAGACAAGGGGGGTAGCTGTGAACTCTCAAAATAACACCTCCAGTTGACAATCTTTCATTTACAAACCCATAGGATCAAACCGAGCTTGAATCAAAATTGATACAGATCCAAAACGGATGAAAAAGCAGGAAATAGGTTGAATCAGCCAGCCAGCGCGCAGGAGGCGTGAGGCGTACCGCCTTATTGGCAGCATGGAATTAATGCTAGCAGTAAGGCAGCACGCTCAACGTGCCGCTGGGCACCCAGCATGTTGCCAGTGCCGCCCGTGCCGCCGGCAATGTGCTGATGCCGCCATCTGTACTGCCAGCACCCCCCTCAGCAGCTTTATAAATAGGGCCTCATTCAAGTTAATTTGACACACATTCCAAGGAAAAAATTCTCTCTAATATTGATGCACTTGTTGCTTTTAGATTCAGATTCCAAGTCTTTTGAATTCAAGTTGGAGTTAAGATCCGGAGCAAGGCTCATTCCATTCATCCGAAAATCAAGGAAAGCAAATATATAATCCCTTTTCCATTTTCAAAATTCTAAATTCAGTTCTAGAATTCTCTTGAGGTCCAAAACATAAAAGATCTAAAATTTATTGATTTAAGAATTAGAATTAAATTAATAAACAAACCAACACTTTTTTTAGAACCCCTCCTTCGCAAGAAGGAAGAACTGCATGGGGTTTGATTCCTATTCAATAGGATACACAGGCTGCCATTCTGAAGGGCATCAACTCTAAAATCTTTTTATCAATATTTTTTTTATTTTAATTTATTTATATTAATATTTTATTGATGATCTTATATTAGTTTAGTTGGAGAATGTGTGCTTTTCCTAATACCCATAAGGGCTAGAGGAAAGATCCTCTTTATTTCAATTGTTTTGATATTGTAATAATTAAGTAGGATTTATCTTGCCTATTTATTTACAATTGTCATTCCATCTCATCATATATATCTGTTTCATTCATCATTATATTCCTGTTCATGCATACACGAAAAGTCCTTTTTAAGAGTTATTTTGCAATTTTGGCCGAACTAAAGAAAAATACATTTTTTCTCAATTGTGCAATTACCAAAACTTGATCCCCGAGCCCTCCTTGGTCACTCACGGATTGGTGCATTTTCCATTGGGACAAAATCAAATCATTTTTGGAGTCAATCAATTTGGTTTTCTTTAATTTTCCCAATTAAAATAAGTAAATTAAAGTAGTGACTCATTTTTCAACTTTCAAAAATCAATTTTCTGAACTCACAACAAGTTCCAATCGTGGAGTTTCTCCCAAAGAGCATTTCGATTCCTTAGCAGATCGGACCGGTGCTCAAGCGAGACCTCACAGAATGATGCAAAGTTTGCGAATGCAAAAGTAATACAATATTTTTTTTTTCCTTCTTTAGAAAACTTCTAGCCTAAAACACCTTTGAACTAGATGAGGCTATACTCTTTAACTTTTGCGCCTTCACTTTTCTTTCATTTTTAACACTTATTATTAGCTAGCCTTTTTAGGTTTTCTATTTAATTAATTTCTATCTTACCCTTAACTTTTTCTTAGAGTGTCGATGTAAGACTCTTAGTAAGGTTATTATCATTTCATTTTTCTTTATTCTATCATCATTCATTTTTTACTTTTTCATTTTTGTTTATCCTTTTATCTTACAACTCACTTCAAGTGTTCAAAGTCAAGTTCATTACTTTATTTCATCATAAAAGTTTTTACAAATGCATAACATTACATAAGTAAAACTCTTTTTGCCTTGTCAGTCGAGCCTAAGCTTCATCTTCATTAAGGGCCTTCATGTATTAGGCTTTATAGTTGAGATGGAAAGTTCCCCATTATCAATCAAATCTTGACGACATAAATTAATATTGAACCTTAGAGGCAATGGGCTTAGCAATGGCATTGGGCCTACAGATTGTAGTAGGCCTTTCTTTTTTAGCTCTTCAAAGATTGGTCTTTTCCAAGTTAGTGAATTCTCTTGGTGATTTGACAAGTCCTTTTTGATTCTTATTAGGCTGAGATGCCCCCTACCCCTTTTGATTTCAGGCTTTTCTACTTGCTTAGGTAGTTAATTCAAACTATCCAAGATAGTTTTTTTTATCTCATACTTGATCTCATATATCATATTGTCCATGTCAAATCAGATCACCCTCATAATGGTTGCTTAGACTTCTTCCCTCATATGGTTCAAATTTGATCTTACCATCCTTCTAAAGGCTTCATCCCTTTCAAAGGAATACATGGGCTTAGTTCTAAAGTTATACATGTTGGAGATATTTCCTAAATGGTTGCAAGTAAAGAGTGGGTTAGCATGATGTTATGTTCTCTACTTAAATAATGCATGAACAAGGTACAAGCAAACACAAGCATAAGTTAAGCCTTCCAAACTTATTTATCCTACAGGCATATTAGTTTAGTCTTTTATTTCCTAAGAATTTAGGCCATAGCTTAATGATCCAACAGGGGACCACAAGCCTATTTCATTCATAACTCTTTTATGTAAACAAGCAAAGCTCATCTAATATATGATCCAAGCCCATTTTGATAATCCATATAAAGATTCGGGAAGAATGTTGGGCTTGGAAACATATATGTGTAAAACATGTTTAGAAATACATGGGCTGAAGTTGTCTCACGACTTAAGGCTCCCGTAATAAGAAATAAGCTCATATCTCTTATTAGGTTGGAGGCTTAAAGTACAAATGATACTTGTCCAAGTCTTTTTATACTCAACTTGCAAGTGGTAAGGCCAATTAATGAAACCCAAAGTTCAAATGGAGCTAAAGGATAGTTTAAGAATAGGGGTATATGTGTTGAAGTGTAGTGATGCAAGCCCATCAAGTGCAAACAAACCGAACACTAAAAAAGATCAATATTGGAATCAACTTCGCATATATTTAGTGAAGTTAGTATCGCGGCAACCATATTTTTGGCCCTAGGTGGATGGACTTTGCATGCTTTCTAATTCAAAATCACGGGAAAATGAGTTAGGCTAAAGCCCAAAATAGAGAATGAAGTCGCCATCTAGTTTTTAAAAACTATGAAAATACAGGTGACTAGGATTCCTTACTTCATACCTAACCATTTTTAACTAGAGATTACATAGGGAAATTAGGTATAGGCTTGGCAAGATATCATGCACCTAAGCCCTCCCAGTCGTGAGGCTAACTTTCACTAATTGGTCAATTTTAATGTAACATTTATTCTAGCTCTTTGGACTATTAATATGCAATAATTTATATCACTTCATTGATTGTCCATTCTAAACATGTAATAAATGATTTAATTACAAGTATGTATTATAAGAAATATATCATAGAAATAAATTAAAACACTAAAAAGTACCATAAACCAATTATGACATGATTGATTTCTACTTACCAAATTGATTAACTAATCATGCCAATTAGCCAAAATACGAATTTCTAAGATGCATTTGATTCCTATTTAAATTAATTTCTATCATGCATTTACTACCTAACTATGGAAATCAAGTAAAAGTTCAAACCAAAATAATTAATCATATTATTCGATTAAAAATATAAATATGCTTCTAAATAGGTCATTCAAATCAATTAAATAAACTACCATACATCCTATAATAATCAAATCGAAAAGTCAATTAAAATAATTGGAAATAAATTAAAACCTAATTATCATGTGATTCTAAGTAATTACATGCGTATAAATAGAGGAATAAATTTACTAACTTGATTTAATGATGAAACATTCCTATGTCTATAAACCTAATAACCAAAGGTGAAGGGAAACTAATTACATTATTGCAAACTCCAAAAATAACAAATAACAAATAAAGCCTAAATACTAGAAATTGAAAATACAAAATAAAAAATTACCTAAAAACCTAGAAATATCTATATAAAAAAAAAGGAAAAATAAATTAAATAGCCCAAAACTACACATAAGATGTGAATGTCAAGGTCTGTGCCCCTCGCATGGGGCATAGGCCTTAAGGTGCATGCCTAATAATTAAGGTTCATCTTTTGCCTCTTTTGATTCTGCTTCTAATATATTTTGATGGTTTTTGTGGCTTCTTCATGGATCTTAGACATAGCTAGCAGTCTCCATATAGCTTATAAAGCATCAAATAACTCAAAAAGATGTTAGAAAAAGTAAGACTAGAATGAAATGATGATGAAAATCAAGAGGAAGGGGCATAGTTCAAATATGTGGCACATAGGGCCATACGCCCCTAGCATTCAGAGGAATAGAAATTTCAAACCTCTTTTGGCTTGCTCCTGCTATGTGTGTTATTCTAATAAGTGTGCATTGCAAATTTAGGTTGTAAACAGAAAAAAAAAAATGAACAAACTTCAGCAAATCAATCATAACGATGTACAAATTATTAGAATTACAAATGAATAACTAAAAGTTTAAGCCTAGGTGATCAAGAGCTAGTCTTGACCCCTTTAGCTCTTCAAAACTCTAACAATTTGCATATATACAGAGGAAAAGAAAACATTACTCAAGGCAATGAAATATATTCTCACAAGAAAATTGAATTTAGTAATAATATATTTCATTCTAATTAAGCAATACCCAAAATAACATTCATCAAAGCAAATAAATAAGTTAAGCAATCATGTAATTGAAAGTTAAAGTAAAGGGCATCCATAGTGATCTTGACCCTCCTTACATACTTTTAAACATGCCCATTAACATCAACTATGAACAAATAATACATAATCAAAGAGAATAAACACTAAATGTAAGAAATAGATGAGTATGTTTAATTCAGCATAAGAACTGAAATTGCATGAAACAACCCCCCATAAATTGACCTATCCTTAGGCAAATCAAACCTTTAGATGGTTTAAGGCAATGGGAATCCTTGGTCAGAAGGGATTAAGCCCTCATATTAAAACACATTCACATACCTTGATTGTTTTCCTTCTAGTTCTTAATTCACTAAGGAAGTTTGGTATTCTTTTGTTTTGTTTTTAGTATAGGATAAAAAAATATTTTTAGAAATTCAAAGAAAAAAAGCTTTGTAACAAAAGTCAGAGAGTTTCCCAAAAGCCCATATGATCTCCAGATGCCTCTAGAATTTTTTTCTTCTTGTACTTTTTTTTTATTTTTTAAATTTGGTTTTTTCAAATACAAACTGTTTAGAAACAAAATATGGTTATATCCCTCCAATCTCCTTGGATTTCGAGGGATTGGGGACCAAACTAGATAAAAATTAAAAGTTTGAATTGAAAAAATTTTGAATTCAAACTAGTAGAGGATAAGGGGCACATAAAGGGGTATACGCACTTTGTCCTACCCTGTAAAGGGCACAAGCAAGAGGCGTAGGACCTTGCTTTTGTCTTTTCAAAACTTTTAAGGACTAAAATATAATTAATTCAAGCTCGCAAGGATTAAAATGTGATTAAAACTTTCTTTTAAGTCCCTAATTTCCAAAATTTCTATTCAATTAAATCCAAAAAATTTCAATTACACCCTTTACCTTTTCAATTTTGCACATTTTCTAAAATACTTTCCAATTAAAACCTAAAAACCATTCAATTTAACCTAAAAACTACATTGTGAATCAACTTCCAATAAGAAAAACAACCATTCATCATCATCATAACCATGGTAAAAAATTAAGCATTCATAATGAGTTTGTTTGCTTCCCATGATTAATAATAATATGGATTATGAATATTAAAATTTCCTAAGTTATAGTGGGTTCTACGGGTTTTCAGTTGTTTTATACCTACCCGTGTCCTGAGAAAGTCACATCATTAGGTTTGGGTTGTGACACCAATATAGACATTCAAAGCCCTACCATTGAATCCACAACTCATCCTCATTCTACTCAGCTTTGACTTAGTTTTATTTGTTAGTCCATTAGCATCCTCAGCCTCATCATCAAATTGCTTAACTCATCTCATATGTATAGAACTCTTTAGCTTGACCTATCTAGTTCGCCTAGTATGTATAGGATCCTTATGTTCACTTCACCTGTACCAAACCCTCTGCTCATTCATAAGTAATAAGTCATTTACTTGTCTTCATCCTCATCTAAACCAAGCTCATCCATTTGTCTAGACTTCTGTTTATTTATGAAGTTCATCCTTGTAACCAATACTCGTTTTTGAAAATCTATACACCTGATCATCTTACTTCTATAGACTTCACAGCCCTTTACCCCGAAACCCTTCACTTCATACTACTTCCCTTCGCCTTTCTACTTTGATGTATAGTTTTAAAGACTTTTATATTGTAAATATTACGATAGTTATACTATGTCTTTAGATGCACCATGGCATGAGAAGATACGTAGATATAAGATATTATTATATACTTTGTTACTATTAAGATACTATTGGACTTTCCCTTGTTCATTATAGATGATAGTGTAAAGGTTGATTTTTGATTCATAATGAACAAATGGAATTATAATGAAATGGATGATTTTCATTTTCATTTGAGTGAACATATGAATTGCATTAAATATTGCACATATTAAGCCAGGGAGTTCTAATGAATCATTAGGTTGGTAATTAGAAGACTTAAACCTACCCACGCCGTATGACCATCACACTAATAGAGTTGGGGTGTGATATATCCCTTTTATAAAGATTTTTTTTTTTAATTTTATTTATTTTATGATAATAATTTGTGTATCAAAACAAATTTTTTAAGATGATGACTTTTGTTCTATATAGCAATACTGCAATTAACTAAAAATCAATTTTCTAACATTATGCATAATATTGCTTTGTTTTTTTTTTTTTTTAAAGAAATCAATATTACTTTGTTGTAGGTCACACTAGACATGTAAAATACATGGAAACAAGACATTAATAATATTTACATTCTTTACCCTCTTATTTCCATATATAAATACCATCCTCCACTGTTAATTAGTAATTAGTAATTACATTACATCAATACACTCGAAGTTTGTAGTAACCCAATAACAATGTAAAGATCTTACTTCCATGCATTATCTATATTAAATTAAGATCATCTCACGTTGATCTCACTATGATAGGTCATATTAATACAATATCTGGCCATTTAATTTAAAATAAATTGTTAAGATTTTTATAAATTATATTTTTAAATTTCTCGAAGTAGATAGCTAAAGTGTGAAAAATATTTTTCAATAATTTATTTTGCATTAAACGGTATATATTGTATTAACATGATCTATTATATTGGAATGACTATGAGAGGATTCTAATCCATCTATATTACTATTGTACAATAAGTTTTTTCTTTTTATTTTTCATATTAAAAATGAGAAGTCATTCTCTTTAAAAATTATTGATTTAATTTATATTTTGAAAAAACTAATTTTTTTTGGAAGAATAAAAAAGAGAAAAAATAATTTTATTGATCAAGTTGTTTAAACACCAAAAAATAAAAAATAAAAAATTTCTTTAATCAAATTGACAAATAAAAATTTCTCATAGCGTGATGAATAAATACAAAATTTTAGGAATATTTACAATTAAACCTTATTATTAAATATATACTCTTTAAGTGAATATTAATTATTTCATGTTCAAATCTTATTAGGTGGAAGATATTGAGAGGTTTATGAAACTTTTAATCAAAAAATAATTATTGAAAACCTCAATAGCCAGCGAAGTGTGGTGTTTGAGTTTGAATTGGATTTTGCTATTTCTATGTAGTTGTTTATTATTGGAGACATATCAGTTGTCACTATGGTTAATGCATCTTAATCGTTATCTTATATAAGGATTTGAACTAAACATGTTTGCTATGGTCATTATCAAAAAGAATCGTTACATCTAAATTTAATTAAATCATGATCAGCATGGGAAACATAGAAACACAATCACATTGTGCGGAGCCCACCACTAGTTAATCACAGAAAAATCCACTTAATTATGTCCTTCTATTGCAACTACTACTTTCAATAACCCTGTCTTAGGTATATGTTTACATTTACATAACATGCTTTTCTCTTTTGTTTATTTCTTTTGTTTGAATTAATTTCAGGAATCTGCTTTTGTTTGAACTAATTTCAGGAATTTTTTTCTTTCATTATGAGAATGTTATCTAACAAATAATCAATCACATGTATTCTGATTAATTTTAATTTTTACTTTTTTTTTTCTAGACCTTTCATTGATTACATGTTAATAAAATTATTATATATGATATTATTTATGAAAAAAGATCAACTATCATATTATGTAGTTCAGATTCTGGCTAATTAGACTTTTAGATTAGAAAAAAAAAATAAAATTTTAAAATTTTTTGAAAACTTTTAATTATACTTAAAATAAAATAAATAATTTTATTCTAATTTTAAAATTTAATTACAATTTTACCTATTTGACAAAATGAAAATGAAAATGAGCCTACTACACTTCTTATGTTTTTAGTCCATCGTTAAATGAGTTCTTATATCATAAACTTAAATTTACTTTGCGTAATGGATTTGGATTCAAAGTTTTAATTATTATATACGAAATAAAATGAGTAATAATGTTGGCTAGTGTAGTTAGTTAATGTAAAAACCTCACTCTCTTCCCTAAAGGTCACATGTTCAAATCTCAGCAAAAACTTTCTTTTTCTTTTTTTTTAGTTATTCTTTATTTTTTCTCTTTTTTAATTATTCTTTATTTTTGTTTGTAATATTTGCAATTAAAATTATATTAATAGTTAAATTTTTTATTTATTTAATTAATCTAATTAAATTTATTTTTATTTTTATAAGTAAAAAATCATATTAATGGTTGAATTTTTTATAAATATTCATTTATTTATTTTTATGAAATTATCAGTTTAATTTTTTATTTATGATGAATTTGAAAAACTAATAGAGTTATTAAATATTATTTTATATTTTTTTAGGTAAATTATTTAATGCATCAAATAAAATTTACTTTATATATATATATATATATATATATATATATATATATATATATATATATATATATATATATATATATATATATATATATAAATTAATTAATTATAAAATAATATTTTTATTTTTTTATGATATTAAAATTTTGTTGTAATATTTATATTATTAAAATAATATCTAAAATTTTTTTATGATTATAAACTAATCTATCAAAATTCATAAATCATAAAAGATAATTTCATTAGTTATAAAATATAGGTTCATAATATATAAAATATAAATTCATTATTTTTAAAAAATATATTTGATTCTCTTACTAGTATAATTAATGAATATATAATTTACAAATCATGAAACTTATACCATATATTTGATAAATCTATAAGTAATATTTAATAAAAAGGTTACTTATATTGTTTTGAATTCTACTTGATCAAGATAACAAAAATAGTTGTTGATTGATAAAAAAAAAAAAAGAAAAATAGATAATTTAGTATTAATTTATAATCATGAATCTAACAGTAAAAGATAAGTGAATTTGCATATGATGTGTGATTAATCTAAACGTTATATTTAATGAATTTGATAGTTATATGTGATAAACTTAAACTTTAAATCTAATAAACCTCTAATTATATGTGAAATATTAAAAAATAAAAGTTATAAATGTGAGGAATGAATAAAATTAAATTATAAAATAATTAAATCATAAATCTGATAGTAAAAAATAATGAATTTGTATGTAATATATCTAATGACCATGATAGTTATATGTGATGAATTTAAACGTTATATCTAATGAACCTTATAATTATATGTGATGAATTTAAACTTTAAATCTAATAAATCTCATAATTATATGTGAAATATTAAAGAATGAAAATTATAAATATGAGGAATGAATAAAATAAAATTATAGAATAATTAAATTATGAATTTGATAGTAAAAAATAATGAATCTGCATGCGATATATCTAACGAACTTGATAATTATATGTGATGAATCTAAACGTTATATCTAATGAACATGATAGTTATATATGATGAATCTAAACTTTAAATCTAATAAATCTCATAATTATGTAAAATATTAAATAATAGAAATTATAAATATGAGGAATGAATAAAATTAAATTATAAAATAATTAAATCATGAATTTGACAGTAAAAGATAATGAATTTGCATATGATATATGATGAATCTAAACGTTATATCTAATAAATTTGATAGTTATATGTGATGAATCTAAATTTTAAATCTAATAAACCTGATAATTTAAAGTTTAATATGAATTTACAATTTACAAATGATGAACCTACTCTATATATTTGATAAATTTATAAGTAATACTTAATGAACACGTTGCTCATAAGTAGTGAATTTGATTATTATATAAATTATATTTGACGGTAAATTTTCAATGAATTTGTTATTATTTAAAAAAAGGATTTGATTTTTGAAAATTCACTATCATAAAAAAGATAAATATGATATTTATCTTTTTGTTAAATTATCTTTAAAAACTATTTAAAAAAATTACCTATAAAAATGATAAAATTTAAAAATAAAAATTACGCTAAAAAATTACCGATATTAAAATTAATTATCATTATATTAATCAAATAAAAAAATTTAACCATTAATATAATATTTTTCTTATAAAAATTAATATAAATTTAATTACAATAATTATTATTATTTAAAAAATAATTTTTGAAAATTCATTGTTATAAAAAAAATAAATATGATATTTTATAAAAATGTAAACTTTTCCTTAAAAATTATTTAAAAAAGTTACCTATAAAAATATTAAAATTTATAAACAAAAATTACGTTAAAAAATTAATGATATTAAGTAATCATTAGAAGAATCAAATAAAAAAAACTCAACTATTAATGTAATTTTTCAATATTTTTTATATTAAAAAGCAAAAAGAAAAAAACAAGAGGAAAAAACAAAGAATAAATGGAAAAAGAAAAAGAAATAAGAGTTTCAATGTCATGTGGGGGAGTAATTGACCGTACTGTGTATATTTTAAAAAATATATATCAAAATGTGCTATTTTAAAAAATATTTACCCAAATATGCATTGTTTGGCATTTTAAATGCCGAATTAGTTGAAGCAAAAACTAGTTCGGTATTTTAAATACCGAATTAGTGTTTATTACGCTTGATTTTGTGCGGGTGTGGGGCCCGTGTACCCTAGTTCGGTATTTTAAATACCGAACTAGTTCTAGTTCAGCATTATAAATGCCGAACTTGTGACCTGCTACGACTTGTCATGTCGTAGCAGGCCTGCACCCTAAGTTCAGCATTTATAATGCCGAACTTGTAGTCAGACCTGCAGGCCTTAAGTCCCATCCGTGTAGGGGATTGCAGGGTAAGTCCCATCGGTGCAGCATGGGCTGTAGTTCGGCATTTATAATGCCGAACTAGAGCTATGCACCTCAACCGTTGGATTCTTGCGATCCAACGGCTAGGGAGTAATATAAGAAATTATTATGCTTGGCCCTTCCTTCTTCCTTCTCTCCCTCATTTCACTTTGTTTGCTGCGTTTCTTCCTCTCTCACAACTCTCTCAACTTTGCTTCATTTTTTTTTTTTTTTTTTGCTGTGAAAGATTGGTATTAATTATTGAAGAAGCTTGAAGAAGGAAAAAAGGTATATATAATTTAAATTTCTGAAGTAATTTATAAATTTTTTTTAAATAATTTCAGCAAATTATTATTTTCTAAATATATAAAAATAATATTGATGAAAAATAATTGTTGCTATTTTTTAGGTGATTATAACAATATTCAAATTTTTGAAGATATTATCCATGGAAAAGGTAATTTTTATTTTTAAAATTATATTAAGACAGCATATTAGATTGATTATTATATATGTTGTTTGTATAATTTGTATTGTATAGAATTTTTTTTTGTCAAATAATATTTATTTTTTGTATGTAAAAGTCTTTAGGGATAAAATGATTGCTTGAAATTTGTTAATATATTTTTCAAGTTCACCTCTTAATTATTTGAAATATAAATATAAAATAAAATTAAACATTGTAATTTATTTAAGTGTTAAGGTAATAAAATAAATAAATAAATAAATATTCCCTTTAAAAGCACCATAAAATATTAATTAATTTAATATAATTATATAAGATTGAAAATATTTGTTAATAAATTCAAGTAATATTAGTAAATAATATAACTTAATTTAGGCTATAAATATTTGTTAAAATATATATTTGTTAATTTAGGCGATAAGTTAATTAAAATATATAATTAATATGTAATATATTTGATTAGCTCAATTAAAGTATATTAAATTTAAATAATAAAAATATACAATATCATATTATTTATGTTATTAATATTAAAAATATATAATATCATATTATATATGTTATTAATTAAGTTAAAAAATAAGTATAATAAATAAGAAAAATTTGTACTGAAATATTTTATTAATGTGTCACCATAAAATATTAATTAATTTAATATAACTATATAAGATTAAAAATAGTTGTTAATAAATTCAAGTAATATTAGTAAATAATAGAACTTAATTTAGGCGATATTAATTAATCAAAATATATAACTAATATGTAATATATTTGATTAGCTCAATTAATTGAATAGTGAACGAATTAAGAAAATTGATTAAATTATGATAATATTAAAAATACATAATATCATATTATATATGTTATTAATTGAGTTAAAAAATAAGTATAATAAATAAGAAAAATTTTAACTGAAATATTTTATTAATGTGTCACATAAATATTAATTAATTTAATATAATTATATAAGATTAAAAATAGTTGTTAATAAATTCAAGTAACATTAGTAAATAATAGAACTTAATTTAGGAGATATTAATTAATTAAAATATATAACTAATATGTAATATATCTTATTAGCTCAATTAATTGAATAGTGAACGAATTAAGAAAACTGATTAAATTATGATAATATTAAAAATATATAATATCATATTATATATGTTATTAATTAAGTTAAAAAATAATTATAATAAATAAGAAAAATTTTAACTAAAATATTTTTATGCGAAATAATAATTTATTTGAAAATAAAATAAAGTAATTTATTTGTAATAATAATATTTTTATGCGAAATAATAATTTATGTTAGAAACTATAAAAATGTCTAATGAAATTTAATAATATAATAAAAGAGTATAAATTAACTTAATTTACTATATATCAATTAATTGTATTATATATTTAACATAAAATATAATTAATAAATTTAATAATTAATTTGGTTAAGTATAATTAATGAAATATGAAATTTTTTTGATACTATAATAATATATATATATATAATATTTAATATTATATAAAGAGTATAAAAACCTATATAAAGTATTAATTTTTGAACATAATAAAAGTTATATTTTGATGAAATGAACTTGTTGTAAAAAGTGGAATTAATTTTCAAATATGACTAAACTATAAGCCCTAAAATGCAAATCTTTAGAATTATTATTAATTATTATTATTATTATTTCAAAAATAAATTATATATATATATATATATATATATATATATATATATATATATATATATATATATATATATATATATATATATATATCAAAAATAATAATAATGAAAGAATAAAAATAATATTAGAATTTAAATTTGTATAATGATTATCTTGTATAAATTACAGAATGATAAGCAGATTTAGAAAGTGGAATTATTTGACAATGTGAAAATCATAAATCCTAAATCCTAAATTTAAATTTGTAAATCATAAATTTTAAAATGTCGGTCATACAGATTATGCTACAAATTAATTTTTAACATATTGTGAAAAAGTAAAAGTAATTACACTGACATTAATATAAATAAATATTGTTACTTAATGTTTTTTTTTTATTTTTTTGTTTGGAATTCATTATATATAATGCAAATAGATATGGCCGAATCGATACCAATATATTTTTACTGGGGAGGTGAAGTGATACGCTGTGACTATGGAGTTTGATTATATAAATGGGCAATGCAATATGCTCCAAGTTCATCCTGTACAAAAAATCACAGAGATGCTCCACATTGTTCACGCAGCCACAAATATAGATTGTAAACAATATTTTATCAACTCAATAATATTTAGGGTACCTGTAAGAGTGGTAAATGGAGTTGTCTACCAAATTGCAGAAATATTAGAAGACGATGATGTAGAACGAATGTTTCAACATATGGATATGTTTAGACAGGATTTGGCGTTTTTGAGATTTATGTTGGTATTAGTCAAAAGACAGCAAATGATGACATAAATAATGATGATGGGGAAGGGAATGCAGATGGGAATGGAGAAGACAATAATGCAAGTGCACATGATGATGCAGAGGGATCAGGGGCAATGTTTTCATATGTTTTTGAAGAGGACGAAGATGACGAAGATGTCGAGGAAGATGACAGTGATGATGCACCAGAAGAGTTTGATGAAAGCGATGAAAATATGCTCCATGAATCAGATGATTCTGACTCCGAAAATTCTACTTTTGGAGTACATGAGGGGGAGGCATGTACTGTAAGTAATAATGCAGTCACGAATGTACCATCACATTTTTTTAGCTACAACTCAAATGAGTTTGTAGATTTTGAAGCAATGCGGGTACTAGATGGAAATGAAAACATGATAGATTATGGTGATGTCTTATATAAAGGTATGCTTTTTACCAATAAAGAAGAATGTAAGCTTGCAATCCAACAGCATGCAATACAAAATAATTATGAGTATTGCTCAAAAGAATCTCGGGAAGAGACATTTGTATGGATTTGCAAGAGAAAATCTAGTGGTTGTAATTGGCGAGTACGGGCAAGAAAGCTGAGGGATGACAGTCGGTGGAAGATAAGCCAACATGATGAGCCACATGCGTGTCTAAACACAGGCAGTACATCATATCATAAACATTTATCTGCAAATATTGTTGCTAATCTTGTGACACCCCTTGTGACAGAAATGCCTTCAATTAAGATTAAGCTTTACAAGCTGCAGTGAAAGATCAATTAGACTATGAACCATCTTATAGAAAGACATGGAAGGCAAAACAAATTGTAATTAAAAAAACATTTGGTGATTGGGATGAGTCATTTTCTCATCTTCAACGGTGGTTGCGAGCAGCACAAGTAACCAATCCTGGTACCCATTACATTCTTAATGATGAGGAGCATGTTATCAATAACCACATTGATCCAACCTATCATGTATTTGAACGCATATTTTGGTGCTTCAAGCCATGTATTAATGGGATGAAAAATTGCAGGCTTGCTCTCATCATTGATGGCACTTTTTTTTATGGAAAGTATAAAGCTGTTTTATTGTGTGCATCAGTTCTAGATGGTGATAATCATATTCTTCCTATGGCATTTGCTATTGTACAAAAAGAGAATAATGACAACTGGGATTGGTTCATGACGTGCATATGGATGCATGTTACTAGCAACCAAAAATTATGTGTTATTTCTTATCGGCACAAGGGCATAATAAATGCAATGAAAAGCAATTTATGGAAAATGTGTCCCCATTGATATTGTATTTGCCACGTGGTCAGTAATTACAATACAACTTTCAAAAATGCTGAAATGAAGAAATTGATACAAAATGCAGGTATATCATATATCATCCAACATATTATAGTTGTATGTATTACCTGAAGTTGACTTTTATTGTGGTAATATTAATGTGTAATATTTTTCCTTGTCATAGCTTGTGAAGTACAAAAGAGAAAGTTTGCCAAGATGCTTAAGGAAATTACCCAGTTGGACAAACTGTCATCAGATTGGCTAAAGAAGATACCATTGAAATAATGGATGCTTTCTCACGACGGCGGGTATAGATATGGAAGCATGACATCGAATATTGCCGAATCTGTAAACAGTTTTTTAAAAGATGTTAGAGCATTGCCTATCGCCTCGATGGTGAACAAGATTTTTTTGAAGCTTGTTAGTGCATTTGACCATTTTAGAGGAGAGTATGAGAAGGAAATACTTGAGGGGCACAAATACACCCGTTTATGTCGAGATAAGCTATCTATATGGAGTAAACAGGCGAATGGTCATGAAGTGCAATATTTTAATAGAAAAACTGGTGAATGTCAAGTGACTACTGGTTGACAAAATCGGAGAGGAAAGATTAAGGGAGGCAATGTATAGGTTATGGATTTGGCAAAAGGTGAATGCTTGTGTGGCAAATTCTAGCAATATAAGATTCCTTGCTCGCACGCCATTGCATGTTGTGTAAAGAATGGTATTGATTATGAGCATTATATTTCTCCATTTTACAAATTAGAACGTTCATTGAAATGCTGGGAATCACACTTCCATCCCCTTGGTCATCCAGATTATTGGCCAGAATGTGAAGAATTGCCTTTGATACCTAATAAAGAATGGTTGCGTGGAAAGGGTAGACCAAAATCCACAAGGATCAGAACTGAAATGGACTGGTAAGTAAAAGAGAAAGTTGGTTATTCATGCAGAGTGTGTGGTGAATCTGGCCATAATATTAAAACATGTCTAGTTGCAAATAGTAGGAATAGGAGCTAATAAAATGTTATTTTCAACTTGTATCTTAATATGATTAAGATTTTATAACATACTTACATGTGATGGTGTTAATTAGATGTGTTGATATTGTTATACCATTACTTTCATTATATTTATGTTTTATTTATTGTGAGACAAGCAATTTGATGGTCTTTATAAAACCTTGTGATAGGTGATAATGACATTTTTATACTCCTGCTGATATATTCCGTGCATGCGGTCAACATTGGTCACTTGATGATGATTTTTTTTATTTTACTGATTGTTTATCTGATATTTATCTTACTGATGAAGACAATGTTTTATGATATGTCATTTGATCATATATTAAGTTTGATGTAATGTCTATTAACAATATATTGTAATCAAATGATAAATTAATGAATTCATATATTACCGTTAATAATTATGCTCCATACTATAACTTAAAGTAATTGGTATTATGTTATACTATTTTTTATGAATGACGTTATCTCATATGTATTTGCATTTTTTTTTTCAATTGAGCTATGCTATCATTTTATCATTTATGTTGTACTACACCAATATAAACATTATGAAAGTTTCATTATCATTTCTTATGGTTTCATTATATTTGTTCAGGTATGGAGGGTAGACATGCTGCAGATCATATACATCCTGGACCATATGACACTTCCTTATTGGACATGCAGGATGTTCACCGATCAGGTGCTGTATGGGTTGATCAGGGCACTGCCCCACCATTACGATGTAGGCGTAATGCATTAGTATTGCGTGATTTTGTAGTTGATAACCAAGTAATTCCGCAATTACGCCTTATTGGATTTTATGGCATGGCTAGGATTGGCTATTTTATGTTGGATCACCATCTTATCACTGCACTAGTGGAGAGATGGAGACTAGAAACACACACATTCCATTTTCCATATAGAGAGATGACTATCACACTTCAGGACGTCGGCATACAAACTGGGTTGCTTATAGATGGTCATGCAGTGACTGCATCCTCACACGTAAATGGGAGGGATTTATGTCAAAGACTTTTGGGTATAGAACCAGATGGTAATGCAATTAGAGGAAATAGATTGTCACTTAATTGGCTGAATGCTACATTTGCCACTCTGTCTGATGATCCTATTGAGATTGAGATAAATGCATATATACGAGCATTTATACTTCACCTTATAGGTGGTGTTTTGTTTACCACAGAAGCTGATAGCCGAGTTCACTTGATGTGGCTATCTCAGTTGGAGGACTTTGACCGGGTTGGTCAATATAGTTGGGGAGCTGCATGTTTGGCCTGCTTGTACAGTGAGTTAAATTCAACATCACATCGAGATTTAACTGAAATTGCGGGTCCATTATTTATATTGCAGCTATGGGCGTGGGATAGACTTTCCATAATTTCACCCCGACTACATGTGCAAGTTCCACCGGGAGACTCCCCACTTGGGCAACGGTATGCAAGAATAAATATTTTAAAAAAATATTTTTATGAATTATATCTAATTAATCTTATTTTACAGATGGAGTAACCCGCGATAGGTTATTGAAGTCAGTACACACATCGTACACGACATTCGCTACAAATTTGATATTATACATGACCAACAGGTATATTTAAATCAATCACTATAATAAAATTAACGTTATTGCAACAAAATAATTTGTCACAATGAAAGCTATTTTTGTGATAATATATTTTTTATGATGAATTTAGCTTATCACCGGGTTAATTACAATAAATTTTTCTTAATAAATTTATTGCAACAAAATAGAATTTCATCACGATAAAATATAACATATTATGACAAAATGACTTTGTGACAAAAACTAATTTATTGTGATCAATTATTTATCAAAAAAAAGAAAATATTTTATCACAACAAATATCATTCTATCACTATATAATAAGTTATATAGTAACAAAATAAGATAATATAAAAAAAAAGGTTTAATTTTTAAAAAAAAAATTCTATAATCGGAAAAAAAAGTAGATTGAAAAACTAGATAAAAAAAAATCTGAAAATTAAAATTAGCATATTGAAAAAATTGGTATATTAAAAAAAGGTTTAATTCCTTAAAAAACAAATTAACAGGCTAAAAAAAATAAATTATTATGCTAACCTGAAATCCGATGAGAAACAACAAGAAATTTGTTATTTGAGATATGATAATGGCAGAGTTTTTTTTTTTTTTTGGCTATTAATAATAAGTAAAATTTATTTGGCAAAAATAAAAATAAAAATTTGTTAAATAATCAAACCAATTAATTTGTTCTTTTAACTTAATAATATATCTACAGCAAATAAAACAAGAATTAATTATATTCTTACCAAGTGTTAATTTTTTTTAATCTCTTGAATATATATATTATTTATAAAATTAATAGTATAATTTTAGTAATATATAAATTAATATAAAATTATAGTTTTTATTTTATTTATTTATTAAATTTAAAATTGTTTACGCTATATGAAAAGCCTATATTAGTCACAAGTATATGATTACATATTTTAAATTATTATTATATTTTTATTAAAGTTTGAAATTAATAATGATTTACTAAATTGAATATGCGTTTATTGAAAATTATTTTTGATTGTTAAAATATGTAATATACATCAATATTTCATGCAGATGATTTGGCAGCCATATGATGATGAGATATTGGAATCACTCCCTCAATACTGCCTCAATGGACAAAATATATGGCAAGCAGTGGTCCCAATGATTTGCTTTCACATTGTACAGTGACACCAGCCGGACAGAGTTCTTAGACAATTTGGACAAAGACAACATATACCGTTGTGGCCACAACAACCTAGAAGGCTTGAGGACATTGACTTGCGTTCTGGTACAGGTGACTGGCATGTCTACCATCATCAATGAATTATGATGTGGAATGATTGACATTAGCGAATACGTGTAGATGTGCCATGCGACACACAGCCACAATACCATTCGCAGTATATGGAGTGGTTTAGAAGGGTAACGATGAGATATATATCTCATCAGGGTGGCTTGTTTAATGCAATGGTTAGTTAATGAAGAAATTAGGAGTAATTGATTGTTCAGTACATGTTTCACTTAAATATAATCTTAGCATGTTATATATTTTGGAGTAAATGTTAATTTACTTCATTTTACATATATTACTAATAATGTATTTATTGCAGAAAGATGTTGTGGAGAGAATTCGCATCACAAATGATGTCGACACAATACATCAGATCAATCAAACTATGTTTGATGCATTAGCTAAGGAGGAGCAAATTGTGATCGGACAACCTCCGGATCTAGAGCAAGTGCCAGAACAGCATCAGTCAAATATTGGTCAAAGTGAACCACGAGCTCGACGACATTCTAATAAGAGTGCAAACCAAAGGCGACGAACAGGTACATCTATTCATCCAAATATATTACGCCCAATTGAATTCCATAATGTGCCCACAGGTCGCCACCAATCGAGTCAGCATGATGAAAATAGGTTTCCTCCTTCCACCTCAACTAGATTCGAGTTTGGTAGTTCATCAGGGGCTCAGCCACCCGAGGTCACAACTGAGATGTATGGACAGTCCCAGACCTCCTCTTCATTCGCATAGTTTGCATCTACATCATTTCAACCGAACCCATATGTTGCGTCGTCTTCTGCATTCATGCCTTGGGTAGGGGCATAGTGGGATGGAACTCCCATACAGCAAATGCAAATGCAATATTCAGGCAAATTTTTCACTCTAACAAATACGTTTGCACCTGCTTTTGGCCATCCATTTGCTACACCAACATACACTTATACTCCTATACCATATCAATTTCAGGATCAACAGCACGATACTACTACTCATGAAGAGCAAACTGAAGTGCAGCCAATCGCAGTTCAACCTAGACGTGCTCCTCCACGTGATCGTAGGCCTCCTCCTTGTGGGACTAGAGGTGATCGGTGTCACGTTCAGGGGGGACGCAAACAACATGGAGGGTATTAGTTTTTTTTTTTTTTTTTAATGACAATTATACACTTGATATAATATTTATTTGTATAATTATATATGCATATTTTATATTATGTTTATAAATTCTCATTGCATTCTCTGTTGACTTATTTAAATATTTTTAAAGTGAAATTATTTAAATATTGAAAAATCACATATAATTTACAAAAATTTCATATAAATTAGCATAAAAAATTAATAAAATATAAATTAATGCACAGTTTAGTTTTTTTTCAAATTTTCAATTTTAATTATGTAATAACAAGAAAATTAATAAGCAAACCCAATTTTTTCCATTATTATTTGTACATTAGAACAATTAAGGACACAAATAAATTCTAATACTAAGCAAACAAAATATTATTAACATAGTCATGCATTTATATGTTATTTACCTCTTTTCATACAAAATTTCTTTAAAAATTCAAATATTTTTTAATATGACCTACAAAAAAATATTAATATTTTTCGGTCATATTTATAATTATTTATAAAAAATAAAATTCTCAAATTTCTGCCCATTAATTAATATTAATATTTTATATTATTATTATTATAATTATTATAATTATTATTATTATACTTTACACATTATCTTATTAAATTACTTAAATATTTTTATGCCCATCGAAAAATAGCAATTCATTATACAAAATAAACTAATAAAATATGCTATAACTATAATTAAAAAAGTTACAAGAAATCAATTATTAACAAAATATGCTATAACTAACTTATTATCTAATAATAATAATAATAAGTACTGTTATTTTATTCATATTATTATTATTTTTATGCCCAATTATATTCGTAATTTTTATTATTTTAGATATTTTTACTTTAATATTTTAACACAATACTAAAAAATTACAAACAATCAATTATATAAAAAAACAAAAAATATTTTAACAAAATAATAACAAATATTATCACACAATTAACAATTAATAAAAAAATATATATTATTACCTTATGTTATTTTCAAATAAATAAGAAAATAAAATTTATCCCTTTCAATTAAATTTTTTTAATT